>CP097508.1:1714678-1907677 GCA_023547065.1 Musa troglodytarum | reverse complement strand
GAATATTCAGAAAAGAGATCCTGAGCAGACCTTTTGCCAATAGAAAACACAGTATTTGTTGGAGCTACTCTCCTTGTGATGCTACTTAAAGAAAGAAATAAAGGGAGAACCAAAGCTATACAGATCAAAGCTTTGCCTTGGTCTGGGAGCAACTCAAAAATCATTCTATAGTTTACCTATTAATGAAAAGTAATATGAACACCAATAAATATAAGCATAGACATGTCCACTGCAGAAATAGAGCAACCATCGCTCTCCCAACACAAGTGTATGAATATTATCCATTTTCAACCATAGTCTTTTGTTAAATATTAGCAACTGCAAAGTACTCTACAACTAACACCAACTTTAACTGTAAAAGTTAAATAAGTTCCTCTGAATGAACTGGTGTTGCAGCACATCATCATCAGTGACAATAGTAGAAAATAAGAAAGCCATTCAGTGACAGCTAAAGTTCAGTAGAAATTCCATCGCCAAGAGTTCTGGTGAAGGCTGCTAGCATTTGCACAGGACTGACCACAGCCGATGTTGATTATGGTGTTAACACGAGTGACAACTGAGCAAAATGTAGAAGTATCCAAAAGAATAATTTTTGTGGCAATCTCATCATGGTTTCAGTGACTCAGTATAGTGATGTCAATTATCGTTTTAGTGACAATTAAAAGCACTCATCAATTACTCTTAGGGGACAGAATTAGCAATCAGATATTTCTAGATCAGCGACACAGCAGGGCCATCACTGCTCTTTCCTGATAACCTATTATTGGACTTGCAATAGAATTATTGGACTTCTTCTCATGACAATTCCAATCGGTCACAGAAGATAATATAGTTTCATTTTCTTTTAGCATAATGATCTACCTCCTTAGTTTCATTTTCTTCAATATCCACTTCAACAAGGTCATATAGCAAACACATTTAGTCATTGTTGATTTTTTCCATAGCATGTGTTTCTTGAGCTCCTATACACGTTGGATGCTTGTTGCATAGTTTCATTTTGAAAGCCTCCTAAAGTATGTTAAGCCAATGAATTGTCTCTTGTGGTTGATAATTTACATAAATTATGCATAGCAAATCATGAATACAATAAGCAACAAAGAAATGGTGGTCAAGAAAATAAAAAAAAGTAGAACAAGGAGATAAAATGGAAGGAAAAAATAGGAGGCAAAGAGGAAAGCAAAAATAGAAAGAAGAAAAGAAGATGAATTAAAGAGAATCATCAACAGGAATGAACGACAAATAACAAGAACAAACCAAAGTGGGACAAAAGCAGAAATAGAGAAATAATAAAATGAAAAAAAATAGAGAGAAGGAATTACTGGAGGTCTTTAGAGGCCATCATGAAAGTGCAAAAAAGGAGAGGAAGAAAAGAAGAGAAATGGCACAAGTAGGAATAAAAAAAAAAAAGAAATGGAGAAAAGAGATAGGTGAAGATAGGTTATAGAACAAAGCAAGAGAACCAATGGGACTCGGTTCATATCAACTACTTAATGAGGGCTAATTATAGATTACCTCATGCAATTAGCCACCTTTAGCATTCCGGTCCCTACACTTTAAAAAAGTTACATTGGCATCCCTATAGTGACGAAAGTGAAACATATAGGTCATTTACCCTAACGTCGTCGGTTTTACTAATGAAAACATGAAAACAAAGGACAAAAAGATAGTTTTAACGTTTCAGTTGGTGGTGATGAACGGTGTCGGTGGTAGCGAACGACGATGCCGTTGGGGACCGCAGGTGGCTGCTGTGGATGAAGAGAGCGATGGCAAGAGGTGAGGGCCACTCAGCATTTGCGTCGACCCTATCACAATTGCCAAGCGACAACTGCATCTGCGTCGATGCTAAATGGCATTTGCATCAATGTTGTTCATGTGTCAGCAACTGCATTTCCATTGACGCCAACACAGTTGTCGAGTGGCTCTTTTGTTGCTCTACATTTGCGTCAGCCCTTTCACCACTCTGCAACTGCGTTGACACCAACGCAAATGCAAAACGGCAAAATGATCACTCAACAACTGCATCAACATCGACGCAAATGCAATTGCCGACACATGAACGACATTGATGCAGATGTCGCTTAGCATCTATATCGATGGCCCTTTCGCCACTCGACAACTGCATCGTCGCATGAACGACATTGATGTAGATGTCGCTCAGCAATTGTGTCGATGCTGACGCAAATGCAGAGCGACGAAAGGGTCACTCAACAACTGCGTCGGTATTGACACAGATGCAAAGTAGCTCTCACATAGTCGCTCTTATCATCCACAATAGTCACCCACGGCCCCTAGCGGTGTTGTCATCCGTCACCACCAATTGAAACGTTAAAATTACCTTTTACCCTTTGTTTTCATATTTTCATTAGTAAAACCAACAACGATAGGGTAAATGAACCTAGATGTTTCACTTTCATGATTACAAGGATACCAATATAACTTTTTAAAATATAGGGACTGGGATGCTAAAGTTAGCTAACTACATTGGGTAATTTGTAATTAGCCCACTTCATGATCATATGCTATAACTCAAAAATAAGCTATCTTAATAAAGATTGCATATTTGCATGTCATAATAAGAGGATTGTTATACAATATTGCATTCTTAGACTAGTAGTACTAAAATGGATTTAACAAGCAACAATGTCTTGGAGTAGCCTGAAGCAAGAATCAACTAATATTAATAGAGAATATTCAAAAGTGCATATTATTTTGGATACTAAGCTTATGAAAAAATGTTATGATAAAAAATTAAATAAAAAAAGATTTTGCCAAGCTATCTCAAGAAATTAAGTTATTTCTCCAGAAAATGCACATTAATTTATATCAGCTATTATAATAATATTAGCACACCATAAGAACAGTCAGCAATACCAAAATTAACAAAGAAAAAAAATTCAAGGGCACAGAAATCACTTATATTTGAGGTTAGCAATAACTGTAGTCTTTTAGCATGCTCTTTCATGCTTCCAGGGTTGAGAATGGTTCACCAAGATATATTTCAATAGTAAAATAGCATTTGACATATCAAAATTACAAGTTACAGAAGAAACTAAAAGAGATATTGGGAGATTTTTGAGGTTTGCATTTTAATCAGACCCCTTTTAATCAGACCCCATCAGCAGCTAAATATGAACATTTTTCAACGAGAAACAAATAGGAATATTTGCAGCTACAATTATAGCAAAGAACGCTGCAACTAGGACTTGAAAACCTTTCCTCTTTACATTCATAAATTACATGACTCTATCATTTCAAATCAAGTTACTAAAGCAATGGTTGTTCCTCAAGAGGAAACGAAGAAGCAACAAAGATGAAGATAATACGAGAACGAATAGTTACTTGTGCCTACAACTTGTCGTTCACTCAAAAGTTTTCCATCTGAATGGAACGCTTGAGCGGAACGTACTCCCCCAGATAGCCACCCAGGTGATCATACAGTGCGCCCTTGTCGATCTGTTCGTGGTGGCAGCTCTTGCACACATAGTAGAACACGCTTTGCACGAGCAGGCTGACCACAACGAGCACAGCGACAAGGGCACGACCGATGAGAACCTTGATGGACACGCTGGTGACTCCGAGGCTGCCTTCCTCTCGGGGCCCCTTGACGACGATGGCACGGAAGAGAGCGCCGTTGAGGCCACAGGCACCAAGATAGGCAAAAACTAAGGCAGAGGCCATGCGGGGGCGGCCACGGAGGACGTCGCGTCTCTTGGCCATGGCGGCGAGGTTGCAGAGGGGCTCAAGGACAGAGACTACACTAGCGAGGGGCCAAAGGGCGGAGATGTAGACGTGGACAGCGAGGAAGGCGAGGACGACGAGGGTGAAGAGGAGAAAGAAGAACAGGGAGGGCGGGTCCTGGGGCGGGCTGAGGGACGGCGAGGGCGAGGGAAGGCAAGGTTGTAAAGGAACATGAGGAGGGCGACCCAGAGGAAGGTGCGGAATAGACGGGGGAAATGGGGCAGACGGCGGTGAGGTAAGAGGAAAAGGATACGGGCATTGCGGCGTAGACGGATGCGACGGTGAAGACGAAGGCGGTGTTAGAGAGAAGGGAGAAGGTGAAGAGGAAGAGGAGGTAGGAGAACTGGTAGAGGAGGCGGAGGAGTCGATCTTCTGCAACTGGAGGAGGATGGGATGGGTGAAGAGGGTACGGGCGAGGACAGCAAAGGAGGGGGGAAACGAGTGCTAGGGTGATGAGGGCGAAGGTGCGGCGGCGCCGCGCGGGATCGCCACCGACTCCCGCAACATGTCCGCCACCGACCGGGCAGATCCATTCTATCCTTCACTCGCGCTCTCGATCTGCGCCTTGGGTAGTTGCGATGGTGGCAATCTATGTTATGCTCTCGATCATTAAGGTGAATGATGGGCCGTGGTGGGCCAAACGAGGCCCGTTTCGTTCTGATGTTAACGGGTCGGGCTTGCACACGACAATGGAAAATCTTTTATGAGGCCCGGTCGGACGCAACACCAACTATTTAGGAGCCCACGCGGCTCTCATCCTTGAGAAAACCCAAAACCCTCGCTGATGGCTCCGCTCGATTTCGCCCTCCCAAAGCCACCTTCCTCTCCTCGTCCAACCTGCCACCAATGGACGGGCCTGCGGATAAGACCCTCCCTCTCTTCTTCACCGACCTTTCCCCATCCCGAAGCCCAGACCTTGTCCTTCACCCCGTCCCCTATACGTGCCATCTCCCACCAATTCCCATCCCGACCCCCCCTTCTCCTCCCCCGCCGCCCGATTCCCACCACCGTCGTCTCCGCCGGACGGAGCAAGAAGAAGCCCGGCGGTCCATCCCCCGGCCGCATCGAGGGAAGCGGCGAGGTCCGCCGCCAGGCCAAGGCCCGGGCCCGTCTCCGCAGCCGTCGCCTCGCAGAGAACCTCTTCTACCGCCGCAAACGTCGCGCGGCGGCCAGCGGCAACCAGGCCGACTCCTTCACCGACGACGAGCTCCAGGCCATCGGCCTTGGCTACGACCGTGCTGTCCGCTTCATGTCCAAGGACGACCCCAACCTGCGCCACCCCTACGACTGGTACAAGTACGGCGAGTACGGGCCCTACTCCTGGCGCGGCATCGTCGTCGGTCCGCCTATCCGCGGCCGCTTCTCCGACGACCGCGTCACCCTCATCAGCGAGGTCCGTGACCACGAGGAGTGGGAGGAGATCGAGCAGTTCGACATGTCCTCCGAATACTGCCGCCGCCTCGATCCCGCTGCTGGCCTGCGCTACTACTGGGTCTTCGTTCGCCACCCCAAGTGGCGCCCCACCGAGCTCCCCTGGCAGCAGTGGACGCTTGCTGCAGAGGTGGCCCTGGAGGCCGGCACCCAGCGGCTGGATAAGTGGAACCTCATGGGCCGGCTCGGCAACCGGGTGCGGTCCACGATCACCCAATGCGCCGCCTGGATGCGGCCGGACATCATATACGTGAAGCGCCCCGTGTACCAGTGCCGGTTCGAGCCGCAGGACGACTTCTTCAAGCTGCTCGGACCGCTGCTTGACCCTAGCACCGAGAGCGAATACCCCTGCGAGCTACGGCTGGCGGGCGGCAGCGTCGAGGCCTGCACCTACTTCGGCGGGCTCTGCAAGATCGTTAAGAGCAGCCCCAAGGCTTATGTGGACGACGTCGTGAAGGCCTACCAGAAGTTAAGCGACGAGGAAAAATCTCGGTGCCTGGAGTTCCTGCTGACTAACCATCCCATGGAGCTCCTCCACCCCTACACCAAAGAATGGAAGGCCAAGCTCGAGGAGTTGGAGCTGGGCTGCGATGCACCTGACGACAACGAGGACGAGAGTGACAGAAACGACGGGTCGCAAATCACTGATTGGATCGAGGACGATGAGGAAAGCGACAACGAGCAGGAGGATGGAGTGATTGATGTGGAAGAAGAAGAAGAAGAAGAAGAAGAAGACGAAGCCAGGACCAAGCCGGAGGAGACACGGGAGTACTGGGATGATCAGTGGAAGAAGGCTGTTCGGAGCACCGATGAGATGGCGAGGTTGGTGAAGAGAAGCATCGAGTTATCAAACAGGCACTACGAGAACCAGATGCCGGAAGAAGGGCAGCAGAGGAAGGAGATAACCGAGGGTGATGAGGACACCGTTGATGTGAACCCGGAGGAGAACAAAGAAGACTGGATTGAAGAAGAATTGAAAAATGCAGGATATACGGCATCAAAAAGGAGGGTCAGGAGCAAGATACCGCCGCAATTGTTCCTGAGAGCCTCGGTCCGGCCCTTCACGTACCGACATCTTGTGAAAGAAATTGTTCTGATGCGGCATGCCATCATCGACGGAGATATCACCGTTGGTGGATGACATCCATATGCTCAATTCCAACTTGCTGATCTTAGTGCAAAAGAAAAAAAAAATTTAGACTGCTATCCATTTCATAAGGAAGGTTAAGATAAACCTCGTGACTTACTCCGTTGTCCGAACACCCTTTGGCATTATTGTCTTGCAGAGTTCCGACTTAGCCAGAACTGCAAAGTGGTTGCTGATTGACAGTGTTAACCTCCATTATGGCCATTGCTTTTGAGTTGTACCATTGAAGTTTTTCAGTAAAATCAATATATAAATTGGGAGATTGCATGCATGGAAAATAAATGGTGAGCAAGAGTAGGTATAACTACTGAAACATTTCCCTGTAGGTTAGTTTCCAAGCTAGTAACTGATGGACTGTGAAACGTTCAAGAGAGCTTACAACTTGATATAATCATTGAAGGACAAAGACTGTGTAGAGAACGATCATATCATTGTTCTCAACAATTGAAGTGTCGTGCTACTTACATTGATGCCTCGGCCTTTTGCTTCACGAAGGCGTATCTTCTGATGCAGTGGTAGAGCAGCAGGGCTCTTAAATTGCATATTGTTCATCCAGAGCCCAATCTGATCACCCTGAACATGCATCAAATCTATGTTTTAGGCTTGGCAAAAGGTAGGGGAGCTCCACATATACTAATGTTATGAAGCAAACCTTCGAGGAGCGAGGATATCCATGTCGATGGAATGGATATCTCTGGTACTCACTATCGTTTCCTCTATTTCCTGCTGCCGAAGCACTTAGTAAACGGATTCATCTGTTGGGTCCGCTTTGACTTTAAAGGAAAGAACCAGCAAATTTTATGCACTGGAGCAGCAACCAACCTACAACGGTGGATGAACAAAAATAATTAAAATAAAATTTGAATTTAAAATAGAACTATTTGATCATCTAACCTTACAAAAATATAGATTTCATCATGTACCTGTAAAACTGCTCCTCAAATTGAACCTGAGAAGCAACTTTAGTTTCACCCTTAGCAACCCCTTTTTGATGATATCGGGAGATTACATCAATTGTGCAGTATTATTCAGATGAAAACTCTTGTAGAAATGTGTAGTAAAGCTCGAGAATAAAAGAATTTAGTGGATTAAGATATGAAACTATTAACTAAGACCATAATTACTGTGTTTTGAATTTAGGAAACTCAAATTAAGGAGACTTCATTGAAGAAATTGACATTACATAACATTACATGATGGACATCAACCTGCTATAAAATGAGTTGTTACGTACCAAAGGGCTTTCAAGATTTCTTTTCAAAACTGAATGATCACTTTAAGTAAAAAAAAAAGTCTCATTATTAATTGATCACGGAACAATATTATGTCAGATTATGAAGGTGCAGAAATAAATCATCTACAGAAGCTTGTATTCCTATCTGACAACACAAAAATGGTCACACTGGATTCTAACTGCAGCCTACCAATGGTCCTCAGAGATTTTGTTATTCATCAGCAGGAAAGAAACTATGATTGATGACACTAATAAAAAGTTGTCAGACTCTTAGAAAACAATCATCTGTCAGAAAGAATATTAAACCCTTCAATGTGTCTGCCTTCATGAAAAGCATTTAAGACCAACAAAATGAACTGACAATCCAATGTACTGCCAGGACTCATAACCTTGAACTCATAATCCACTGCAGGATAAACGTTGAGTGATTGATAACAAAAATACTTGCTGACAGGTAATGGTCCATCCTGAAGAGCAAAACAAAGATCCAAGGAAATGATTGTTCACGAAATGTCAAATAACAGACAACAGAAATCCCTAAAGATTTAATGTCTACTATTTTCATATTGTGCCAATATCCACAGCTTTGATGTAGCATGCGCTGCTATCAAATTTATCAAACATCAGAATTCCTGGTATGGTTTAGCTCAAGCAAAAGAAAATATACATAACAACCGGAAAAATGAATTCATGATGAAAGGATTCATGGAGTTGGTTTTTCCAAGGAGAACATCAAGTTCTTGACCATATGAGACATAAAAGATCTGACATTACCTATTCTCTGTTATGAGTAAATCTCAATATAGACCTCTCTAATTGACAAATTAAACAAGTCCTCAAACTGTAAATAAAAGACAACAGAATAAGGCTCAACACCTAGGGAGATACCGATGCAACTTGTCATCCCAGTCATGAGATGCCAAGCACATCTTGTTTATCTTTTTTTTTTTTTTTGAATGATGCATCGGGGATTTATATGGATTATCAGACTGGAAAAAACTTCAAAAGATATATTTTAGTCTTGTCCAGGATTGGGTTAGACATTAGTGTCCAAAAGACAGAGAAGTTCATCTGTAAACCAAAAGAATTGTAAATTTTATGGAGCGGGTGTAGGTTTTATACCAAACCTGTCTCATCTCACAATTGGGATTTCCTGCATGTTGACCTGGGTCAAATCAGGTCAGTAGTCAACCTCAAAAGATATATTAAACTTTTGCAAATAGAGTTTCAGATCAACTTGAACTTGATCAGTTAAGTTGGTTAGTAAAGCTAAAATTTATATATTGTCTTTGCAAAAGTGTTAGTTTCTGTCTTTGCAAAAAGGGTCTGAGAACCCAAAGTCTGACCTGATATGAAATCAATTTATCAAATTGTCAATAGTCAGGTTTGATCAAGCAGACTAAACCAATTGAACTTAGGATCAACTTAAACAAATAAAGTTTGTGTTGATCAATAATACAATCTCTATGTCCTGATTTTTTTTTAACTTAAACTTTTCAATGAATATTTAAATACATCACAAATAGTAATACCCAAAAGAGAGGAGCAGCTATTGATTTAGTATAATCTTGATATTAGATTATTCTCCTAAAACTAATCCTAGTAACAAATGGAGCCTTAGCTATCAAGTATTTAATTACTGCAAGGCAAACTAAGATCAAGTTATAAGTGAAATTTCATTTAGTCATAGTTCTTCGATCTCTTTTTTCTCTTGTTCACCATACTTTCATTTCCTTAATTATGCATCTACCGTTTGCTGCAAATTCATCTCAATATCTGTTATATCAAGTTACTTCTGATAGAACACATTAAATACTCTATTAGAAATCGAAGCTACTAATAGGTACTGGATAATGGGAGCTAATATGACATACACCAGAAAGAATGTGATCTTGCACGACTATTATGGGGCTAATTACATATTACCCTTTGTAGTTAGAACTCCTTAGTATTTAGATCCTTAGACTTAAAAAATTTATATTGGAATTTATATAATTATGAAAATGAAACATCTAGCTCCATTTACCCTAACATCGTCGGCTTTACAGATGGAAGCACGAAAATAATGAGCAAAAAGATAATTTTAATATTCCAGTTGGTGATGGTGGAAGACGACACTGCTGAGAGCCGTGGGTGACTGTTGTAGATAAGAAAAGTGATGGCGAGAGGTGAGGACCACTCTACATCTACGTCGTTGCTGACGTAGTTGACAGCAACCCTTTTGCTGCTCTGCATCTGCGTCGACGTCGTCGCAAATGCAGAATGACCCTCATCTCTTACCGTCGCTCTCCTCATCCACAATAGCCACCAATGGCCCCCAACTGTGTTGCCATCCGCCACCATTGACTAAAACGTTGAAGCTATCTTTTTGCCTATTATTTTCGTACTTCCATTAGTAAAATCGATGACGTTAGGGTAAATTGAGCTAAATGTTTTATTTTCATAACTATAAGAATTTCAATATAATTTTTTTAAATCTAAGGATCGGAATACTAAGTCTAATTACAAGGGATAATCTTTAATTAGCCCATTGTTATGGGATCCATATTTGTGAGAACATGCATTTAGAGCACCTGATGCTGCAGGGACTGAATGTAGTTAAATGCACCAAAAAAAAGGGCTTAAATAACTACACTGCGATAAGAGAGGCATTAAAAGTTGCCTATCCAAGAGAAGCAGCACTAATTACGAAAGCTGCCCATGGAGTTTGTCATATTGTCATATACAATGTGATTGGGACCAACAAAGTGTCTCCCTCCTTGCAATAATAAAAAAAAAAAGACAGTATCTCCCATATATTTTTCATGGACAAATTGTGTGCCACAGTAGGACTACCGTAAGATCTTATGGAAATTCTGACCAAGTATAAGGTCTCAGTATCCATTAGGTGCCTCTTGACAACCTTAACTGACAAACTTCGCCCATAAGTGGACAGGAGGGAATGTAATCCTTCCGAATCTCAACATCTTAGCAATTAGCCACTTATCGAAGTGAGTTCGAAAACTAGCCAATCATAACAGAACCTTTTGTAACAAAACTAGTACTAACCAAGTTGAACAAAAATATTCAAATTCATGCAAAAACTATAGTTTTAACGAGTTCAGAGGGGGAAATTAAGATTATTCATCAAATTGCAGCCCAATAATTCGCTAGAGAATCTAGAAGATAAAAAACGAATAAACTCAGGTCAAGAAAGAAGTCGATCACCATCCAATCCTCTCACTTGTTCCACATCAAGAACCCCGGCGCTAACTCAGATCTGTAACGGTCCACCGCCTCCCGGGCCTTCTTGGCAGCAATCCGGGCTCGCTCGCTCGCTCGCTCGGCGGACTTGGACATTGCCGCTCTTAAGATCGAACCCTGTCTCCTTGAGGTGCTCCCCCGAAACCGAAAACGAACCGCGGCGGAGGGAGTCGGAGAAATCCTACGACGTTAACCTCGCCGACCCGTCTTCGGCTCTCGGGGGGAAGCTAGGAGGATCGTCGGTTCTTTAAGAGCGCCGCCATCGTAAACGGTGGATTGGAGAGGCGTAGGGAGCGGAGAAAAAAGTGGCCGTGAGGGTTCGAAAAAGGAAGGCGGTGGAGGAGACAGAGATTGGCGACGAATGAGCCCCAGGCCGCACGCTCGAGATTTGGAGGGCGACGACGAAGGTGATGAGTTTGGGATCAATTAAAGCGGTTTATTGATAATTTTTAATTTAGAACCTCCAACATTTTTCATATTATAGTTGGATTTATATTTCGGCAAAACAATATTATTCCACTGAATTATCGCGCCTAACTTAACAATAAACCATTTCGAAAATTAGTGAAAAGATCGTTTTAATTTCGTGTACATATTATCAGACCATAATAATTATTTTTTGCTTGTATGGCTTTCTGTTTGTTTTGGATCTCACACAAGTAGATGGGTGGAAGCTAAGCTTTTCCTCCCATCGAGGACTTCACATGCTGAGTTACATTTGATATAACTTTTAGTTGATAGTGTACTTCATATCATTTGTCCTTCTTCCTAATGTATTTTGAAACTCTGAGAGGGGTTTAAAATATGGGGTTTAGTTCATCCGGCATGAGTGTGTTTGAGATTACCTCCCCAGTACTACTAATGGCAATCCATTGTCGACCTATCTTTCATGGCGTCAAAAGACACATATTGGTCAAGCAAGATTAGGTTTCTTGATCTCCCCACCTCTTCGTGACCTCTGCACCTCGAACAGAGGTGAGGGTTGGCCTTCTTGATCTCTACACCTTGAACAAAAGCGGGGGTTGATCCTCTCAACCTCTACGACTCGTGCACATTTTGTCTTATGTTTCTGTCATGATAGATTTATCCTTACATAGGTTTAGTTTCCTGATTCACATACCTCGAGCACATTTTACCTTGTGCCTACACTGTAACAAATTTTTTCTCACGCGAGTTGGGTTTTCCTAACTCATGCACCTTTGGTACATTTTGTTTTATGCCTCTGTCGTGGCAGATTTCTCCTCATGCGGGTCGGGTTTTCTTGACTCATGCGTCTCAGGCACATTATACCTTGTGCCTCCATTCGTAACGAGTTTCTTCTTACATGGGTCAGGTTTTCCCGACACATGTGTTTCTGACACATTTTGTCTTGAACGTATCGTCGTGATAGGTTTTTCTTATGCGAGTTGGGTTTTTTCAATTCATACATCTCAGGAACATTCTGTCTTGTGTTTTCCACCGTGGTGAGTTTCTTCTTACATGGGTCAAGTTTTCTAAATTTATGCACCTTAGGCACATTTCATATTATGCCTCCCATCATGATAGATTTCTTCTTATGTTGGTCAGATTTTCCTAACTCATACGTCTTGGGCATATTTTATCTTATACCTTCTGTCATGATGGGTTTCTTCTTACGTAGGTCAAGGTACCCCTTCGTCTTCGACATAGCATCACCATTACATCACGACCCTTCTCGACCGTGTACGAGATACCAACTCCATCATTCGTCATAAATCCTTCATGATTAATAATCTTCATAAGATGAAGGGGCTAAAGAGGAAGATGAGAGACCCAATGCTTGTCATCGAGGTAGAGGTCGAGGAGCTAAGCTAGCGAGGCAACCAAAGAAGGTTGAGCGATGGCTCATTGAGATTGAAGGTGATCCTTATCTTGTCTTGTGAGGTGTTAGTTTTTACTAAGTAATCAAGTCTATCTATGTGATAAGGATATTAAGTATGACGAGACACCCGGTCTTCTGTCGTACAACTGGCTGACGTCATCGCCCCTCCTGCGCTCCAACCGCCCACGATGTGACAGCCCGACGTCGCTTCTCCTCAGCATCGCCCCAACTACCCGCCCAGTTGACCACGGCACCGACCTGCGTGGTCAGACCCGTACGCTACTTGCAGACAGTCGGAAGCACACCCTCCGTCCAACCTATTTAACCCAAACAGGTAGGACAGGATGGAGGATCTGCGATCCGACTCAGGATCTCTCTCATCCTTGCTCTCACAACCCCTTCCTGGCTTAAACGCTCTGAGAGGTGGGTAGACTCGGGGACCCCCGCAACTCACTCGAGGGAGCAGTGACCGGCGGGCGATGCACAAAGGATCTCTCTCCTATCTCTCTCTACATAACAACTCACTCACTCCCATCCGACTTTGACTTGGCGTCGGAGGGGTCGGGCGATCCGACCCGCCTTGCTGCAGTCTCGTCCCCGGACGTCCGAGGAGCGCGATGGCCTTCGGAGTGGTCGCTGGCGTGGCGAGCCGTCGGCGAGCGAACTGTCTGAGCGACTCCGGTTTCGGATCCGCGCGATGGGCCGTCCGCGGTAAAATCTGTTTCCCCTAGCAGTTGGCGCTAGAAGGAGGGCCTCTCTGCAGCCGAAAAACTACCTGCTCCGCCCTAAGCGACACATGGGCGAAAGGTCGTTTCGGTGGCACCTCGGCGGAGGTCCCGCGGACCTCCGAACCCCGGAGGGGCGATACTGCGGCAACTATAGACCGCTATTGGAACATATTTAGCAACGCCGGGCTCTACCCGCCTAGTCGTGTTCCACCGCTTCCCCCACCGTCACGGTGGAGGCTTTCGAGACCTCTCCCAGCAGTCGGACCACAGCGGCTGCTTGTCGGTGTCCTCCTCGCCTGCTCGGGGCGGCGAGCCGACCCCTCAAATGCGGAACCTCTCCCCGGCATCACGGCGATGCCGCGGCACCATCTTCTCCGGCCTCCGCCCGGGTCCGGCCCGGAACCCGGGCTCTTGAAAACTTGGGCGTCCGCTGAACTTCGGCGGTGTCTTGAACTTCAGCGGACTGTTTGAGCTCAGAATCCGGTCCATCGCCTGGCGTTTGGAGGAGGTGCAAAGGGGCGTCCGCCAAGTCAAGAAGAGCAGAGGAAGTGTCCCAGGAGTCCCGTTCGCCAGGACATGCAGGAATACCCGGTGCCCACTGAACTTCCGTCTCCCCTCCGCCGACCTCTATGATGGGGTCGGTGATCGGCCGATCACATCGCCGCCTTCCGGGCTCAAATGGCCCTATATGGAACTTGACGCCTTGATGTGCGGGCGTTCCCCACCACGTTGAAAGGATCGCGCGTCGTGGTACGATTACCTTAAGCGGGTCGGTGACATCCTTGAGCGGCTCGCCAAGGACTTGAGCTCGCTTTTTGGCGTTTGCGCGACCAAAGCCTCTGTCGCTCCTCACGGGGTTGAAGCAAAAGGAGGCGAACCCTCTCTCCCGCCGTGCGAAGGTTCACCACGGAGGTAGGAGTTATCGGATGCTCACCGTCGCTATTAGTGCGGGCATTCATGATGGGGCTGCGGCCGTCGAGGTTCTCTGGTCCTTGGTGGGCGACCCCCCATGTCCATCGCGAAATGTTCCGGCGAGCAAGTCGATGCGTGGCGGCCGAGTCACGGATGTCGGGAAGGAAGGAGGAACGGCCAGGGGCATCCTACTCCATCCCGACGGGGCCGGCAGCGGAGTCCCGCACCAAGGCGCCGCATGGGCCGCCCGACCCATCTGCGGCCGAGCCGCCACCTCCCCCTTGAAGGCGTCTCGGACACGATATTCCTCCCGGATCAAGGAGCGGGAATGCTCAAGCCGCCACCACGGATGAAGGGCGGCGGTGGCGGCGACTCGTGCTGCGCTTTCATCGGACAAAGCGGACATGACACGGAGCAATGCTACGAAAGCGGCAAATTGAAGAGCCGATCCGAAGAGGTCACCTCGATCAATACCTCCGGCACCGCGGGCACCATCCCTGCACCCGAAGGCCCGGTCGAGCAACATATCGGCGTAATCACCGGGGACCCGCCTGGAGGACACAGCGGCGCCTCGGGCGAAGGGCTTATGCCCGGCCGTCGCGGCGGAATATCACCCTCCTCCGAGCCGAGATCACATTCCCCTCAGGGGATATGGGGGCAACGGAGCATGACGATGCGCTGGTGGTGTCGGCCCGAATTGCCAACGCACAGGTTCGACGGATTATGGTCGATACTAGCAGCTCGGCCGATATCCTCTACTTCGAGGCTTTCCCGGTTAGGGCTGAAGGAAGCCCCGAAGCCTTGCACTCGGCGCTCACAGCTTCATGGCGACTCAATCTCGCCGCGGTCTTTGTAACCCTACCATCGACCCTCGGCGATTCCCGAAGGCCAAGACTCTGCTGGTTACTTTTCGGTGGTCGACCTCCCTACGCATACAACGCCATCCAGGTCGACCCACCTCAGCAGCTAAGGGCCGTTCGTCCACATACCACCGGAAGTTCCCCACCGGTAGCCGGAGTCGGGAGGTGCGGGAGATCTCGAGTCCAGGGCGGTGTTACTGACGGCGACCTCCCGGTAAGAGGAAAAGGCCGAACCGCTCGAGGACCCACGGGACACAGGGCCCGACCGAGCATCCCGAGCCAACAAATCCGGCGGTTAATGTTCCGCTGCGTGACGACCATCCCGATCGGACAGTCGGGATCGGCCCGGACCTGGACAATCAAGAGCAGGCGCAACTCATCAACCTCCTCCAGGAAAGCGCCGATGTCTTCGCTTGGACAGCTACCGACCTCCCGGGAATCGACCCCGAGGTCTCCCAACACCACCTACACATCTCCCGGATCCGCGCTCGGTGAGGCGAGACCTCGGCCTCGGTCCTCAAGCGCCAACAAGGCATGCGAAGGAAGTTGATAGGCTCTTGGCGTCAGACTTCATTGAGGAGGTCCGGTTCCCTCAGTGGCTGTCCAATGTAGTCCTCGTCAAAAAACCTAATGGAAGCTGGAGGATGTGCGTTGACTACACCGATCTAAATCGGGCCTGCCCGAAGGATTGCTTCCCCCTACCAAGGATCGACCAACTGGTCGACTCAACCGCCGGGTACGCCCGTTTCTCCTTCATGGACGCCTACTCCGGTTACAACCAGATCCGGATGGCCCCCGAGGATAGGCAACACACGACCTTCCACACACCCCAAAGGAGCCTACTTCTACAAAGTTATGCCATTCGGGTTAAAGAACGCAGCGCCACCTACCAAAGGATGGTGAACAAGGTGTTAAGCCCAACAAATAGGAGGCGAAATATGGAGGTCTCGTTGGCGATATGATAGTGAAAAGCGAGCAGCTGCACACCTCGACGACTTGCGGGAAACCTTCGCCACACTGAGAAGGTATGGGATGCGCCTCAACCCGGCCAAGTGCGTCTTTGGCGTGACATCGGGCAAGTTCCTCGGGTTCATCATACATGAGAGAGGAATTGATGCCAACCCCGAGAAGATCCGAGCTCTCACCGACATGAGATCTCCAAGCACAGTTAAGGAGCTTCAATGCCTTAACGGAAGGATAGCGGCTCTATCCGGTTTGTCGATCGGGAGATAAGTGCCTCCTTTCTTACGAGTCCTCAAAGACCCGAAGAACTTCCAATGGGCAGAGTGCGAAGAAGCCGCCATACAGGCAGACACCTATCCGAGCTACCCCGACTTACCTCGGTGTCTGCGCGGAAAAACTCACCCTCTATCCGGCAGCATCCCGGCATGCGATGAGCTCGGTCTTTGGTGAAAGAAGCCTCCGATCGCAACACCCGATTTACTACACCGACCATGTGCTCCGTGGGCGGAGCGCTATCCTCCCATCGAAAGGTGGCATTGGCACTCATTCTAACGGCTCGGAAGCTACGCCCTTACTTCCAAGCCCATACGATTGAGGTATTGACCGACCAACCCCTGCCTCAAGTTCTTTCTAAGTTTGACGTAGCAGGGCGTCTCCTAAAGTGGTCGGTGGAGCTATCCCAGTTCGACCTCTGCTACAAGCCGAGGACAGCCATCAAGGCCCGTGCCTTGGCCGATTTCATTTCGGAGTTGACACCACCGAGGCGAAGGCGTTGAGCCAATCCACCGAGGCGGTGCTGCGTGGATGGGTCTTCGGCTCGAGGCCGCGCCGGACTCATTTTGGAGGACCCTGACGGACACGCTTTTGAGCGTTCCCTCCGCTTCGGCTTCCGGCCACAAACAACGAGGCCGAATACGAGGCGCTGTTGGCAGGCCTCCGTTTGGCGGCCGAGATACAACTAGGAGCAATCCACATTCTCACGGATTCCCAACTTGTCGCCGAGCAAGTTGGTGGAAATGTCGAGCGCGGGACTCGACCATGTCCGGATACGGCCGAGGTAAAAGCCCAAACCTCTAACTTTCCCGCTTCACTCTGTCCGGGGTGCCCAGGTCCCAGGCAGCGAGCGCGGACCATGGCCGGCCTCGGAGCCGATCCAGAGGACACCCCGAGGTCGGAGTGACACACCGGTCGGTGGCGTCATGGAGATCGGGGATCCGAGTCCCGACCACCCCACCAACGTGGATCCGTGAAATCTTGAAGTACAAACGCGAGGATCCTGCCACCGGTGATGAGGGCAAGGCACGGCGGCTCCGCCGAACTCGGCGTGGTCTTGTGAAATCGGACCGACTCTACAAAGGTCTTTCTCCCACCCCTACTACGATGCTTAGATCCCGAAGAGGCGGAACTGATTCTCGCCGAGGTCCACGGCGGGATTTGTGGGAGCACATGGGCGGCCGAACTTTGGCCTTCAAAATCTGCGCGCCGGGGCTACATCGCCTCGCTGCACCGAGACGCCAAGGCTTTCGTGCGGCGGTGCGATACTTGCCGCCGGGCCCGAGCCCGCATCTCCCGCGGTCCCGCTCGCCACCATGGATTGCGCTGGCCCTTCGCTCAATGGGAATGGACCTCTTGGGGCCGTTCCCCGTCCGGCAGCGGAGACATATTATTGTGGGGATCGATTACTTCACCAAGTGGGTGGAGGCCGAGCCCACGGCACCATTACAGCCGAGCGTCCGAACGGGAAGAACATCGTGACCCGATTCGGTCGCCCAACGTTATCATCGCGATAGCGGGACTCGGTCGCCCGACACTTTCGGTTCGGAGTTACGTGCGACCTACTACATCCGGTGAGGTTTAGTTCGGTGGCCCACCCTCAGACCAACGGGCTTGCCGAGGTAACCAACCGATCCATCCCGGATGGACTTAGGAAAGAACTTTGGAAGCCCGATCGAGCTGGGTCGACGAACTCCCGAACATCCTATGGTCTCTGCGGACTACCCCGAAGACGGCTTCGGGCGAGTCCCCCTACAGCCTGGCATTCGGCGTGGAAGCAGTCCTACCTGCCGAATTGGTCATCCCAACATTCCGGGTGGAGAACTACGAGGAGTCCACCTCGGCCCAGGGAGTTCGGGCTGGCCTAGACCTGCTGGAAGAACGCAGGGCTAGTGCACACGTAAAAATACTGGCGTACAACAGAAGTGTGGCCAGGAGTTACAACAAGAGGGTGCGCCCTCGACCCCTCGGGGTGGGCGACTTAGTCCTCCGCAAGGCAGAAGTAAGCGATCCCGCTCACTCAAGGGGCAAGCTTGCACCCAAGTGGGAAGGCCCCTATCGAGTAGTCCAAGCGATCCGGAAGCGTTAGGCTCGCGACTATGTAGGCAGCAATTCCGGGACTTGACTTGACCTTAAGAAATATTTTGTCTAAGGACAAAGCGGAAGTAAGTCAATACCAGACTCAAACCATTAGAAAGAAGTTGAAGACTGTATTGAGAAAGCAAGTTTGTATTACCAAAAAGTTGTGGATTACAAAATGGGCCCCTAGTGGGGAAGAAGTATTACAAAAGGAAAGGGGAAGCCCTCCGAAAATATAAAAAGAGAGGTCTTCAGGCCGCAGCTTCAGGAAGGCTGTCGTCGAAGGGAACCTCGCCAGGCATGTCGACCCCCTGATCTTCGGGGCATGAAACGAAGGGATTCTCCTCGACCGTTGAGCCTGGAGGACATGCTCGGAACCGGGCCAGGGCAACTTTATACCCGTGCACAAATGCGATACACGGCCCGTCCGGTCCGAGGAGGAAGCCCTCCGACTTGTAGGCGTCGATCGCCTCCGGTCCTTCTCTCGCCGACTCTCCGCAGCGGCAAGGGCTTCCCTGGCGGCTGCGGCTCGGCCTCCCGAGGTCGGCTTGGCGGCCAATCCGAGGCCTCCATCCGAGGCGGTTCTCGGCCGCGTCGAGGAGCTGCAGCCCGGCCTCTGTCGCCGAGGCGGCCCGAGCTCAGCGGTGCCGATGCCACTTCGCGCCCATGTCCGCCGCCCGCCGGCGGCAACCGCCTCGGTCCCGACCCGCCCGGGCCTCCTCGGGCTGGCGGCGCAACTCCAAGTTGCGCTCACCCAGGCCATGCACCAGGCGACCGGAATCGTGCACCCGGTCGAGGAGAGCAGTGGTGTAGTGGAGACCCTGCACAAGAAAAAGACGCTGAAAGGGATGAACAGAGCTAAGCCCAGAGGATACAAGAAAAGCGGTGCTTACCCACAACACTGACTTAGCGGACTTGGCGAGCAGCGCCTCCGAGGGGAGCGTGTATAAGTCCCGAGCCATGTCGGGATGGAGCGCCCGAGATAGCGGGCGAGGGCTCTCCCGACCCACACCTTGTCCCCGGGACACCATGCCACCGGGCCACGAGAGGGTCGCTCGCGCCCGGCGGGACCTCCCCATCGATCGGGAAAGGAACGGCTCATCCTTCCCCGATGTGACCCGGCACAGGTCCTGCATGGTTGGAGGACGCTGGCCCTTCCCGGTCGCCCCTTGGCTGGGACCAGCTCTCTCGGCAGAAGGGCTGGTTCCCGGTCGTTCGGACGCCCCGGCCGGCACAGCCGCTGGCGCATCCAGGTCCACCACGTCCTTGGCCTTGGCCTTGGCCTTCTTCTTCGGGCGCCCCTCATCGGCGGTGCGCGGGGAGCCATCCCCCGCCCGCTTGGAGACCGCCGGAGAGCGCGGAGATGGTCCCCTCGGAGCACCCGAGTCGTGGAAGGACCGCAGGTTCACCATCCCTGCAAAGAACAACAGATATGTCAGAAGATAGAGTATGACAGCAGTCCAAAAGAAAGGCAAGACAACGACAGCCTACCCCGAGAGCGCGGACTCAGTCCGGCCTCCACCAGCCACTGCTCCGACATATTGCGGATGGCTTGCGAGGAAGGGAGGATTACCCTCAGTTGCTCGAGGTGAGCATGCTCCTCGGCACTCAGCTTCGGGGCAGCGTTATCGACGGTCCTTGACGACCACGAACCCGAAACCCCGGTCCGTCGCAGCCTTTGGACAAAAAGAAGCACCTCTTCCACCCTTTGTTATTGGTGGGGCGCCGACCGGAACCACGGCGCGGCGAAGTAACCCCCTTGAAGAGGCGAGCGGAGAGAAGAAGGTTGCGGGTCGGGGCGATATTGGCGTAGTGGCATTCCCCTAGGAAAACCACGGATACCGCCAAGAGTTGGGGTTATCTCGGGAAGGCGAAATCGCCACAAGGAGATGCAGGATACGATGATTGGGTGCAGGGAAGGCGCAGCCGGCCTCTAGGGCATCGGCGCGACAGGCAAAGCCCTTGGGAACCGGGTCAAAGCCCGCTGTCCCGCTTCAGGAGGTTGAACTCCTCCGGGATGCCGTAGCGCCCGGAGAATCCCCACCATGCGCTCGTCAAGATAGAGTCTTGGTCGTGCGGCCACATTAAGGCCTCTAACTCACGCGCGCCGCATCCGAGGAAGGGTGGAAGGAGGAGACGATGGGAGAGTGGCGACACGGGTTATGGCGATGGGGAGGAGGAGGAAGAAGCGAGAAGAGAGGAAGTGGAAGGAAGACCCATCGCACACTAACCTATGAAGGAAGAGAGCGGTGGAAGAAGCTAAAAGGCACGAGCCTATGGAGAACACTTGAAGGAAGACGACGGCAGGACAAGAGAAGAAAACTCACGATAAAGTGGTAGAGACGCGAGGCTCCTATTTATAGAAAAGGGGAACCTCGACCTTTCGCCTCCCGAGGCGGCGACATGACACCGCCACATCCCCAATCGCATCACATCGGGCGATCGAGCGCGGCGTCATATTAATGAAGAGCCGACGTGTACACCCCGGTAAGAAACTTATCCCGCACGCCCGGTATCCTCGATTCCAAAGAACCGCACTATCGCGAGCCGTTTTGGCGCACGCGGTTCGGTTTTCTAGGTCTTGAGCGGTTGCTCGACCACCGGTATTCCAGGCCTTGAGCGGAGCCTCGGCCCCCCATCCCGAACGGAGGTTCGGCTATTCTGGTTTTCTAGGTCTGGAGCAGCAGCCCGACCGCTGGCATACTGGGCCTGGAGCAGAGCCTCGGCCCCCCATCCCGAACGGAGGTTCGGTTATTCTGGTTTTCTAGGTCCGAGCAGCGGCGGACCGCATCTGGGCACGAGCAGCGAGCCTCGGCCCCCATCCCGAACGGAGGTTCGCTATTCAGTTTTCTAGGTCCGAGCGGCACCGCGGCATCTTGGGCACAGGCGAGCCTCGGCCCCCATCCCGAACGGAGGTTCGGCTATTCTGGTCTTCTAGGTCTTGAGCGGTTGCTCGACCACTGGTATTCAGGGCCTTGAGCAGCAGCTCGGCCACTCACCCCGAACGGAGGTTCGGCTATTATGGCTTCTCAGGTCGTGTGCGTGACCTCGACCCCTTGCACCAAAATGACGGGTCGGTGAGCAGGGAGGACCTGACGTGTCTTAACCCCTGACTTCCGGACGTCGGCTTGACAAGGAGAATCGGGCGTCTCCTCGACCCCCTTTATCCCGAACGACGGTTCGGCCACTATTCTCAGGTCGTGTGCGTGACCTCGACCCCTTGCACCAAAATGACGGGTCGGCGAGCAGGGAGGACCTGACGTGTCTTAACCCCTGACTTCCGGTCGTCGGCAAAGGAGAATCGGGCGTCCCCTCGCCCCCCTTTATGCCGAACGACGGTTCGGCCACTATTCCCAGGTCGTGTGCGTGACCTCGTCCCCTTGCACCAAAATGACGGGTCGTGGCGAGAGGACTGGCGTGTCTTAACCGACTTCCGGGACGTCGGCTTGGCAAGGAGAATCGGGCGTCTCCTCGACCCCCTCATCCCGAACGGCAGTTCGGCTACTCTGACTTTATAGGCCCTGAGCGGCAGCTCGGCCACACACATCCCGAACGGCAGTTCGGCTACTCTGACTTCATAGGCCCTGAGCGGCAGCTCGGCCACACACCTTCCGAACGGCAGTTCGGCTATCACGATTTTGCAAGTCGTGCGTGTGACCTCGACCCCTAGTACCCAGCGACGGGGCGGTAACAGAGACTTGGACATCGCCGGCCCTTACCTCGGCGCTGCTCACCCACTGGTTCAACTGGCCCACTCGCGAGTCTCAATCTCTGATTACCGGACGTCGGCTTGGCGAACGGAACTCGGGCGTCTCCTCGACCCCCTTTATCCCGAACGGTAGTTCGGTACATGATCTGGAGCGACGGCTCGATCATCGGCATCTTAGGCCTTGAGCGGTGGCTCGGCACTATATCCCGAACGACGGTTCGGTGACAATGGCTTTCTGGGTCTTGAGGTTCCTCGACCCCCTTCATCCCGAACGGTAGTTCGGTACATGATCTTGAGCGACGGCTCGATCATTGGCATCTTAAAGCCTTGAGCGGTGGCTCGGCACTACATCCCGAACGACGGTTCGGTGACTATGGCTTTCTGGGTCTTGAGCGGCGCCTCGACCCTGTACCCCGCAAAGGACTTTGGTCAATCATGACACAACACGGTAGAACTTCTGCCCGAGATCTCAGTCGGCAACCAGGTTCTTCCGAGCACCACCCCCCAAATTACCCCGCAGGAGTGGCTTTTGAGGGGGGGGTAGTGATAAGGATATTAAGTATGACGAGACACCCGGTCTTCTGTCGTACAACTGGCTGACGTCATCGCCCCTCCTGCGCTCCAACCGCCCACGATGTGACAGCCCGACGTCGCTTCTCCTCAGCATCGCCCCAACTACCCGCCCAGGTGACCACGGCACCGACTGCGTGGTCGCACTGACGCTTACTTGCGCATGGGCCGAAGCACACCCTCCGTCCAACCTATTTAACCCAAACAGGTAGGACAGGATGGAGGATCTGCGATCCGACTCAGGATCTCTCTCATCCTTGCTCTCACAACCCCTTCCTGGCTTAAACGCTCCGAGAGGTGGGTAGACTCGGACACCCCCGCAACTCACTCAGGGGAACGCCGGCCGACGGGCCAGCACACAAAGGATCTCTCTCTATCTCTCTCTACATAACAACTCACTCACTCCCATCCGACTTTGACTTGGGCGTCGGAGGGGTCGGGCGGAGTATCCGACCCGCCTTGCTGCAGGTCTCGTCCCCGACGTCCGAGGAGCGCGCAGTGGCCTTTCGGAGTGGTCGCCTGGGCGTGAGCAGGAGCCGTCGACAGGCCCGAACCGTACCGAGACGACTCCCGGTTTCCGGATCCCGCGCAGTGGGCCCCGGGGTCACGGTAAAATCTGTTTCCCCTAACACTATGTGACTTAGTTCTTGTTTCATTGTCGGGCTTGTCCACCTAACCAGTCTCTATCTTGGTAGGTGAAGTCTCATTTTGGATGTAGAGGCCTAATCGAGTTTGTGGTCTTTTCAAGTAATGAAACTTTTTTTCCTTAACTTGCAACACCTATACCTTGAAAATATTTTTTATTTTATAACTAGTACCAAAAGCATGATATACCAAGGATTGACACTTGTGGCATAATCATCACGACCTAACCTCGAGGGATGTCTCAAGAGTATAACTTCTTTAAGTTTGTAATATGTCATGTCCTTGGAAGCACCACCCATTTTATTATCCCAATGGAATAGTTCTGTCTTATACAACCTCGATGGCTCAAGATGACCCTTTCCAGTTTGATGCTAGTTTACCTCACGATTTAGTTGAATCACTAAATTTAGAATTTCGAAGCACTAGGTCTTGTCTAAAGTTTCTTTAATCAATAGCTCCATTAGCTCAAGACGTGAGACGAAGTTGGCGTAGTGGTAGCACTAGCGTGACTTCTTTGGGTTATTTTTCAACTCTCCGATGTCGGTCCTTGTTGGAAACTTTATTACTATATGATAGGCCGACACTACTACCATTAGTTTTCAAGATAGTGTGATATTCACTCACTTGCCCCTATTTGGCCCGAGGCTTGGTTTTTAGACCTAGGTATCCGGTGGTAAGCACAAGGATTGGTGAGGGTCCCCCTATCTTGCTTGCTAGGGGCCATTAATGGAGGTGGTTTGTCAACGTGCTATCTCAAGACCAACATCAGGATGGTGCTCCCTCTCTGGCCTCTTACCCACTTTCAGTCAAGTAGGGAGTGGTCTCTCCTTCAATCGTCCGATAGGGAGGTGGGGGGGAGCTAAATTAAGCTTTCAATCATTAATGAGAGGGCGTGGCCTCTTCTTCAACCGTGGTGTCAACGATAAGAAGGTCTTACGAGCTCTCTTTGAATAGTTAGGATAGGCAGAGATCGTGGACTGATCCCGTATCGATGACTATAAAAAGTTAGTGAGAGTCTGTACTTTTGTTTATGTAGTTTTCTAGACCTAGGTGACAGGATGAGTTAATAGCACTGATATTTTTTTGTAAGAAAAACCAATCGCTATCTATTTTCTCAAGTTCTAAGTATTAGAAATTTGAGAGTTTCGACTTAAAATCATATAAAAACTGCACAGAGGACCTAATAAAATTGAAACTGGCTTAACATCCCTATTTATACCTCGTCGTGGGGTCATCCCTTATGTGTCGGGAATGGATAAGGCAGATGTAACCTGTCGACCAAGTATTGTTTAGGTGGGCTGAGATGTCCAAGTTTGCACATATTATATTTCCCTTTGCAGTAGAATCTACATGGTCTAAAAATTTAGGTACTTAATTTATTTATATACTTACCTTGAGATGCAGATATTAAATATGCAAATTCAATTGAGTCGAATTTTTACATAAATTATAATGCATATAATTAATTATTTATATTTATAATTGATTCATCCAACATGAGTTGGATCTATCTAGACGAGAATCGTGAAAACCAAAAATAGCTGATGACAATTGTCGTGATGATAATTAATTATTAATTTTAACCTCGATAGTTAAATAATGGGCGTTCCTCTTTTTGAAGGACCATTAATTAGCTTCAGTATTGTTGGGGGAAACAACTTTTTGCCGTGGTCTCGGGCCACGGTACGGTTCGGTCAGAATCGCAAAGTCGCCTCATCCATCTCCGGGCAGGAAGCCGACGTTGGGTCGGGAGAAGCTGATCATCCACTCGGCCGGGGCTGGCTCCTTCATCTGGTGGCCAGCTCGCCATGCCCCTCGGTTCACTGCACGGTCGGGTCGGATGCTCGCTTGACCCCTCCGCCCAAGTCGGTGTCGGATGGGAGTGAGTGTTTCGTAGAGAGAGGTAGAGAGATCCTTTGGCCGAGGTCTCGAAGTCAATCTTTGTACCTTTCCGCGATGGAAGGTCGGGTTACGCCATGCAACGATGGGAGCTCGGGTGCGCCATGCGGCGAGGAGCTCGGGTCTTGCCATGCGGCGAGGAGCTCGGTCTTTGCCATGCGGCGATGGAGCTCTGGCTTGCCATGCGTGGGGAAGGTGGGCTTGCCATGCGTGGGAGAATGGGCTGCCATGCGGCGTGGAGGAAGGTGGCCGCTATCGTGCGGCGTGGGGAAGGTGGTGCTGCCATGCGTGGAGGAAGGTGTGGCCGCTATCGTGCGCGTGGGAAGGTGGGCTGCGCCATGCGCGTGGAGGAAGGTGTGCTACCATGCGGAGGTGGGGAAGGTGGCTGCTACCATGCGGCGTGGGGAAAGGTGGGCGCTGCGGCGATGGGAGTTTCTTGCCGTGCATGCAGAGGGGAAGGTGGCTGCTATGCGTGATGGGAAGAGTGGCTAAGAGAGTCTTCTTCCCCTCCTCCTCCTTCTCCTCTGAGTGCCTTGAGTCCTTTTCTCTGTCTCTCTCCCCGGTCTCCCTTTGCACATCTTACCCATTCGGCCTAAATAGGTCGGACGGATGGCATGCTTAGGTCATGTCTGCGGGTGGGGTCTGGGCACGACCTCGCGGTCGGTGCCGTGGTCAGCTGGGTGGGTAGTTGGGGTGATGCGAAGCGGCGTCAGGCGATCAAATCGTAGAATTAATGGAGCGCAGGAGGGGCAATGACGTCATCCGGGAGTACGACCGAAGACCAGGTGTCAGGTCATTTTTAATACCCCTAACATACCCCCCTCAAAAGGCCACTCCTGCGGGCCAATTTGGTGGGTGTTGCTCGGTAGAACACAGTTGCGGCGAGATCTCGGCGGCGGTTCCGCCGTGTCGCGCGTCATGGTGGCCAGAATCCTTTGCGGGATAGGGGTCGAGGAACCTCAAGACCCGGAAAGCCACGATCCACCGAACCGTTCGGGATAGAAGCGGCGCAGCTCAAGGCCCAGAATACGATGGTCGAGCTCTTTGCTCAAGACCTAGAAGACCGAGAATAGCCGAATTTGCCGTTCGGGATATAGTCGAGCCACCGCTCAAGGCCTAGGATGCCGATGAGTCGTCGCTCAAGATCATGTACCAAAGGGGTCGAGAACCTCGAGACCAGAAAGTCAGTCAGAACCGTCGTCAGGATATAGTGCCGAAAGCCACGCTCGATGCCTAGGATGCGATGATCGAGCCGTCGCTCGGATCATGCCTGCCGTTCGGGATAGATGAGTCGAGAGCGCCGAGTTGCCATGGCCGACGTCCGTGTCGGGGTTGAGACTTCGCGCGAGGCCGATTGAACGATGGGTGGCGGTAGCTCGAGGTAGGGCGGCGTCAAGTCCTATTCTGGCAAACCCGTCGTTGGGTACTAGTCGAGGTCACGCCACGACACGAAAAATCATGATAAGCCGGCTGGCCCGGAATGTGTGGCCGCCGCCTCGAGCCTATGAAACGAGATAAGCCAGCTGTTCGGGATGTGTGTGGCCGGCTGCCGGAGAACCTATAAACAGAATAAGCCGACTGCCGTCCGGGATGTGTGTGAAATTTGCGCTCGAGGCTGTAAAACGAGGATAAGCGAGCCGTTCGGGATAAGAGGAGAGGCCGATTCTCATACCAAGCAGCGTCCGGAAAGTCGAGGTTAAGGCGCCAAGGTCCTCCGCACCTAGGCGTCATTTTGGTACAAAGTCACGCACCTGCGACCGAGAAACCATAATAAGCCAACCGTCGTTCGGGATAAAAAGAAGTCGAGAGCGCGATTCTCACTGCAAGCGTCGTCGGAAGTCGGGGGTTAAGGCAGCGCAAGGTCCTCCACCTTCACCAGGCAGTCATTTTTGGTACAAGGGGTCGAGAGTCACGCCTGCGACCGAGAACCCATAATAAGCCGAACCGTCGTTCGGGATAGAAGAAGTGAGGAGGCGCCCGATACCCATTGCCAGCGGACGTCGGAAAGTCGGGGTTGAGGCGCTAGGTCCTCACTTCACCAGGCGTCGTTTTGGTGCAAGTCGAGGTCACGCACGACACGAGAAACCATGATAAGCCGAACTGCCGGGATGTGTGTGTGTGGCGAGCGCGCTCAGGCAGACCGAGAAGACCGATGGGTGCGCTCAAGACCTAGAAGACCATAATAGCCGCACCGCCGTGCGGGATGTGTGTGGCCGAGCCGCCGCTCAAGGCCCAGAAGACCTGTGAGCTTCTCGTTCTAACACAGATCTGGCAGCATATAGAAGATCAGATTCAGCTCTGTCTCTGAAATTCTTTGGCGATGCCTTTGCCACGATCCACTGCTGGCAGTATGGCTTATGTATGAGGAGGTCATTTCGTGGGAGCTTCTCGATGGCGCCCGGTTGCCGATCTGTTGCGATGTTTACCCTTAAGGTTGCAGCTCGAGGTCTATGGAGATTAAGTTGCATGGCCTGCTCAACTCGGTAGGAAAATCGTAAGATATTGCAAAGGAATAACAATAATCAGAGCATCGCTTGGCAGCATGGCTCGGGTAGTTTTTAGCGGCATTGCTTGCGGCTATAATACATCTGATGCGAGCGTAGGTGGCGGCGTCACGGCTCGGGCTTTGGCGAGCAATTTGTTTGGTGCGGTATGAACCATCTGAGAATGGCGATAAGCCGTCGCGGCTCGAACGTTAGCGGCGTCGCGGCTCGGGTGTTAAGCGAGCTGCTTGCTTGTTGCAGCGATAAACCACGCAGATGGTTGAGCATAAGCGGCGAGCAACCGGGGCCGGTAAATCGGCTGCCAGTGCGGTGCGCGAACCACGTGCGGCGTTGAACGTGGGTGCCGAGCACGCGGCTCGGGCTCGGTGTCGGCGGCGCACTCGAGCTTAGTTTTGGCGAGTGCTGCTGCGTGAGGCGGCCGCGGCGATGTTGCGAGCATCGCTGGCCGGGCTTGCCGAGCAAGCTTGGTGCATGGCGATCATGCGACAAAGTGACATGGTGGCGAGGCGGCTCGGGATTCGTGCGGGAGGCGCGGGCTCGGATGGTGGCGAAGCGTGCGGCGGCGATGGCGAGCATCGGCTCGGCTCGAGCATGTGTGGCTCGAGCGCGCAGGCTCGCGCTGCGGCGTTGACTGCTGAGGTGAACCGCGACGCGTCTCGGGCCTCAGCATGCGAATGGTGCCGGCGGGCCTCTCGGGCGGCGCGTTTCGCGGAGCTCGCGGCGGAGCTCAATTTTGGCAGCGACGCTGCGGCGTGGCGGCGGCAACGGCGCTCGGAGCGTGGGTGCCGAGCACTGTAGCTCGGGCCTCGGCTGCCGAGCAGCACACTCGGGCTCAGTTTTGGCCGGGCTGCTGCGTGAGGCAGCGACGCAGCGTAGCGTTGCGAGCATCGCAGCTCGGGCATTCGCTGCCGAGCAGCTGCAGGGTGCAGCTGCAAACCACGCAGCGAAATGCTGAGCGTGGGTGCCGAGCACTGGCTCGGGCCTCGGCTGCCGAGCAGCACACTCGGGCTCGATTTTGGCGAGCTGCTGCGTGAGCAGCGGCGCGGCGTAGCGTTGCCGAGCATCGCAGCTCAGGCTTTCGCTGCTGAGCAGCTGCTGGGTGCAGCTGCAAACCACGCAGCGAAATGCTGAACGTGGGTGCCGAGCACTGTAGCTCGGGCCTCGGCTGCCGAGCAGCACACTCGGGCTCAAATTTGGCCGAGCGGCTGCGTGAGGCAGCGACGCAGCGTTGTTGCCGAGCATCGCAGCTCGGGCATTCGCTGCCGAGCAGCTGCTGGGTGCAGCTGCAAACCACGCGGCGAAATGCTGAGCGTGGGTGCGAGCACTGTAGCTCGGGCCTGCTGCCGAGCAGCACACTCGGGCTCAGTTTTGGCGGCGGCTGCGTGAGGCAGCGGCCGGCGTGGCGTTGCCGAGCATCGCAGCTCGGGCTTCGCTGCCGAGCAGCTGCTGGGTGCAGCTGCAAACCGCAGCGAAATGCTGAGCGTGGGTGCCGAGCACTGTAGCTCGGGCCGGCTGCCGGCGGCAGCACTCGGGCTCGATTTTGGCGAGCTGCTGCGTGAGGCAGCGGCGCGGCGAGCGTTGCGAGCATCGCAGCTCGGGCTTCGCTGCCGAGCAGCTGCTGGGTGCAGCTGCAAACCACGCGGCGCGTGGGTGCGAGCACTGTAGCTCGGGCCTCGGCTGCGAAGCAGCACGCTCGGGCTCGAGTTTTGGCGAGCTGCTGCGTGAGGCAGCGGCGCAGCGGCGTTGCCGAGCATCGCCCAGCTCGGGCATTCGCTGCCGGCAGCTGCTGGTGCAGCTGCAAACCACGCAGCGAAATGCTGAGCGTGGGTGCGAGCACTGCATGGCTCGGGCCTCGGCTGCCGAGCAGCACACTCGGGCTCAGTTTTGGCGGCGAGCTGCTGCGTGAGGCAGCGGCGCGGCGTAAGCGTTGCCCGAACATCGCAGCTCGGGCTTCGCCGGCGGTGCTGAGTGCATTGCAAACCGCGCGCGAAATCTGAAGCGTGGGTGCGAGCAACGTGGCTCGGGCCAAGCAGCGACACACTCGGGCTCGATTTTGGCGAAGCTGCTGCGTGAGCAGCGCAGCATGCAGGGAGATTGCCGAGCATCGCAGCTCGGGCTTTCTGCGAACAGTGCGGACCACGCGGCCGAAATCTGAGCGTGGGTGCGAAACGCTTCGGGCCTCGGTGCCGAGCAGCACACTCGGGCTCGGTTGGCGGCGCTGCGTGAAGCGGCAAGCGCATCTGTGAGATTGCCGAGCATCGCAGCTCGGGCTTCGCCGGCTGCTTTGGTGCGCGCAAACCACGAAATCTTTGAGCGTGGGTCTGAAACCGCTCGGGCCAGTTTGAGCACACTCGCTCGATTTTGGCGGCTGGCTGCGTGAAGCGACGCATCTGTGAGATTGCCGAGCATGTGACTCGGGCTTTCTGCGAACAGCTGCGGACCACGCGTGAAATGCTTTGAGCGTAGGTGCGACGCGTAGCTCGGGCCTCGGCAGCGACACTCAGACTCGGTTGGCGGCGGTGCGTGAGCAGCGCGTAAGCGGCACGACGGCTCTGACTCAGCTGCCGGCTGCGATGCCGAAAGAGCTGCTGCGACGCCTTTTGAGCGGGCGTGAGCGAAAAACCTTATGCGGGGCTCGAGTTGCGGTCGGGGCCGGCTGCGTTTTCGGCGGCCGCAGGCTAGATTAAGGCATCGCGACAGCAGATCAGTGAGAGCTCGCGAGAACCAAGCCAGCTAATCTCGGGAACGTAAGCGCGAAATCTCGGCTGCCAGTACGCCGTCTTCGACCAGCGCAACCGATTTGGGCCGAGCTGCTCGTGAGGCAGACGGTGGCGTGCCGGAGATTAGATGAGGCTGACCTTGCGACAACGGGCCCTCCATCTAGCGCCAATCTGTTGGGGGAAACAACTTTTTGCCGTGGTCTCGGGCGTCCGGTTCGTTGGTCCGAATCGCAAGGGTCGCCTCATCCATCTCGGGCGAAGCCGCGTTGGGTCGGAGAAGGCGATCATCCACTCGGCGGTGGCTCCTTCATCGGTGGCCAGCTGGCGCATGCCCTCGGTTCCTGCACACGGTCGGGTCGGATGCTCACGACCCCTCACGCCAAGTCGATGTCGGATGGGAGTGAGTGAGTGTTTCATAGAGAGAGGTAGAGAGAGATCCTTTTGGCGAGGTCTCGAAGTCAATCTTTGTACCTTTCCGCGATGGAAGGTCGGTTCGCCATGCAGCGATGGGAGCTCGGGTCTTTGCCATGCGTGAGGAGCTCGGGTCGCCATGCGTGAGGAGCTGGTCTTGCCATGCGTGATGGGAGCTCTGGTGCGCCATGCGGCGTGGGGAAGGTGGCTGCGCCATGCGCGTGGGGAGAATGGGCTGCCATGCGGCGTGGAGGAAGGTGGCCTGCTATCGTGCGTGGGGAAGGTGGGCTGCCGCCATGCGGCGTGGAGGAAGGTGGTCGCTACCATGCGGCGTGGGAAGGTGGCTGCGCCATGCGTGGAGGAAGGTGGTCGCTACCATGCGGGGTGGGAAGGTGGGGCTACCATGCGGCGTAGGGAAGGTGGGCGCTATGCGATGGGAGCTCAGCCATGCGCGAGGGGGAAGGTGGCTGCTATGCAGCGATGGGAAGAGTGGCTAAGAGAGTCTTCTTCCCCTCCTCCTCCTTCTCCTCCTGAGTGCCTTCGGAGTCCTTTTTTCTCTGTCTCTCTCCCCCCCAGTCTCCCTTTGCCTGTCTTACCCATTCGGCCTAAATAGGTCGGACGGATGGCATGCTTCCGGTCATGTCTGCGGGTGGGGTACGGGCCTGACCTCGCAGGTCGGTGCCGTGGTCAACTGGGTGGGTAGTTGGGGTGATGCAGAAACGACGTCGGGCGATCAAATCGTAGGATTAATGGAGCGCAGGAGGGGCAATGACGTCATCCGGGAGTACGACCGAAGACCAGGTGTCAGGTCATTTTTAATACCCCTAACAAGTATCAAGACTTGTTGATCATTGGAATGATCCTAAATGGGTTAAAATTGAAATTTTAATAATCCGATTGCAAATATTATTATAAATGTGTATGCAAATTTATTTTTTTGGATTTAGTTAGGAAGTGGCTGTCTTTGAGAGTTAACATTAAAAATACAATTTCGGAGGTTTAAAATAAGAAATGTTATGCAATAAACCCAATTATATTGTGGAGGTTTATGATTTATGTAATAGAATATTAGAAAGGAAGACATGCTAAATTGAGGCCACGACTTCGTCATCTCCACCTTCCTTTCTCCCACCCCACACCACAAACGAAGCCCAAATCTTCTCATCGAACCCCTCGCTCTCCACCGCTCCTCGGCGATAAGAAAAATCCACGAACCCCCGCTTCTGCTCCACAACACATTCCCCCCTCCTCCTTCCTTTTTAATCCATCACTCGTGTCTCCGCGACCTCCTTGCTTTGCTTCTCTCACTCTCGCTCTCGCCCTTGCGAAGAGTTTACGATCCATGGCTTCCACAGCCGCCACCTCCTTCTCCCCCCTCCCAACCTCCTCCCGCAGGCGGTCGACGACGGCGGCGGCGCCACTCTCCGGCGCGGTCGCCCTCCGTCCGCCGCTTCGGCGGCTGGGTTTCGCCGGGGCCGCGGCCGACCCGCTTCTGGCGGCTCACGTGGCGGCGAAGATCCGGTCCGTGGCCGGGAGGAGCGGGAGGGGGTCGCGCGGGGTGGCGTCCATGGCCAAGAAGAGCGTGGGGGACCTCACCGCCGCCGACCTCAAGGGGAGGAAGGTATTCGTCCGGGCGGATCTGAACGTTCCCCTCGACGAGAACCGCAACATCACCGACGACACCAGGATCCGGGCGGCCGTGCCCACCATCAAGCACTTGATCAGCAATGGGGCCAAAGTCATCCTCTCCAGTCATCTGGTGAGATGTTCCCGATCTCGGTCAACTCGTTTGTTTCTTGATGATTCGGAATTCTGGTCTTGGGCGCTTGATATAGTGATTGCCCAGAATATGGTACTTCGTATGATCATGTAGTCTTTGGCATTTACAATGGATGTTCTTCGATGTTATGCCCTCAGTTATCCAACTTGTTATGCATGGCATGAATTGCCCCTTTGGTCCTCTACCCTTGTTAGGATATCAGATTTTGCAGCATTCAGTTGTCTGCAAACACACTGCCATTACAGTAATGGGAACTATAATGTCCATTACTTCTCTTCAGCATTTCCACAAAACATTTTTGTATTTCTATATCAAATTAATCTGAAAGGACATAATTTACTAGGAAACTGCAGGGTTTTTTTTCTTGGTTCTCTTGTATTTGTGATGAAACTAATATTATTTTTTCATTATCTTCCACCCTCAATTCATACATTTTATCCACATGAGAAATATATATGGTTGCTTTTTGCTTATTCTTTCGTATATAGTGTAGGCTTTATACATGAGATACTTGATTAAGTAAGTTTCTGCCTTTGCACTGTGTGGACTAAATTTGTCCCCGTACCTGGAGATCTAGTAAATGATGCCAATAGACTGTCACTTTTGAAGTTTCTGGTGCATTATTCAAGCTTCTATCTATTTTGAAAATTTTTCTACAGCGTGTGGTAATCCATGTAGACATATTTGTAACTCTATCATTTCAGTTAAATATCTAACTTTTATAGGTATGAAATGTGACAATAGCATACAACTTTAAGTTGATTGCAAGGATTTTGGTTATGGCTATCTTTTTTGGTGATATATGTATCACAATGCATTTTGGACTTTGATAGATAATGCTTTAATTTGTTTTTTTTTTCTTCGATTAGCTACAACCATTGACTCTGAACTCATATTTTTGTTATCTGCCAAATCAGGGACGCCCAAAGGGTGTCACACCAAAATTCAGTTTGAACCCAATTGTGCCTAGGCTTTCTGAACTCCTTGGGATCAAGGTGTGCTCATGTTTTAACTTGTATGTTTATGTGAAGTGCATAATTGTATTGTCTTGCTTTACTATGAATTCCTTTATGACAAACAGGTTGAGAAAGCAGATGATTGCATTGGACCAGAAGTTGCAAAATTGGTTAATGCACTGCCTGAAGGTGGCGTTCTACTTCTTGAAAATGTTAGATTCTATAAAGAGGAAGAGAAAAATGATCCTGAATTTGCAAAGAAGCTTGCAGCACTAGCTGACCTTTATGTGAATGATGCTTTTGGAACGGCCCATAGAGCACATGCATCAACAGAGGGTGTCACCAAGTTCTTGAAGCCCTCTGTCGCTGGTTTTCTTTTGCAAAAGGTGACTATAGACATTAATACCAAATTGTCAGGCATGTGTACTTAGGAGACCTATATATTTTCTTTGGAAGTCCTTTATAAGCTGATACGATTTTGAAATCTGCAGTTCTGTACTTTATTTAATGCATGTTGCTCTAGATTTGCGGACTTCAAATGGTTACCATTTTTTATACTTGTTGTATGTTTGTTTTCCTAACCTTATTTCTTCCATGTAATTGTAGGAACTTGATTATCTTGTTGGTGCTGTTTCAACCCCCAAGAGACCATTTGCAGCTATTGTAGGTGGCTCGAAAGTATCATCTAAGATTGGGGTGATTGAATCACTGTTGGAGAAGTGTGATATCCTTCTTCTCGGAGGAGGAATGATATTCACATTTTACAAAGCACAAGGTTTCTCAGTGGGTTCTTCTTTGGTAGAGAATGACAAACTTGAGCTTGCATCATCACTTCTTGCAAAAGCCAAAGCCAAGGGCGTGTCTCTTTTGTTACCAACTGATGTCGTTATTGCAGATAAATTTGCAGCTGATGCAGCGAGCAAGGTTTGCCAATTTAATATCTTCATTAAAATTCATAACTGGCTTTGGGAGACTATCGATTATCATACATCTCATGTGGTCTAAACTTAAAGTTCTCATTATAATGGTTTGTGGATTTCAAGTTAACAGCTTCAACTATATTTTACTAGTGAAAAAAAAAAGAAAAACAACAACAACAACAACAATTGGTGATGAAGGAATGACGATTCTGTTTGCAGGTTGTGCCAGCATCTGAAATCCCTGATGGTTGGATGGGGTTGGACATTGGACCGGATTCAGTTAAGACATTTAGTGATGCATTGGATACAACCAAGACCATTATTTGGAACGGTCCCATGGGAGTTTTTGAGTTTGACAAGTTTGCTGTGGGAACTGAGGTAAATGATAATTTGTCTTCTACTCTATAAGCTTTGACTGATGTAGGTTTTAAATTATTGATAATGTTGAATAAAGTTTCCATAACTTTGCATTTAACACTTGTACACCTTCAAAGATAGCTTGGCTGATTGCGTTGACATGGCAGTCGATTGCAAAGAAGTTGGCAGAGCTCAGTGGGAAGGGGGTGACGACGATCATTGGGGGTGGAGACTCTGTTGCTGCAGTCGAGAAAGTTGGAGTTGCTGATGCAATGAGTCACATATCAACCGGTGGTGGAGCTAGCTTGGAGTTGTTGGAAGGCAAGGAGCTTCCAGGAGTTGTTGCCTTGGATGAAGCAGTTGCTGTAGCTGTATGAGACTTTAACTTTGTTACTAGAGGTGCTGGCTTATGTTTCCCATTAAGAATTGTCGCTGTGATGATCTCCTTCACCTCTATTTCGCCCAAAAGAGGATGGATAGAGACTTAAGAGTTTGCTGCTGTCGAGTTCCTGGGATCGCTTACAATAAGTGCATTCTACCCTGTTGTAGTTCATTTTAGATTCATTGAGATTGTCACAAAGTATGGCAAAACGAAACGTTCTTGTTTCGAGTGGGTCAAAGATGCGGTGTAGTTTATTATGCCTCCTGTCGCAAGTCATCTTGGCGTGTGCCACGATGGATAATGAGTTTGTATGCCTATTGCCTGCTGTTCTTTGATCGTGTCACACGATTTTGCAATCTTTTCTCTGTTGCACGATACGCTTTTACAGTTACAATATTGAATGCTCGATTAAAATTGTTTGTTCGGAAAAATACAATTCAATGAATGACTTAAGTTATGGCATGGGGTTCACTATAAATTAACCCACATAGTTAGTTACTTTTAGTATTCTAGTTCATATACTTTAGAAAGTTACATTAATATCTTTATAAAATTACATTAACATCTTTATAATTATGAAAGTAAGTGAAACATCTAGATTCATGTATCCTAATATTATTGATTTTACTAATGAAAACAAAAGTAAAAAAAATAATTATAATGTTTAAGTTGATGGTGATAGATAACGTTAGTAATAGGTGGTGACTATGTCGGGTGGTGATAGGTGGTGACAAATGGTGTTGATGGTGGCAGACCATGTCAGGTGGTGGTGGACGACAGTACTGCTAGAGGCTACAAGTGGTTATTATGGATGAGAGTGGTAATGAAAGGTGAGGATCGCTTTGTGTCTATATTAATGCCAACGCAATAATCGAGCGACGAAAGAGCTGCTTTACATCTGCATCAATGTCGATGTAGTTGCTGAGCGATGAAAGGGTCGCTCGACATCCACATCGACGGTCTTTTCATTGTTTAACAATTGCATCAATGTTGACACATATGGTGCTAGCCACCAAAGCATTTATGACGAAGATGGTGATCGCCTCGCTGTTGACCCATTAGGTGGATCACTCAATTCAAAGCTGAGATCGCCAAAGCTCCTATCGCTCCCCTCGTTATTGCGTCAGTTTCAACATAGACATGAAAAGGGGAGATGGGAGGCTCATAGGAGGAGTTTTATTCATTGCGGTTGTCATCAATATGAAAGAAAGCTTTGGAAGGCTGGCAGACAAGTAGTTGTTGAGATCTCGGTGGATGTATCTCACGATGACAGAAAAATATGGGTCCCGGAATTTAACATTGAGTACGCTGTCGTACTTGTCGTCAACATAGTTGTTAAGTAGCCCTCACCTCTTGTCGTCGCTCTCCTCATCCACAATAGTCACTCGCAACTTCCAGCGACGTCGTCATCCGCTACCATCGACGCTATCTATTATCATCAACTAAAATGTTAAAATTATTTTTTTACCCTTTGTATTTATAGTAAAATTGATGGTGTTAGGGTAATTGGAACTAGATGTTTCACTTTTATAACAATAGAGATGTTAATATAATTTTGAAAGGTACTACTATCTTGCTTATCATAAGAAGCGAAAAGAAATTTGATGATCTAGCACATCTAACACATCTCAACAATAAAATGATACATCTTTAAAATATGATGATTTAATGATCATGAAATTTGCATATTGTAAATCTTGCTAGTCTGTTGTAAAACTTGTATATCTTTTAAACTAGCTATAATACAACTTCTCCTTTTTGTTGATGATAAAAGGGGAGAAGTAGATTGATGAGTTCATGCAATGTATGATGTATTGAATATTTTATATATTTACATGATGTTTTTTAAATGACATGTTTTTAATACATGTTACTTAGATTTGTTGAAATCTAAGAGTTCTATCAATATAGCATATTGATAGGGGGAGTTTGTTTAAACTCCGGGGAGTTAAGGTTAACTCCGTCATCAATTAGTTGTCATCATAAAAAAGGGAAGACTGTTGAGTCTCGAATTTTGATGATGAAACTAATTGATTGTGTTTTACTATCTAAATGTGTTTTGAGTGACGCAGGTCTGCTATTGATTAGGATTAGATAGTTGACATAGGATGAATCAACGTTACATCGAAAAATATGTTAGGAGATCGGACGTCGAGCCGGAGATCAGGTCGACAATCGGTATAAGACTTTGAATAAAGATATCAGGTATCGGGCCAAAAAAAGTGATGTTGTGCCAAGAAGATCGGGGTTGCAGAGGTCAACCGCCAATTGGGCAACAAGCTACAAAAGAGGACGATGTGCCGAAGAACCGAATGAGACGCCGACCAATGATGTGCCGGGCAATAAGAAGTTGATTCGTTGTAACTATTTAGATCGAAGTAGGATTAAGACTTAGTGTGCAGGATTAACTATGATAACGATGAAGACATAAAGCGAAATATATGCCACAGTCAAGTGCGATGGTATTGCTGGGAGTTCGAGAGTTCGTCGAAAGTCCGAAGATTTATCGGGAGTGTTGTCGGAACTGATCGAGAATGAGTAGGGAGCTTGTCGAAGGGTTTTCAGAAGTTCACCAGAAAGATTCGTTGGAAGTTCACGGAGCTCGCCAAGAAAGATCGAGCTTGCCGAAGAACCTCGTTAGAACTCGCCAAGATCGTCACGAAGTCTAGGAACTTACCAGGAGTCCGCAGAATGGTGTCCGAGGGCTCGCCGGAAAAAGACTTGACGTGTCGAACTTTGCTTTGTGTATAAAATGTCTTTAATTTTATAGTTAACACATATTTAGGGTTAAATTTAGGAGGTAATCCCATTAACCCTATTAGGGGCCAACTAGGCCCGATTCAGGATTGTATTGGGCCGGATGATAGGCCCACACAGTGCTCAATGACACGTTAGGCGGTGGCACTGCCAGGTGGTTGGTGGAATTACTTGAAGGCTCGGTCTTCAAGATTGAGTCTGGGCAATGGTATTGCCCACTGAAAGGTTGTCAGGCGGTGGTATCACTAGTCTGAGCGGTGGTACTGCCCAATGTCAGACTGCTCTGGCATTAGTACCGTTAGACTGGGCGGTGATATCGCCCAGTGTTAGAAGCTACTAGCGGTGGTACCGTCAGTACCCATAAAACCCGAGATATGAAGTTTTTTTGCTCTAATTTTGAATCAAATTAGAGTCTATAGAAACTCCTCCCATCCCTAGTTAGAAGATACAAGCACATATACTTTAAAAGTGAGAAAACTCAAAAAAATGAGAAAGTCCTCTAGACTTAGATTGCTTTTAGCTTCAAGTGAGGAGTGAGTGCTTGTAAGGGTTACCTATTAAGCCCATCAAAAGGAGAGAGTGTTATAAGGGAGTTTGTCTTCGCTTGTTGGAAGGAAGACAACTAGTGGAAAACCGATGGCCTCAAGTGAAGAGGAATCAGGAGTGGACGTAGGTCGTATGACCGAGCCATTATAAAATCGATTTGCGTTTACTTTCTCGTAATTAACTTTTCAGATACCATCTTTACTTGCTGCTCCACTTTCTCTTTGCTTTCTTATGAATCATTTCAAGTCAAAAGCAATTAAAATCAATTTTCGTCGAATTTGTTGTTCTTAATCGCTTCACTAATTAAAATGTGTTTTGAGTGACGCAGGTCTGCTATTGATTAGGATTAGATAGTTGACATATGATGAATCAACGTTACATCGAAAAATATGTTAGGAGATCAGACGTCGAGATCAGGTCGACAATCGGTATAAGACTTTGAATAAAGATATCAGGTATCGGGCCAAAAAAAGTGATGTTGTGCCAAGAAGATCGGGGTTGCAGAGGTCAACCGCCAATTGGGCAACAAGCTACAAAAGAGGACGATGTGCCGAAGAACCGAATGAGACGCCGACCAATGACGTGCCGGGCAATAAGAAGTTGATTCGTTGTAACTATTTAGATCGAAGTAGGATTAAGACTTAGTGTGCAGGATTAACTATGATAACGATGAAGACATAAAGCGAAATAAAGTACTGAAGTCAAGTGTGATCAAATCGTTGGGAGTTCGAGAGTTCGACGAAAGTCAGAAGATTTGTCGGGAGTGTTGTCGGAACTGATCGAGAATGAGTAGGGAGCTTGTCGAAGGGTTTTCAGAAGTTCACCAGAAAGATTCGTTGGAAGTTCACGGAGCTCGCCAAGAAAGATCGGAGCTTGCCGAAGAACCTCGTCGGAACTCGCCAAGATCGTCACGAAGTCTAGGAACTTACCAGGAGTCCGCAGAATGGTGTCCGAGGGCTCGCCGGAAAAAGACTTGACGTGTCGAACTTTGCTTTGTGTATAAAATGTCTTTAATTTTATAGTTAACACATATTTAGGGTTAAATTTAGGAGGTAATCCCATTAACCCTATTAGGGGCCAACTAGGCCCGATTCAGGATTGTATTGGGCCGGATGATAGGCCCACACAGTGCTCAATGACACGTTAGGCGGTGGCACTGCCAGGTGGTTGGTGGAATTACTTGAAGGCTCAGTCTTCAAGATTGAGTCTGGGCAATGGTATTGCCCACTGAAAGGTTGTCAAGCGGTGGTATCACTAGTCTGAGCGGTGGTACTGCCCAATGTCAGACTGCTCTGGCATTAGTACCGTTAGACTGGGCGGTGATATCGCCCAGTGTTAGAAGCTACTAGCGGTGTCGAGATATGAAGTTTTTTTGCTCTAATTTTGAATCAAATTAGAGTCTATAGAAACTCCTCCCATCCCTAGTTAGAAGATACAAGCACATATACTTTAAAAGTGAGAAAACTCTGAAAAAATCACTTGAGAAAGTCCTCTAGACTTAGATTGCTTTTAGCTTCAAGTGAGGAGTGAGTGCTTGTAAGGGTTACCTATTAAGCCCATCAAAAGGAGAGAGTGTTATAAGGGAGTTTGTCTTCGCTTGTTGGAAGGAAGACAGCTAGTGGAAAACCGATGGCCTCAAGTGAAGAGGAATCAGGAGTGGGCGTGAGTCGTATGGAGCCATTATAAAATCGATTTGCGTTTACTTTCTCGTAATTAACTTTTCAGATACCATCTTTACTTGCTGCTCCACTTTCTCTTTGCTTTCTTATGAATCATTTCAAGTCAAAAGCAATTAAAATCAATTTTCGTCGAATTTGTTGTTCTTAATCGCTTCACTAATTCCCCCCCCTCTTAGTGTCATTCTTGATCCCCAACACTTACCCCCTCGAGCGATCCTGGCCCAGGAGATAGAGCCACCTCCACCACTGCAAGCGACGACTCCTCCTGGGGCTCAGTAACGACCCCTCAACGCCTCTTTCAAGGGTGAAGGCCTATATCATCGTGCTCACCGGAGGACCCCAAAGAAGCCAGAACCCTCACATGGGGTTGTGGGTTCCCCTTGAATGAATTAGCACTAGCCTTGGAGCTTCCAAAGGCATCAATAGGAGGGCCACGAAAGGAGCCCTGAGCCCATGACAACCGCTTGCCCGTCGAGCTTGGAGAAGGGAGCAAAAGGGCGCCGTGTCTTCAGCTCCCAAAGATTCATACATGTTAAATGACTGCATAGCAAGAGTTAGAAACAAGTAAGAAAGAGTTAGAATAAAAAAGAATGACTATACCAAATGGGGTCAGAGGAGTGGCCTCCATCAAACAAGCTTCCCCCTCACACTCGACGGCCCCAGATGAGAAGAACCCTTGTATCTTCTCTAAGGTCCCGACTTCACCCAAGGACAGAGGGGGTAGTGCGTTGTCTACGATGTGTGCTGCCCAAACTACCGGGAAGCCCCAATCTTGGCTTACGTTGATGATAAAGAAGCGACTCCTTCACCCCTTACTATAGGGAGATGCTCCACTTATCTTAAACCTTACATGGGGGTATAGGTAGTAACTACTCAGCCCTCAACTCAATCGGAAGCACAAGTAGAAGATATTGCAAGATGACACCAACCCTGCATCGTCGCATGCCTTAAGAAAGACTCTCAGGAAACACCAAGAATTTGGCGCCATATGGGAAGGTAAAATTTGCCAATATCCCAGACAAGAAGCCACAACCGGGAGAACATGAAAGCATAACACCTACCTCCACAAACATTGATGGAGTGGTAGAACCCCCCCCCCGAAGAGTTAGTAAAAAGGGTGAACCTTGTCCCCAGGGATAAATAGAACAAACTATGACGAAACCCGAAAGCAATTGCTCAATGCCTCTAACTGCCACGAGGTCACCACGAAACTATAGTCATGAACCTCCTTCATATGCACCAGGTCTCACGAGACCATTGGAGTCTCAGAAGGTTCCCTCCCCATGGATGAAGAGCTCACCTGAACCACCTTCGACATCGAAAAAGATGACGGAATGCAATCAAAAGGTCGTCACCTGCAGAGGACGACCCCAGAGGAGATGGAGTTTTATTGGAGGAAGACATCCTAGTTCGCACTAAAGTATATGACAATCAACAGCAAGAAATAGTAATGAAGGAGGAACAGCATGAGAGTATCATATAAAGGCAACTCCCTGCTCAATAGCCATTGTTCTGATGTAATGACACGCCTAGAGACCATGTGAGTAATGATGGTGAAGATTGTATTGACTATCTCAACATAATCGTAGAAGCACCAAAAACTGAAAAAGAGCACTCAGATCCCTAAGCAGATCAAGCTCATGGAGGAGAACTCCACCAAAAGGGGCATAAATAATTAAGATAAATGTGGCACATCATATCTCGAGTGGAATGTCTCACAACGGTAAAAACCATCTTCAACACAGACAAATTCAACCTTAGGCGGATCTAGTCTCTTGCCTTAATGTGATTGAGCTGAACCTTTGGATGGGTCCGAACCCTCGTTTTAATACGGTTGGGTTTGACCCCGGATGGATCCAGTCTCCTGCCTTAATACAGTCTAGTCGAACCTTCAGATGGGTTCGAACCCTCGCTTCAACGTGGTTGAGTTCAATGTCGGATGGATCGAGTCTCTCACCTTGATGCAGTTGAGCCGAACCTCTTGCTTCATCGCCCCGCGTCGCCGGGAGACCCTGATGATACCCCGGTAGTACCGGACGTCGACGGAATCTGAAGATTGCGGCCAATGAGAAGGGCCTCTTTCCTGTTTGGTGCCTCGGCGGTGACAGATTGAACGGGACCCTCACGCTGCTGGTTTTTGACGTGCCCTCAGGGGTGACGTCAGTCCTGTGGAACCCGCCGGGCGTTTGTGTCCCACGCGTCGTCTCGAGGGCGCTTAATTCCATTTAAGCAGCAATTTCCAGTTCTAACGCCACGCTCGTTGACACGTCATCGAGTATGATATGCCGGAAACGATTGGGTGTAAAGTTGTTTTTGGCTCTTTGTAGATGCCTTCTATCCCCGTGTCGGACACTCTCTTAAATGAAACCCTAGCTCAGGTCTCTGTTTCACCTCGTTGCCAAGTCAAGCTCTTACTCGCTCCCGTCTCGCCCCTCGTTCACCGACTCCCCTCCTCCAGCTCTGCTTCGCTGTTCGTGTGGTGTCCACTTGTCGCGATTAAAGCTTACCCTCAATGCCCATGGGTTCGCCCAAGGAAAAGAGGACGACGGGCGCCAGCTCCGCCTCCACCCCCGCCAAGGCGCCGCCGAGCACCTCCTCCAAGGCCCCACGAGAGGCGGCGCCGCCGGCAAGTGCACTGGTCCCCCCCGAATGGTCCGCCTCCTTTCAGGCCTTCTACGACCGGGGAGCCGCCGCTGCCGCCGTGATGCCCCAGGCTTTCTATTCCCCGTCACCCGTCGCAGCCGCGCAACCTGTCGTTTGGGGAGCTCAGGTTCGTTGCTTAATCTTTCTCGGTGGGTGGGTTGGTGGGGTTTGCACAGGAAAAGTTTATCTGCAGATTAAAATTCAAATCTTTACCTATTTTTTCGTGGTTGTTTTGGGGTAATTATATACCCAGCAAGTGATGCCGCCCTATGTCAGTCCGATTGCTTACGCTTCGTTCTATCCACAAGGGGGGTTTTATGCTCAGCCTCCCATAAATGCGGTAAATCTATCTCGAGTGTCTTTCCTTAACCCTTTTTTTTTTTTGTCCTTATCCTTGTTGTCAAATTAAAATTGGGTTCGTGACGGAGGATATTTTTTTCGTGCTGACGACTTCTTAGGGCGTGGCTTTTCGAACCCAGGAAACTGAAGGGAGGCCGACAGAGGCGAAGGACAATCAGCCGACGAGCAAGAGGACTTCCAAAATTTTAGAGGGATCACCAGGAAAATCGGGGAATGATGGTAAAGGGGCCTCTGGTGCTGCTGAGAATGCATCGCAGAGGTCAGCTTTGCTAGCTGAACTCGTGCTAGTTGTATAGTTTGTTGAATTTTTTGTTAACTATCTGATCTTGTGGGCAGTGATGACAGTGAAACAGAGGGGTCATCAGATACTCTAGAAGACGATGACCAACCAAAGGTAAACAAATGTCTCAGTTTTATTGTGGTTGTTATACTGTTGATTGTTGACTGGTCACCTCATTGATGGTGACACTAAGAAACATATAGGTTCTTTCCAAATTTGCACCACTTGATAGACAAATTCTTCAGGCAATGTTACATGCTGACATATGTGGCTGATTTTTCTTTTTGTTTATATGTCAGTATGTTTCTCTTGTGGTTGAGTACAGCTCTAGCTTGGTTTCTTATCAATAATCTTTCTAGTTGGGTTCTTTGTTTGTTATAAGTGTGTGGAGTACTTCACTCAATTTTCTTAACACTAAGCTTTCTCAAATATTTAGGAACATTCCCCAAACAGAAAAAGAAGTTATGGAAATACAACTGAAGGTAAGTTCTGCAGTAGATGACTATTGTCTTCATCAATTGGCAACTCTGCGATGATTCTCATTCCTACAGGTTTTGCTCAGGTGAAGGTTCTCATTCCTTCGACACTGCTGGTAATAGTGGTAATGCTGGAAGAGTGCGGTCTGCCAAAAAGCTTCCAGTCTCAGCCCCAGGACGAGCAGCATTGCCTGGTCCTCCAACTAATTTGAATATCGGGATGGACTTTTGGGGTGCTTCCCCTGCTGGATCTGTACCTACGAAGGTGGGGTCTAATGGCTTGAATTCTGGACCAGTAATGATAGGCTGGACTCTGGAGCAGGTCATGCATGAACAGCAGTGGATCTAGCAAATGACTAGTCTAAATATCATGGACAGCGTCTCATGCTGTATTTAACTACATATCTGAAGCATCTAGCATCTAGCATCTAGCAAAAACTGTCACCTAAATGATTATCCTCTCTTTCCTTTCTTTTTGTTTTTGTTTTTTGTTTTTGTATTTTCACTGATCAGTAGTATATTGCAGGACGAACGTGAAGTGAGGCGGGAGAGAAGAAAACAGTCTAATCGGGAGTCTGCCAGGAGGTCAAGGTTAAGGAAGCAGGTTTGCTTTAGGCTACTTAAACATCATTTTATGTACTGACAAAAGAAAATGAATCACTTGTCTGTCTTTTTTTTATCTTAATTTTTATTTCCTAGTTTCCTGCTAAGGTGAACAAGAGGGTTTGACTGGCTTGCTTATGTGGAAAGTACAACGTACATTTTCACTAAGTGACATGTCAGGGCTTGCTTAAGTGGAAAATATACGACAAATGTCTTTTACTTATTGACCTGTCGGGAGAGCACATCTTGATGGCCTTGATGTGCTTCAAGTGGCCAAGATAATAATTTGTCGACAATGAAACTGATATGCTTGTATGTTTTATTAATTTTTAACAGAATAATTGAGGGTTTCATCTCCCTCCAAGATAATTACTTGGGCTAAATGCTTGGGTCATAAAGGGTAGAGAAATTATAACTATGGTCATTCTGGTAGATTAGGATAGGGTTTTTTTTTTTTTTTTTTTTTGGCTCATTGTTTTAATTCCCTTCACCTCTTCTTTCTACCATTTTCTGGCTGCTTGTTTAGAGAAAGATAATAATACTGCTAAAACTCTTAGTAGGGAGATTCAGAAAATGCTTCCAATTGTTTTGATTGTATAGCAGATAAAACATCATATCGTCTATTGTTATTATCCTTTTTATGTTCTTGATGTTCAGACATTATTTCCATTACGTGGTATACATTATGGTTGGTTATTGTTCCAGTCGACATGGTCATATTGTTATTTTCTTATTGTAAGACCTGGTTCTTTGCAAAATATTTACCAACTAGCATGTGAAGATAAGTTTGTAATTTTTTTATATAACATTGTCTTTATTCTTCTGACTCAATTTCATGATATTATTTTGTCTCTGATTCTTTAAATCTTTATTTATAAAGCCTACTTTGTACCTATATTTTCTTAATCTTGGTTCAAAGTTGCACAAATCATTTTGGTTATGTGATATGTTGCTCTCTGATGTTTTCTCAGTCAATGGTTTTGCAGTAGAAGTCCATGTTCATGTTTGTTCGAGTGAACTTTGATGCAAGTTGTCATATACCTAATGCAATCCTCCTCTGAGCTAGTGCTCCGTTCTCTAAAATTGTGATTTGTCAAGAATTACCACTATATATGTTACAGCATTTATGCCCCAAAAACAAAAAGGTCCATTTCTTTCACTGATCATAATAACTTTTAGATTGGTCGATGGCCAACTATAACATACATGTCAATGCATTGATACTTGCCTGCAACTGTTTGTTTGAGTGGTTCTAAGAGTTTTAGTAGTCCCACTCTTATGGTTGTCAATGCTTACCACTTAATTGTTCAACTGTTAGGATAATATATGGGATAAAGCTGTATTAGTTCAAGAAGATGCATCTGTTTCTATTCAACAATTCTAAAAACTACTACTGTTTACGATGGAGTGAAATTTGGCTTAGCAACTAAGCCCATTAGTTTTCAGTTCTGGACATTTGATTTTTTATTTTTCCTAATATCTTTGGTTTTAGATGTTGGATAGAGCCCATTATGCATTTTACTTGGTTATTGAGTATCATCTCTGTTATAACTGTCAATAACGATTCAAAGGGGACTTTTACACAGGTAATGCTCTTCTTTAGACTATTGTTGAGGTATATTAACATGATATTGATTTAATAACTTGATATATGGACTCACTATGCAGCTTCACTTTGAGATTTTTTTTTTTCTGTAATTCAGTTGTTGTTCTTTAGTTTCTTTGGTTGCTGGTATTATGTTCATATTTAGGTGGTTTGTACTGAAAGCAGTGTTTTGTTCTTTTTCTTTAACCTTGGAAGTGAGATGGGTGCATGATGTTGTAATCATCTGAATATTAATCTCTCTTTTTTTATCATCCTCCTTTGTCAGCAAGAATGTGAAGAGTTGGCAAGGAGAGTGACTGACTTGAACAATGAGAACAGTGCACTCAGAGTGGAACTTGAAAACCTCCAGAAATTGTGTGGGGAACTGGAAGCTGAAAATAAATCAATCACGGTTAGTGGTTTTATTATTGGTAGTGTATATATGAATAAGACTGTCATTTTACCTGTTGACCTGGAGTAGACCCAAATATCATCCAGACAGGTCATATACCTGTCAGGTATAATCTAAATTGTTTACAATTGTTAATCCAGGACACGTTTGCTACGTAATACATATATCCTGTATCAGTCCTATGGACCAATCATGGCGTCCAAAAAGGGTCGGGCACCTTTTTGATAGTGTAGCTTTTAAGTATATGAGATTATATTCTCCTACATATCATTTAAAATTCAATTCTTATGTTCTTGATCAGGCATTTTTCAACTAAAAAAATTATATAATGTGCAATGTGGATGTAATAATCATTTGTTGTTATGTGCCAGCAATTAACATGTGGGGGTGGGACTGACACTATCTCATACACAATCTTAGTAACATTACTTGTGACCAGAATATGGCACGTGCATAAGTGATTCTTTCCATATACAACATAATGTGCAATCTTTTTTCTTTCTACATGCATGTGTGTTGGTTCATCTATTCTTTAATTGTTAGATTTTTGGAGGTTTTAATCTGACTAGCATTCCTTCAGTCCCATGGTAATATTATTTTGGGTATGCATAGATTTTTGGTTGTTATACAAGTATCAAATAAAGCCTGTTGCTCATGAAGAATTAGGTCTCTTTGGGTTGTTCTGGATTTAACTCAACCCCATATAGACCCTTTCTCTACAATCAGCTTTTGTTATTGTAAAGTTGATTTTACTAGTAATTCTTATTTTAATTATTTTTCGACCAATATGGCTGTAGCTCTGTGCTTCCTTATTTTAAGCTTCAATAGGCAATGTGTATTATCATGGTCATGGAGAAATTTTCAGTATGCAAGCCTTATGGTTGCATGATTTTGAGCGATTATGGTATGTTGGTGCATTAGTTAAATCTATTTGTAATCTATGATTATTCTCGTGAGCCATTGCCAGTATATGTTGGCCCAAAAATCTCTATCATGGTTTTCTTTTCTTTCCTTACTTTTAAAACGATATGGTGCTCGTGTTAGAAATACATTAATATCTTTTTAACTTCTCTATGTTGTGTATATTGCTTTTAATGCGGCTTTGAAATTCTTTACTGGAACAGGGAGAACTGAAACAGAGATATGGGCCTGAATTCTTATCTGAATTGAGCATCAGCATTGATGCATCAAAGCTGCGATCAGATGTTGCCAGCAGTTGACCCTTTTTCATCAAAGTCAAACTAATTCTAACTAGTTAAATGAGGCTTCCAAGGTAGCCTTGTTCCTCGACCACTCCACTGGCCTTGGGCCCTCGACACTTTTAGTTGACGGAGAGGGTCCGCAGAGCTGGATGTATACTTAAGATCAAATTAAGTAGCTTTATGTCTTCTTTTTCTTTCTCGATGAACCGGTTTCAGATTGGCCTTTGCAGTGAGCTACATTAGATATTTCAAAACTGGTGTTGCTGGTGTGATTTGCTAACTTTGACGAAAGATTACGGAGGATAGAAACAGCTCTAGCTCAATTGACACTCTCACTGTCTTAATGTAGTTAAAAGTCCGATATTGATTTTTCTTATAGTGTAAATTGACTTGAATTATAGCCACAGTGTATCAATATTATTACTTAAAAGATTGTTGCTTTGCAATTTCAGATCGATATCTCTCGTTTTGGATGTATCATAGTTTCGATCTTTTACTATACTGTGGCTAAACCCTCCATGATTCTGCATATGTGAATATGATCCTAGTTTCTGGCCACCATCATCTTCTTATGCTTTAGCGGTAGAGCAAACAAAAGCCCATAGCGTTTCTTGTGTTTTGACTGTGACCGTTATCGAGATGACTATATCAATTAACTGCCAAAGAGGAACCCGCTCATGAAGTCCTGCACGACACAACGATCTAAGCAAAGGTGGCAAGTAAAATAATCACTAGTGTATCCCAAGTGTCGCGCAGACCAAGTGAGTAGAATTCCACCCGAGAGATGTGATGCAGACCGCACAGGTACCTTGTAATTCTCACTCGCAAACTGGTCAAAGCGCATAACCTGACAAATCGACAGTACCACTCACGCTGACGGCAAGCGATTAAACCTTCTCCCCGTTTCCTCCACGCCGAGTCGTGTCCGTGCTTCCGACGGATGGCGGCGACGTGGCCTTCTCGAGTACGTCACACCGGAAACGTGTGACGGCTACGTCTCCCCAGTCGGTGTACACGTACTCGCACTGCACTCGTCGTTTGTAAACTCCCAACGTAACACTGCACCCAGGTGGTCCAGCACTATAGGGTCCGCCGCAAGCCGACGCGAGGAGGAAGAAGAAGAGACGAGAGGATCCCTGCCACGCTGTCGCGAGCGTAGCGCGACGCATGTCGCTTTCTGTCGCGGTGGGGCGGTGCAGCGTCGTGCGCCGTGGGGCTGCTTCCGGAGACGAGGGGCACGTGTGCGCGTCCGAGTGCCCCGTTTCGACAGCCATGGCGTCACATCCCACCGCCCCTGCCCGGCGAACGCAACCCCCCCAATCCCCCCTTGCGTGCGCGACCAGCCCTGTTCCACACTCGCGCGCGCACGTACGGAATGGATTCCGGGAGAGGAAAGACGAGTTATTGCAGTCGATCAAGGAGAGGGATCGAATAAATGAATGGTACTGATTCCACCGACAACGCAGTGATCGTAAAAGTAATTAGAGCAGAAGAACGTCGATGTGGACAATGAACGAGTCAAAGTCATTAATAGGCAGGCATGTAACTGGATATATACATACATGGATATAGCGCGAAGCGTGCAGTTTATTCCACGCCATAAATCAATAATGGCTACACTGGTCGGCCCCCGACAAAGAGGCTTCGGAACCTAATGGTTGCTCGGCGTCTCCACCGCGACTTATCCACCCGCTATTGCTATACTTCCTACTGATCTCTTCCCTCTGGCAGGATCCTGACTTGGACATGTTGAATGATCATAGGCACCGCGCTTCCGCTGCTGCTGAGCACGAAGACGGCCCCAACGACAGCGCCGAATTCCGCGACATCCACGCGTTAACTCCCCCTTCCCACCCCAGCCGCGGCCGCCGGAGAGAGCTCTGGGAGGGCGGCAGCCACCGATCATCCTCCCTCTCCATAGGGAGCGACGCCGCCAGCGAGGGCTTCGCGACCATGAGCAGGGAGTTCAACGCCATGGTCGTTGCCGGTTCCACCATGCAGAACGAGGGTGGCAACGGCGGCAACGTCGACGACGGGCCTCAGAACCAGCTCGCTAGGATCGGGGAGGACGAGCTGGAGGAGACTAACCCGCTGGCTATCGTCCCCGACAACAACCCCTTCCCGTCCGCCCGGCGCCCTCCGCCTGAGATCGACTCAGCCGCCTCCAGTTCGGCCGACGACGTCCGGGTGCATCTGGTGAAGAAGGAAGAGGTGGAGTCGAAGATCTCGGCGTGGCAGACCGCGGAGGTCGCCAAGATCAACAACCGATTCAAGCGCGAGGAGGCGATCATCAACGGGTGGGAGAGCGAGCAGGTCGAGAAAGCCACGGCTTGGTTGAAGAAGATCGAGGTATGCCATCAGTCACCAACCCTGATCACACTCTACTGCTGAATCGATCGCAGCTCTCAGCTGACCTTTTTGTTGCATGAACAGAGAAAACTGGATGAGCAGCGGGCGCGGGCAACGGAGAAGATGCAGAACGATGTGGCGAAGGCGCACCAGAAGGCGGCGGAGAAGCGGGCGTCGGCGGAGGCCAAGAGGGGAACCAAGGTCGCCAAGGCGTTTGAACTGGCCAACTTTTTGAGAGCTGTGGGAAGACCTCCATCCAAACGCTCCTTCTTCTAGTTCGGATCATATCTCAGCCCTCTTTTCTCCCTTATCCGCCTCATGTTTGGCATTGGATTGCAAGCTTTGAAGACTTCCAGATGTAGACTCTTCCAGTTCTGTACATGAACTTGTTGCCATCACATAGCTAAACAGAGTGAGAATTGTAAGTCTAGAGGCTGATTTGTGTGTTGTAATATAATGTCATATGCTCATGCAGCTTAAATGAGATCGTTGTTTCTCAGTTTCTTCATCAAACATCTGAACTCCATGGCAGTCGAGCTCGGGTGTATGCAATGAACAAGGTGTGGTGGATTCTGCTGTTTCTTTCCTGTTGTTTGCCCAAGTCCAAAGAGGCTGTCAACAGGGAAGAAGGGGGTGAAGACAGACGACGAGATGCTGCTCTCGTCTCCTATTCACTGCAGTCCCTGCATCAGAGGGTGTCGCAGAGAGAATTATGAACCGGCTGTGACATGGAAACGAGGGTGAAGGGAAAGCCATGGCCATTAATTGAAGGCAGAGCTCCACCTCCACAAATTAACATTCATGTGGGGAAGGAGATACGAGCAAGCAGAATCTTGCGGCCATCACTAGAATCGTCTTTAACGCGATTATTTGGACCAATTTAAGAAGGTCATATTGGAACAAGGAACAAATCTAGCTTAGATCAAGATTGGAAATTTGATCTTAGAAGTTTGTGGGAACAGTTCACAGCACCCAATTCCCACATTTCATGATGGGTGACGTCAGGATCATGTGCTGCAGCACATGGCTGAGATGAGCAACGATGATGGCAGCCATTATTACATTAAATCTGTAGGTAAACTACCAAATGACCATCATTTGGTGTGCATGCATCCATGACGATGAACGCAATACAAACTTGTTAGGTACTTTATGGGGATTAGAGTACCCGTTCGATATCTGTTCGACGAAATGATGCGCAGCACACGTGGCTTCAATCGGTACACGTTTATGGGGACGCCTGCTCCCGTGAGTGTTCGGGAGATCGGGCATGTGCTTAATTTGCATCAAGATTGGGAAGTTCTGGTCTGGAAGTGGGTTGGACGGCCGAGATGGGTCGAGGAGCGCATATGCTTCGGAGGTGTGTGGGGATTATGCCGCGAACACGGTCCGTAGGAATCATGGGATCGAACAGGCGTCAGAAAGAATCGTGCCCCACGAAAATGACGTGTCGAGTTGCCTGCCGTCGACAACCGAAGCAGTCGGAGCAGGCCCAGCGCTTTGGTTGTCCGAGCGAGGACAGGGTCCGGCTTTCTTCACGTCACAAAGTCCGTCAGCTCTGCGCGGGTCCCTGATAGTAATGTCAGGGGAAAGAACTGTTCGCTGTTTGAACATGAGCAGGATGCCTGGACGAGGCCTCTCCAGTGGGCCCCAGCGGAAACGTGAGGTCGTGAAAGCTGGACGCTCTTCGACGCCTCACAGCCGAGCCGGACGGATCGCCAACACAGCACGGGAATATGCGCCGCCCCCGTCCCTTCCGAATCCGCTCTCCTCGTCGCGTTCCTTTATTTGAGGCCATTCACATCGAAGTAGGTGGTATCGCTGCCTTCTCGCTGCTTTAGCTTCTCGCAGGCGAAGGCACAAAACAACCCAACAATGGGCGAGAGCAACGGTGCGCATCCCACGCCCCAATCCCACCCCTCTCCCCCTTCTTTTTCTTGAATCTTTGACGTCGTCGATCCTCTCTTCCGACGCATCGCTTTACTTTGTTCTTGATTGGATTTGCAGACGGTTCGATCCTCGCGGAGTTCCTCGCTGTCGCGGTGGACGCCGCAAAGAGCGCCGGGGAGGTAATCGATCCCAAGAACCCTCGATCGGCCCGTGGTTTTTCGCATCATTATCTCCTGTCCGTGTCGTAGATATATGATCTTTCTCTCTTCGGGAATTCTTGATCAGGTCATTCGCACGGGGTTCTACCAGACGAAGCATGTGGAGCACAAAGGCCAGGTGCTTTCTCTTTTTCATCTTATTCCTCTCCAAGGGCACAACGAACAAACACAATGAAGAATTGCTTGGATGTGCAATTATCGTGGATGCTGCAATCGTCCTTAACGAGAATGTGTGGGAAAATTGTTTCCCACCTATTTACGGGTCATTTGCCCAATTGTTCATCAACAAAGTCTCGTCATACAAGGAAATCCAAGACCACAAGTAGGATACGAGATCCATTTAGCTTCTTCTAGTCCACAACCTACAAAAGGGGCATAGTCGCAGAAGATGGGGATTGAATCCTGGACCTTCTCGTGGGGGAGAGATGCTCCACCATTCACCATCCAGTGGCGATAAAATTTGTGTATCAGCTTTTAGCATTTCGGTCTCTTCTGATGTGGGAGCTAGGTAACAGAAACCCACGAAGAGAAAAAACCAAGAACATGTTACGCAAATTAAAATGCAGGTGGACAACATGACACCTAACCAAAGAGTTCATGCAAAATGTTATTTCATCTTTGTGCATGTACCTAGTGTTTGGGACCAATTGCATTGCCATCTTGCATACAAATTTACACGGATACACATAGTGATGTGGAAACATGCATACCCATATGGAGATGCATACCTTCATTTCTAAGGCAAGTCAACCTCTTTTGTCTCCCAAGTGTAACCCCTTGACCCAAGCCCCATTACATCCTCGAAACAGTATGTAACACGTTAAAAAATCCAACATACAGAGATTACATCACAGAAAAACTTCTGCCTAAATTGTTTGCTTATTTTGAAGGAGAATTCTGTTGGAGTGTCAAGAATCTTATCGTAACTACTGGTGTCTGGTTCTTGAATAATATGTGGAACTGGGTCTGTCAATCATCAGCCAGGATTGAAACATTTAACTGCACAAATCTTGCATGTGCTTGTAAGAGTCAGAAATGATGATGAAACCATTGGTTCAATGCAGGTGGATTTGGTTACTGAAACTGATAAGGCGTGTGAAGAGCTCATCTTCAATCACCTTAAAAAGCACTACCCAGATCACAAGGTATATCTCATGTGTGTTTGCATTATTAAAAGCACTCTGTTTCCTTTCCTTTTGAGGCCAAGTGGAACATCATGGCACATGATTATTTCCTGTTGTACAGTTCATAGGTGAAGAAACATCTGCTGCCTTTGGTACTGCTGAGCTAACTGATGAGCCTACCTGGATTGTTGATCCGCTTGATGGAACCACTAATTTTGTCCATGGGTAATATTTGAAGCAGCATAACTATTGATATTCTCTCATCATCGCTTGTTTTCTTTCTTTTGACAGTAATTACCTGCAGGTTCCCCTTTGTCTGTGTATCCATTGGTCTTGCTATTGGAAAGGTTCCTACTGTTGGTGTTGTTTACAATCCAATAATCGGTGAGGTATGTCATTTTGCACTAACTTGAATAAAAGAGGAGAAGAAAGAAAGAAATTATTTTGTTTTGCTTATCAAGTTAGTGACACCCTGCTTGTGATATTTGTTGTTGTTATTTTACATCAATATAATGGCTAGACGTATGATGTTTGTCCAACAACATTGTTATAGTTAAGGTTCAAGATCTTCAGATGAGGTGCACATTTTCCCTAGATGTGAATGAAACAAAAAGCGGGCCTTTTCTTCTTTTTTTTTTTTTTTTGAAATCATGTACCTAGCATATAACCTTACATAACTACTATTAGGGAAGCAATATAGACAAATCACATAGTTGCTAAGACTTGCGACTGAAAATTTATTGAGTCTTGTTACCTGATATGTCTTTGCAAAGTGTTGAATGCGTTATTAACACTATATCATATGTCTTGTCACTAGCATGTCAGACTTTAAAAATTCTGACATCTAATTTCATTAGGCTTGTACAACTAATTTCATAATCCCCAAATGCCTTGATCATATCTATCAAACATTGGACATGAAGAATAGTCATAAACTTTGCATCTACTACGCCTCTAACAGGAGAACATGTAAAATAACTTGTATCTGTAATTATATGTAGCTGTTCACTGGAGTTCGTGGACAAGGTGCTTTCCTCAATGGAAATCCTATAAAAGGTATATCTCAATTTTTGGTTTGGAACATTCAAAAGCTGGCTTGATCTATTGCTATCATAGCCTTTGTTTTTCCAGATTTGAGGAATATTAAACCTTAAGCGAAATATACCATCTTTAATATCGAGTTGTGAAGCTAAAGAATCTAGTTTTTGCAGCTTCATCTCAAAGTGAACTTTTGAAGGCTCTCCTTGTGACGGAGGTATGTAATGCTTGTATGATCTTTCTTGTATTTTATCCTTCAGCAATGAAATATCTGTTTGCAGCTACTCTGAAAATGCATACGTTTTGTTGTTTATATACACATTTTCTGGCAAATCTTGTTTCCACCGATGGTTGATGCTAGTTTCTGATGGGAACTAGGATAAATAATCATCATTCTCAGGGCCGTGAACAGAGCAGCCACGCTAAGAAGTAGTTAAGAAGACAGAAGGGAAATTGTTTTGGCTGAGTCTAAAATGTCTATTAACTATTTAATTATTAGTGTCACTAGGCAATATTTGGATCAACGTGCATCCTTAAACTTCTCCAACTCCTCAACATTGTTTTCTTTTTTATGACTAGAAAGCAAATCAAATGATCCTTACATATTGATTACTTGGCAAGTAATGCTCAGATCTCAAGTTAGAACTATTATCAATGTAGGTTTACTGCACGGGAAACCATCTGAACTATGTAGTAGGTGCTTCAATTGTTTTTTCCTTTTTCTGTTCAGAGATCATTAAGCAAATTATTTATGACAAATTATCCGCTACAATCAAACTAGTGTTGGTATGGAAGGAAACTAGGAGATGATACGGTTAAATCAGTAACTTCAAAATTTTTGTCTAGGAATAGTTAGTGAATTGAAATTTATAAAGCTCCTTAAGTAGATGGATGAATGAGAAAATTATCATCTGAACAAGGTGCAAACTACTATTGAAAATAGATTTGGCATTTCGATCACCAAATTGGCTGGAGGTTCATCTTAACACCAATTGCAGCTACTTTGTTTATTTGTTAATCATTTAAAATTCTTCAGTTTATGTTTGGAAATTTAATTTCTAGATACAAGAATAATTCAGGTTAGGATTTTAAGACTTGCATACTGTTAGAACTGATTATTTTTTACGTTGAATTGTTGGAGACAACAGAAATTAGAATTTTTTTTAAGGAACAAAAATAAAAATCTGTTATGTTTAAAGAATGACCGGATGCAATGATTTTGAGTAACGTTTGTTTAGGGCAGCCTGGGTGCCAGAACTTGTTATGGTCAAACAAATGCAAGGGCATGTTAGTAACTGCTCGTTCACACAAAGTTTAATAGCTTGATAAATAATTCTGAATACAGCTATTATATCATTGGTACAAATTGATTGCTCATCGACATTATAGCATAATGCTAGTGGTGGTGAACAATTTTAATTAGAATATTAAGTAATGAACAAGTTTTCGAAATTCGATGAGAAAACAAATGACGCCCAGGTGTCTGAGCATTATTGATATATGTTTTAGTTCATTGCATGGGAAAAGATGTCACAAAAGATATATTACAGTTATCTGAAAGGAAGAACTTTCTAGGTTTTGGTGAGAGAAGGATGTACTACTTGATAGGAGTCAGGTGATGTGCCAACTGTGTTTTTGTTCATTGCATTCCATAACATGGCCCAATGAAGTAGATGATATCATGCTCATGCCAGTCAGCTGATGTGCCATAGTAAACAATGTGTTTCGGTACCATACTTGCGTATTATATCTGCAAATTAAGTGTGAAATGTGTCCTTATATGTTATGCCTATACCATACATTTTATATTTATTGTCCTTTTCCAATTTGATAGGATGATAAAAATCAAATTGATGCCGTGTGTCTACTGAAACAAAAAATGTATTAGATCATCTGATATGTGGGTCCAGAGATCTTAAAAGTAACAATCCATGCTTTTCTGTTCTTTAGAGTTTTGATTATATATGATGTGTATATGTATTTTCTCACTTCTCCTATTGTCTCTCTGACAGGTAAGATTTTGTTGGACAATTCATGATCACTAGCTATGACATATTAGTTTGTAAAAATTTAATGGCATGGGTTTACTTGTGACAATATGAGTTTACAATGTTGGGTGTTCTTTCACCTAGTAGTTGATAAGTTGCATATCTTATACTATAATCATGTAACTATTTTGCTTATGCAATTTGATGGACAAGTCCAACAACTTTGCAGGTTGGTACGAAGCGTGATAAATCAACTGTTGATGCGACAACTAACAGAATCAATAACTTACTCTTCAAGGTAAATGTCATTTATTCTAGATGAATCTCGTGAACAATACAATTCATTCAATTTTTTGGTTACTCAGGTAAGGTCTCTTAGGATGTGTGGTTCTGTTGCTTTGAACCTTTGTGGGATTGCGTGTGGGAGGCTTGATCTGTGCTACGAGATTGGATTTGGCGGCCCATGGTATTCACTGCAATAATCAAAGCATTACAAATTGATGTTAAACAATATTTTGTGCCAGGTTTTCCTTGAGTTTGATCAATTTCTACCCACAGGGATGTGGCAGCTGGAGCTGTAATTGTTCATGAAGCTGGTGGATTAGTGTTCGACCCGTAAGCACTTCAAAAACTCATACAGAGCCACCATCGACGTATTTATTGTTCATCGGCTTGGTGTAAGTTAAGCTGAGTTGTTCTTCTTTCATGTCTACTGTCAGATCTGGTGGGGATTTCGACCTCGTGTCTTGCAGGGTGGCAGCTTCAAACTGCCATCTGAAGGATGCATTCATCCTAGCACTAACGGAAACCGAGTAGGATCACTTTTACTTTACTGAAGAGGCTGCAAAATCCCCATGTCTTGAAGCAAGAGTTTAGAGAAGTCAGGCAATAAGGATGCCATTTTTTTCAGACAACTCTGTCGTACCTGCGGAGATAGTGTTCGATTAATGATTGATCATTACAGCAAATCAGCATATAAATTTGTAGGTTCAACTAATACCGTGTAAAAGATCTATAACATTGCCACAATGATCATGGCTTTTGGACTATCTACGTTTGGACTTATGATGGCACGATAATTGATGTCTGGTTGTGTATTGAGTCTGGCAAGTGATGGGGAAGAGTGGCCTCGACGCAATCGCCAACATTTCTTTGATGCAGATTTATAGAAGATATATAGCCAGATTAAATTTTGTTTACTTTATTTATATTTTCAAAATTCACTTAAAATTTGCATATAATTTGTGTGCTTTTGTGCCTCCCCAAAACACACCGGAGTCCAAAAGCTGCTATGCTTCCTCAAAGAGTATTCTTCCTAATTACACGTTGGTCCTTTGTTAACCGCTGGATGAGTTCATTGCTTCTAAATATAAATTGTAAATATAAAAATTATAATCATATATTTATATAAAAAAAATTTAATGTCAAAAATTAAATTGGACTAAAGTTTAGGTGTATATATTTATCGATATTATTTAGAAAATCTTTATATGATAAAAAACATATTATCATTTGATTCGAAAGTTACAACGATATTGATTTGTAAGAGAACTAGACTCGTATTTCTTCTTTCTTATTATCTTTTTACAAGATCATTACTAATGATATCAGTCCGAGATTGAAATAATAATTCAAAAGATTAATAGATTTAATCACATAAATAGATATAAAATTACTTTATGATTTAAGTTATTTTGATTTTAAAACATATGGCTCTGATATCAATTATAAGCATAAAAATTATAATCATGTAAAAAAAATTAATGCTAATAACTAAAATCAAACAATCATAAATTAAAATTTAGATGATGCATCTTTAGATACAATTTAGAAAATTTTTATCTGGTCAATAAGTATATCGTCATCCGATCTAAAAATTATAGTGATATCAATTTACAATGAGAATTAGACTTGATTTTTTTTTCTCTCTTTTCATCTTTTCACAAGACTACTATAAATGATAGAATAAGGATTAAAAGAAGATGAGTAAAAATATGCAATATCTCTTTTACATGTTGCCATATCACATATTGAGTTCTTAGGATTTTTTTATCTATTTATAGATAAGAACAAAGAGTTTAGGATAAATAATTATGAGAGTTTCTCCCATCGAGATTATTTTCTAACAAATCATATCATAATTAGATTTTCTTTTTATTGATCAATAATAATAATTAGAATCCAATCATGTCTATAATATATATTATATAATAAAACATGACCATATTATCTAACATAAATTTTTTAAAATATTTTTTAGTAGTATTAGCAATGTTATCAATAAGACCATTTTATTGAAAATATCTCCCCTTTTTTTTTTGTTTCTTTCTTGAAAGTGCCTTTATTTTGATTTTCTATAATCCTATAAATATCCTATAAATATCATCAGCACCACTTGTCCTTCTTGCTTATGATTACGTATCACCTCCACCTCCTTTCCCCACCACAAGGCTTTGTTACCTCTATGTGACAACCTTTCATGTATATTATTGTCTTCGTTCCTTGCCTATTATTATAAGACTTTGTTCTTCTTCTTCCATTGCTCTTGTCGCCTTTACCTATCCCTTCCCCATTTATCATGCCGTAGCTTCCTTTGCTTCATACGATGAAAGCCTTATGATGGAGGTGAGGAAGGATACCATACCAAAGCGATAAAAAGCTTCACAGTAAGAGCAAATGACAAAGATGGTGTACACAGTAGAAAGAAAAAGACAAGTGACATTGGTAAAATGAAGGCAAACAAATGAGAACAAAAATGGGAGGACAGAGATGGACATTCACGATATAAAAAAAAAATACTATCTAAGAAAATAAAATTAAAAATACTATTTATAAAAAATAAACAAAAGGTTTAAAAATATCATTATATCGAAATTTTATCAGATATATTTTGAATATTTCAGCTAACTTAGTCAGAAAAAAGCTTGACAGTTTACCATAAAGTTTGGACTCGGATCCTTCGTTATTTTTTTTTTTGAGCAAAAAAAAAGCCCTGATAGAATGATGGAAACACTCTGGAAGAAATAAAAACAAAAACCAAGAAGAAACAATAGAAACATTTTTTATTTTTCTGTCCCCACCCATGATAAAAGGAACGGAGGAGCAACTCCATCCGACACCAATCCTTGTTTGTTTCGAGGGCGACGCCGCCTTGCTTGATCTTGAACGCCCGACGGAACCCCTTCGCGATGGATCTGGCAGTGCGCAAGACCTTCGTCCCCCTTCGGCCTCCCATGCCGTTCGCTGGCAAAGCCTCGTCCGTGCACGAATCCCGTCGTGCTCGTTTGAGCATCCCCGCGCCTATCTGTGCCCTAGGAGCACCGTCGCGTGGTTTCCTCTCCCTCTCCGCACGAGGCCACCTGAATTCGTGTCTCCCAGCTTCTTTCGGCGTCCATGCCCTTCCGACATCGGTCATTTCTTCCTGTCCGCCCGACGAGAAGATTCGCGATGGATTCCGCCTCGTTCTCGTCGCGATTGCATGCTGGGTGTTCGTGGTAAGGTGTCAAAAGGCTTCTGCGGCCCAAGGCACTGTGGATGCTGCGATAGGGGCCTTGACATCAGGAAGAGCGAGTCTTAGTAGAGCCTGGCCGAAACTGCTGCAGATTCTTCATGTGCTCAGGGAACAAGGGTTGATTTTGACGGCGCTTCTGGGTTTGTCGGCGTTCTTTTCTATGGCAGAGACGGCCATCACTACATTGTGGCCGTGGAAGGTGCCTACTGCCCTTTACATGCCTACTTGTCGGGTCCAATTGTTGAATTCTTATTTTCCCATTATTTCTAGTTCATCTTGGAATAAAAATGCATGAGATAAAGTCTCTTTTGGCTTAATGGCTTTATTCATCAGGTTCGAGAATTAGCTGAAAAGGAACCTGAGAATGGTGTCTTCAGAATGCTTCGTACTGATGTCACTCGTTTTCTCACTACAATTCTTATAGGCACAACGTATAAATTTGTTTGTTAAGTGATTGTTTCCCTTCGTTTCCTGCTATGATTTAATTGTTATCATTCAGCTTCTAAAGTATTCCCTGTGCTGTTGTTATGTGTGATCAGCGTGGTCAATATTGGTGCTACAGCGCTTGTTACTGAAGCAACAACTGCAATTTTTGGGGAAGCTGGTGTTACCGCAGCAACAGCAGTTATGACGGTAGGCACTGGTCCCTTTAATGATAAAGCTGCTTTGCAAAGTTACACTATTCTGCATGATTACATCATATACAGTCTAAGAGTCATGTGACTGGGAAAAGTCTTGATGGTGTCATTCTAGATATACACAATTATCTCAGCTGGTTCAATGTATCAAAACATATACCGATTACAACCATATTCTGAGCTTTTGTTGCTACCATTTTCCTTCTTATTCAGGAACTACCTCAGGTCTCCAGCTACACCATTTCTGTAATGTTTTGTGCATCACTATCATTGCTGTATAAACACAAAATTATTTGCCATTTGTATGCAGATTGAGTGTTAAAAAATTTCAGATGTATGTTCTGTTTCGGAGCATAGCTAATTAAAGATCCAGATATGTGTACAATAAAATGGCAATTGACCGAACAATTTTCTGTACATATCTAGGACCACTAAAAAAACTTGAAGTACTTAATTTAGAAAGTCATATTTTGCTTTATAAGGGGCCCCTTCTTGTATACTTGGGATTTATTGGTTGGAGCTGTTTTATAAACTTTTTTGTGATCCTTAACCCCACTACATATCTAAATTATTGCAGGTTGCTGTTTTGCTGCTTACAGAAATCACTCCAAAAAGTGTGGCTGTTCATAATGCCACAGAGGTCGCTAGGTTTGTCGTAAGGTGGGCTGTCAACTCATGCTTTAATAAGTTGAGTGGAATCATCATATGCTTGATATGATAATATAACAAGGCTGTTGATCAGAGTTTAGCTTGTGATGCCAATTAGATCAGGCCAGTTGCGTGGCTTTCTTTAGTCTTATATCCTGTTGGAAGAGTTGTTACCTTTTTGTCAATGGGAATTCTGAAGCTGCTGGGCCTGAAAGGGAGAAGGTAGGGTGTTCATTGAGTCTCTAAATTCATGCTTAGTCCTTTTTCTTCGCATCGTGTTTGATCAATTTTCATGCACATTTTCATTTCATCTGTTGATTAAAGAGTTGTTCATGTTTTGGGCTAAAATTTTCAGCTCATTTTAAAAGTCCACTACTTTAAGCATTTTGGTAACAGTAGATTGATTTTTCGTATATAGGCAGTTTTGTGCAAGGGTTTCTTTGGTTCTTATCATTGTTATTTGTCCATGTAGTGAACCATATGTCACTGAAGATGAATTGAAATTGATGTTACGAGGGGCAGAACTGAGCGGAGCAATAGAGGAAGAAGAACAGGTGAGAGAAATTCAGAAAATTTTGATTCGTTGTCTCTCTCTGACTCTGTCCTATATTTTTTTACTCTTTTATAATCAAGTAACGTTCATTTTGTTGCCAGGGTTGTTTCATGTGATTGAACAAAAATTCCCTTTTTGTGGCATGGGGATGCTAATACAATTTGGCATATAACAAGCCAAAAGTTGGCTAAGGTGTACGTCAACATGACACATAGATCTTTCTATCATTTAACGTTCTGACCTATATTGACCTGTGCCAGTACGTATAGAAACCCATCCATACTATGAGTGTTAGTAGTTTTCAAGGGCAAATGATGCTAACTTAGTTGCTTTAAAATGGTTCGAAATACATAAAGATTGTCTGAATTATCTACAAGATCATGGTTTCTGAAAAGTGTTTCTTTTGTGATATCCCAGCAACAAAACTCAAGCACCTAGTTACAAGATACATACAGGAGTTATCCTGTAAGTTTGTCTTCCTGTGAGACTAGGAATATGATACTTTTGAATCAGAAATGATAATGCCAAATTGATGTAACACTTTGAAGAAAAATACTTTTATTTTCCTTGTTGCACTGTCAGGCACCTTTAGATTACCAGCCATCTTATTCTTATTCTGTTCATGCTTCTTGTCAATAAGTGCTCACACTTAGATGCGCCTGCATCATCAAATTGAGTTGAAAGAACTTTAACACTTGATGTCAGTATGCCACAGTTGATTGACATGCCTGATATGACAATCTGATAATGTTTCGATTGAATTCTACTGGATATTTGTCATGATGATCTTTGAATGTTTCTAATGAATCTAATGTAGCCTTAATATTATGGTTTTTACGTGTAATCAGAACAAATGAACAGCCATCAGCTTTGGGACTGATGGTGCAATGATAAAGGGAATATGACAGTAGATCCATTATTATTATTATTGTTGTTGTTATTATTTGCTTTATGTGGGGTGGATAACTAAATACTATTGTCTTTGAACAGGACATGATTGAAAATGTTCTAGAGATAAAAGACACACATGTTCGGGAAGTGATGACACCACTTGTAGATGTAGTTGCAATTGATGGTAGTGCAACACTTATTGATTTTCAGAATTTATGGGAGACTCATCAATATTCAAGGTATAGTATATTAGATTTAACATGAATCAAATATACAAACTGGTTTCTTATTATATATTATTAATAACTTTTCAGAGTACCTGTATTTGAGGAGCGCATAGATAATATCGTAGGAATTGCATATGCCATGGACATGCTTGAATATGTTGAGAGGGTGGGTTCTACTTTATGACAATTCAGTATTTTATGATCAATATGCCATTTAATTCTCTCATGGTACTGCTTTTTATTGATCAATCTGTCTCTTCTGCTTTTAAAGGTCGAGAAGCTTAAAGAAATCACTGTGAGAGAAATTGCTCGCATGCCAACATATTTTGTGCCAGGTAATCTAAACTAGTGACATGTTTTTTGGGAATTGGAGTAATAATTTGTGGTTGTGCATTAGTTAGCCTGCCATTAGATTGTGAGTCAAATCTCTTTATGAGAGTAAGCTTTCTCTGTTCTTCAGTTGCTTAATTATTTAGTGGAACATTTATGTTTTTATCTGGTTTGTAACTCTAGAGTCCTCCTGCTTTGATCTTTCCTCTGTTGTTGTTTAAATAAACTGTGTTTGTGTTTGGAATTCTGGCACACTAACTGCAGAGCATTCTTTCTTTTATTACATTGCAGATTTGATGTCTGTCTGGAACCTGCTGAGGGAGTTCCGCATAAGGCAGGTTCACATGGCTGTAGTCCTGAATGAATATGGTGGAACTGTTGGTGTAGGTTCATCTGAAGCTCCATACTAATTGTTTGAGTATTTTATTAGTGTTCACTTAACAGTTATCTTTTAGTGGTTGGCTTTATCCCATTCTCCTATGCATATCCTCACATTTGCTGTGTGCTTTTGCAACCTTATTTTATAGCTTCTGGCAATTTTTCTTCATTTTGATTGTATTTTGGTTCACTATGGCAAAGGCTAATGACCGTATCTTCTCTATAATGGGTCATAAGATAATAGAATTGAGAAAAGATATGCAACATGTTTTGGTCCAACTTCTTATCTAGCATATTGGTACTGATATAGTATGGTACTGATAAAATACCATCTTGAGAGAACATTATGGGGTTGATACAATCTTTGTCGGTCATTAACTGTATTGGCATATCTACTAGTCTGATCCATATTGAATCAGTATCTAAAATTTAATTGCTGCTCCTCAAGTCAAAGGGCCATTTTTTATGAACCATTTATGTTCTTTTTATTTAGGGAAATTTGGAATTACATACTTCATTCAATATACATACAACTCTTACTTTGGTATTAGAGAACAAAATTAAATTTATAATTTATTTATATTTTATGTAAAAGATTTCGAACAAGGAATCAGAAGTAGAAATAGCTGATCATCAATTTCTAGACAAGATTTGATAATAAAAGGTTAGAAAAACTATTTTATTGCTTGACTCACTTCGATAATGAGAGAAGCTAAATCTACTTTGACTAACTCTTATATGGAGTAGGTTTGACCTCTTTTATGCTTGTTCACAATGTTATAAAATGCTAATATAGCATAGTTAGTAAGATGTTACTTTTCCTATCAAATTTGATTATGTAGAAAGCACTTACATCATGTAGATATTCAAGGTGTTGCATGATGTATGCATGCTATGCAACTTATGTGGCTGCATATGCTACATTATGGTTCATATGAAGATATTTAAACAATGCAATAACTGTGAACTGGGAAAGCAGATATTAGTCATATGTTTAAACAATTATCATTTGATTATATGCTATGACTAATCAAGAATCTATGGGATGTCTCACTTATTTAAATAATTATTCAAGTTACAAGTTGCAAGAAATGGATAGAAGTCCAAGAAATTTATATTATATTGTCATTGATTGTTATTATGATATAGAGTTATAGTAGCAACATAAATTAGAGCACGAAGGCTGAAAAAATGACATGTATAGCAACATTTGTCATGTTTATGCAGACTATACATGTGACCTCATCTACTTCAGAGGCAGTATATTTTGCATGTGCAATAATACCACATATTGATGCTGCATGCCTTATCAAAGGATATGACGGATCCACATATGTTGTGCACTTAGACTGCTTCTGGCGGTGCTGTGAGACTGACATGTATTAAGTATTTCTGACAATAGGTTGTTCCTATGAGAATACGATGCCTAGGATTATAGGCTTCATTCGTTATTATATTGCTCTATTTATAACAATCATGTTGACATTTGCTTATCAATTAAATATTTTAGTTGAAAATATATGAAAATACATAAATCAACTAAGCCTTCAACAATTTCCCAATTAGATTTATGTAAAGGCTGTGTCCTTCATTGCTAAACAGCTTATCATGATAAATCATGTATGTCCTGATAAAAGTTTTGACAATTTACCTTCTAATCCTAAGAATAACACAGAAACCTTTTTATTCAGCTTTTGTTTCTCCAATTACAAAACCCACATCTTTCCCTGACTTCACTTATGAGAATGCATTTGGAAGCAACATGTATGAGTAAGAATAGCTCTTATAGATAGTTAAACACAATAGAGATATTGGTTGAAGTCCCACTGACTAGGAAGTTCACACCAATCTTAAAATGAAATTCTCATGCCTCAAATCATAGAAATCATATAGGAAAATTATAAAATATGAGAACAACTAAAATCAAGTTTAGAAACCCAGAAAAAAAAAAAAAACTATAAAAGTCTCTGTGCACGTAAGGTTTCTGGATAATATGGTTGGCAGAGGTGCATGCAGCTATGGGGCATTGCCCATGGGATATGGGTGTATCCAATGTGTTTCCATGTGCAGCTGTGTTTGTCTTGCTAGACTGAACAGTTAAAAGGATGCAAATGAGATAGATGTATTGGATGATGGGTGCACCTGAGAAGGGAGTCAATATGCTGACAGAATATTTTACTTCTGGCATCTTTTTATGAGCCACACCTCGATTAATACTGTGAAAGAAATTAGTTGAGAACATAAATCTAAACAGGCTCATATCTTGTTGAGCAAAACTATGTGCTGTTTATGTTTTTGTTATTTGATACTTGTATATACTTGGAACGCTGTAGGAGCTTCAGTCATGATTTTATAGTTCTATCTATTCTCATTTATGAAAAACTTAAATTGGACAGATTGTAACACTGGAAGATGTTGTTGAAGAAATTGTTGGTGAAATATTTGATGAAAATGACTCAAAGGTAAACTGTTGAAGCCTCCATTTTCTAGTGTTTTTCCCCCATCAAGATTGTTTATATTTGAATAAGGTTTCTGAGTTTGTGGAAACATTACAGTGAACATTATCAGCCTAAAGTTTCTTGTTTTTTTTTTCCTCTTGGCAATTATTATCTCAGCCATACACATCTGAAACACTAATCACCTTCATGTGTTTTTTAATGCTTTCTTGTTTGGCTACATGGATTAAGTGTTTTTGTTGTGACAAAGGATCATGATGAAAGGTTTTGTGTGCCTGCTGCTTCCACATATCACTTGCATTTATTACATGTCATGCATTTCATGACATGACACATACCAGCTAGTCTGCATGCCTTGTTTTCACACTTGCATGACCCTGCACACAATTTTTCTTTGTGCTGGCTCTCGATGTATCATGGTAACTACCATGGTGAATCCGCATGATATTGCATGGGTACAAATACGTTATTGGTTCAAATCATTCTTGGTGTCCCGCTTCTGTGGCAACATATGATATACTTGTCATGCTGCAATACCTCAGCTCTCTTTGCTCATGTCTTCCATTTCTGAATGTTGTGAAGTGTACAATACATTAATTGTTGACTATTCTGGTTCCAGTTAACCTTTAGAATTATGGACTTCTCATTTTTACTGTCATGCAACTGTTTGGGTTAATATTTAGCTTATAATTTAGTGCTCTAGCTTCTAGGTCCATGTACTTGTTGCTCTTGTTGATGATCAGAACTATTCATTCAACTTACAAGTTAATGTCAGATAAATGGAATAAAAAGATAGGAGAAGCATAATTTTTGAAATTTCTCCTTCATGTCAATATATGAATTGTTGTTTAGTCTTTGTAGAGCCTATACTTTAAACTAGAGTATTATAAGTTCGATAATGTTGGAATGTCAGGACCTAAAACTTTGACAGATGTGATAACATTATGTTCTGTGATCTCTTTTTTCGGTGAAAAAATTGTACAGAGATTGTCCATGTAACAAGTGTCCTATATTTTTCTGATAATTTTTTTCTTAGCTACTTCTTGTTTAATGCAGGAGGAAATTCAGCGTAAAACTGGATACATAGTGTTGCGAGATGATGGAACATTTGATGTTGATGCAAATACATCAATTGACCAGCTTTCTGAAGAACTAAATGTTAAAATTCCAGAGGTTGGTAATATTTAATCTTGCCAAGGAATAAGATATTTGGTTCTGCAGCATACTATTTCAAATGAGAAACCATTGATCGCCTTCCTCACAGGAGGTTAAGAATAAGGTCACTTTGCTATTTGCCCTTTGATTCCATATAACTTTCTCTTCAATGTGATATAACTAAAGTTTTGAAAGAGAGAGGAAACTGAAAAGGAGGAAATGGAGATAAGGGTGAGTAAACCAAAGAGTCCAAATTCTAATGGCATTGTCTTGCTCGTTTATTTATTTAGTTGTTTAACTAAAGTTATATATTGTGTAAATTCAAAACAAAATACATTGTTTTTCAGTATGGAATTTAAGATTTGGCTGAAATGCATCATTTGGACAAAAAGTCTTTGATATGAAAGGGACTTCTTAGTGAGATTCAGGTAGCTGGATTGGTACATGTTGATTAGTTAATACAGGCTTGTATCATTGGGCTTTGGGTGGTTCAGACATGTTGGATCCAGAATGGTTTAGCATTTAGTTCTGTCATTTCAAGCTTCTTGATCAAATCCTTCTTGTGAGTTTGTTTGATGCACATTTCAAAACAATGCTATATGCCTGCCACAACTCTGTCAAAGAGGTGACCATAGAAGTGTAGGACCATGATGTTGTTTTACCCAAAACAATTTTGAGATTGATAGACTTCTCCTTCTTCATGTAGTGCTATTGCAACATTAACATTTTAATTTTCATTTTGTCCTCAAATCTTCAACTTATGCCTGCCACAACTCTGTCAATGAGGTGACCATGGAAGTGTAGTACTATGAGGTTGTTTTACCTAAAAGAATTTTGAGATTGATAGGCTTCTCCTTTTTCATTTTAGTGCTGTTGTAACATTAACATTTTAGTTTTCATTTCGTCCTCAAATCTTCAATTTTATGGAGGTCTTGCTTTTAGTTAATAGTGTTAACGAACTTCCATGGTTCATTTACCATGTTAGTAGGATTAAGTCAAGCAGCTTATTTGTGAGGACCTTTAAGAATATGAAAGTCAATAATCATTTATCACGTGCTTGAAAAATGTGATTAATGCTATTGTTTTGATAAGATTTTGCTTGCCCTTTGAAGACTATATGCAATAAATAGCTCGGTGCTCATGAAACTAGCCAATAGTGTAATGTTATGTGAAACTTACCATATATGTTAGCACAAACTGTCACGGACAAAATTGTAAAGGGCTTGCCAAAGGCAAAATGCCCTATTTGAGTGAGTTTGTAAGCCATTGTAGGCTTGTACATAAAGATCGCGTCAAGTGCCTACTTGTACTAGAATTCGGTCTGTAGTGGACCAATTTTATACCTTTGTTGTGCAACTGTTCTGAGCTTGTAATATGCATGGTTAGCATTTGCATTGGCTATAAAGTGTTTGCTAAAAGAGTGGCTTTGTGGATTCCGGGTGAAGCGCTTTCTGTCCGTTCTCTCTTTCGTAGGTCTAAAGGGATTCGGGAGATTTGGGAGGCGACCTTTGCGGTGATCTGGCATTGGTGCCGCCGGCTTAAGCAAAACCGGCTAAGTCAGTGACGGATGGTATCGAGGCGGGACAAGCCCACTTACAAACGCATGCTGGCGTGGGGACCTGGCGGGGCACCACGAGTACAACAAGCTAAGAGGTGCGGAGCGCCTGAAGGTCGGGATGGTGAGTTCGGCGGTGGCTCGGCGTTAACACCAAACTTGGCGATGCTCGAGGCAAGCGAGTGCTTGGCAAAAGATGAGGCCGTGCGAGGTGGAGTGGGTTGTTCAGCGATCGAAAGAGTTGTTAACTCGAGAATTGATACTCGTACGAGGCTTTGCGTGCGGGCGATGGATTGTTCGCGGCCATCCCGAAAGCGGCCGAAGGTGGCGTCATGGAAACATTAAAACTTTCTCTTGGCGTATGCGGGATACTTTCGTATGTGGTGAAGTGTGCGGCGAGTTCGGCATGTTGCTAGACCGGAGGCGGTCTGGTGTATTGGTGAAATGTCGATCTAGCAAGTGCATTTGCGAAAGCGAGGTGGGCGCGATTTGTTGGCGAAGTAGTCGAGAGATGGTGGTCTCGAAACTCTCGAAGGGAAGGAGGCGAAGAGTGAAGTTGCTCGGCCGGGACGGATATCCATGAGGATAAGTCCCGATGCTCCGTAGGGATATTCTTGTGCAATGAACGCGCACTTGTTGAGGTACCTCGAAGCTCGATGGATCGAGTGAGTGGTAAGGAGTCATTGCATGATCTACGCCGGTGGTGATGCGTTGGTGGGCGCATGGCGAGATCAGTGGGGAGCAACCGAGCGTCTGAAGTGAAGGCACACTTGGGTAGATAGTGAGATCGGACTCGACAAAGGTGACGCGTGGAATGGTGGGCGTGAGGCCACCATTAGCATGTCTGGTCGAAGCGGAACAACTTGGGGTAACTTGTTGATGTACCCAGGCGCATGAAGGGAGTTAGCGAAGAAGATAGAGCGATGGAGCGGAGGCTTGGAGCTTTCCTTAGGCAGAGAGTCAAGGACATGGACTCTTGCGAGGCGGGAATCGGATCATGTCGTTCCATGGGTTTCGTATTCGGATGGGTGACTCATCTTGCATGGTGCGAAAGACAAAGGAGCTTTGAGGCACATCTTATCTCGATGAAGCATTTGGGGAGATTCTAAAGCGACGCGATTTCTTTGAGCAAAGTTGGTGTCAATAGGCCTTGACACGGGGCAAGAGGATCGTGGCGGATACTCTTGAAGAATATGCCATAGTGTTGCTATTGAGTTGCCATGAGGAAAGTGGTGCGCGTGAGATTGTCTTTGGTAGGGGCGAGTCGGGATCGAACAATGGTGCACCTATTTCCAAGTCGGGGACTTGAAGGAGGCTGCTAGGCGATGGATTGTCCTAGAGCTAGGCGTCAGGGTGACGAGTGGGTGGGCCAGTCGATTGCGAAAGGTGAACATGTCGAAGTGGCGAAGGCCTTGCGATGTGTTGGCGGAATCCGCACATGGAGATATCGCGGTCGAGTTCGTACCACGAGGATCGAGAATGCGAGGAGATGTCATCGAGCGATGACATGATGCGATGGATCATGGTGGAATGGTTAGTGGCAAGTCGACACACCGCGGTGAGTCCATGGGGACTAGATCATGCGAAGTATGATCGGGGCGCGACTAGGAGCTCCAAGTCGGTGAACAACACGGCGGCAAGAAGAGCTATGGATTGGCGGTGAATGCTATGGTGCAAGTAGGCGGGTCTTAGTGCGTGCCAAGATGTTGCATTGAATGGAAGCCTTGGACATCGACTTATGGTGTGCCTGTCGAGGAAGAAGTTCGGATGCAAGTACCGGGAGGTCCCATGTGGGGATGAATCATGAAGAAGGGATGTAGATGCGAGACAGCGGATAGTAGTGCCATGGGCGTTGCGGTGCCATGGTGCGCGAGAGCGGGACTTAGGGAGTCATCAATCCCTTGCTCTCGTAGAGGAGAGCACTTGTGGTGCGTGATATGGTAGTGGAGGAGGAGAATGCTTTGGCTAACTCCATGTACCAAGACAAATTTGAAGGCGAAGCCGAGGAACCGTAAGACCGGTCGATAGACTTTCCATCAAGATAGCCGTGAGTGAGGACTTGGTCGATGCAAGAGTGCATGACCAAGGATCGGAGTAGGCGATGCAGTGATCTTTGTACCTTTGCTACTCGGAGAGTCGCGAAATGATGGAGAAGGCGGTACAATCCCAAGGCGACCGGATCTATCGGAGACTTACTCCAAGTTGGAGTGATAACTTCTTGCATTCAGTTCAAGGGCAATGAGAAGGCGAATCATGTAGGTGACTCGGTCTGAGGATTGCAAACACTTCAAGTGCTTGGAAGTGTGAGCTAAGAGCGGTGAAGTCTAGTAACGACTTGATGCCGAAGTACAACCTCGAGGAGGCGGGCGAAGTCAAGTAACCTTTGCCTTCTCAACTCTCAAGAGAATGGCGGAATCAGTACTGACTCTCTTAGTTATCGCGGAGGAGCTCTGCACAAATTTGAAGACCCTTGAAGTAACTAATGGAAGATAATAGTTGTCAAGTCCTCACCAGCGGTGATTAGTGCTCTTGAGTAGGCCCATGCGCCGTTTCCCAGAATGTCAATCGAAAGCGGAAGTGATCACGAGCCTACTTAAGACAACTAGGTGGAAGAAGATTCGATGGGCAAATTTTGCGGAGGAAGGACACGAAAAATTTAAAGGTTGCGGCGATGCTCGTTAAAGCTCCAACAAGCATCTATCGATTCTAGAGATAAGAAGAATTTGAAAGGCGGCGCATATCAAAGATGGTCTTTTCCCTTCATCGGATGAATCCGAAGACTCGTGAGGATCGGCACAACCGCCCGACCCCACACGAGTCGAGTTATTGGCGAGTTGAGCGGCATAGCGGATAAAAGTTCGGACGACTCAACAAGCAACAAGTGGAGAGCAATTGGGAGCCAAGAGGCGGGTGCGTGAAGATCGAAGGTCAACAAAGAAAAGAAGTTGCGGCGTCGTGAAAGCGGCGAGGGCGTCGAAGGAATAAGTGGGGAGAATGTCACGGACAAAATTGTAAAGAGGGCTTGCGAAGGCAAAATGCCCTATTTGAGTGAGTTTGTAAGCCATTGTAGGCTTGTACATAAAGATCGCCTCAAGTGCCTACTTGTACTAAATTCGATGCATAGTGCACCAATTTTATACCTTTGTTGTGCAACTGTTCTGAGCTTGTAATATGCATGGTTAGCATTTGCATTGGCTATAAAGTGTTTGCTAAAAGAGTGGCTTTGTGGATTCCGGGTGAAGCGCTTTCTCTGTCCCGTTCTCTCTTTCGTAGGTCCTAAGGGATTGCAGGAGATTTCGGGGAGGCTGACCTTTGCGGTGATACGCATTGGTGCCGCACGGCTTAGGCAAAACCAGCTAAGTCCGTGACAAAACGGGAGGTACAAAAAATTCAAAAAAGGTTGAGTGAATTGATTTCTTAGTATGTTCATGTTCTCATGTAGCTTGCCTCAAACTGTTGGTAAACTATAGCTTCATGCTGTCATACTCTATAAACAACATATATCATATGTTTTACAAATTTAAATTGAATTTTGCTTTGAAGAATATTCGATAAAGTAAAATTGAGCAGATTTTGATTGCAGTATAACCAACTACAATTGAGCATGATTATGAAGAAGATATTGGATACATGGTATCCCATGAAGAGTCTGTTCTTTCCAAAATACTAGTTTATGTTTCCACACAGCTGAAACTATTGTATCTTATATAATAGTGTTAGTGAAAAGAGTGATGGATGAATTGAATTAGATCAGTACTCCATCTCGTCAAGGAAAACAAAGCAAGGCTGAAGTTATTATGAGATGAAGCAGTGTATTCTTCCCTAAATATTCCAAATAGTTTACACATATATAAATACACATTATTTTAAGGAAACTAAATACATAAGTTTTCTGTGTGCATATGAACTATTAAAGATGCCATATCCTCTTTGATCTTTCAGGGTCATCAGTATGAAACAGTATCTGGTTTTGTCTGTGAAACCTTTGGATATATTCCAGAAGAGGGTGGGAAGATTATAGTGGTACTTGAGAAGGCAAATCAAGAAGAAGAAAGTGAAAATGCTGAAACATCACCTGATAACCAAGATGAAGAGAGGCATCAAACTTTTGAACTCGAGGTACGTCTGGGATTCTTTGTCTAACATATACTATACTCTTCATGTTCCTTGAAATCTCTATGATTGTTGATACTCATATTTTCATCCTACTTGAACTCATAGAGTCTTCATAGAAGCAAACATATTATGGAATCCACATTTGAGAATCCAAAAATTACCAGCAAGGGCACAATGGTAGGCCCTACATGAAACTATTGTTGACTCTCCATTTACCACATAGACACTGAGCAGTAAGTCACTTTAGGAAACTATTGTGTTTCGTGTTGTTACTGATGATAGTCATAGCCAAGGGAAAGCATCTTGTGCATGGCTAATCCACGGAGACAGCCAACCGAACAGGCTTACTGCTTATTCTTCCTCTTATTATGTTTTCCTCCTTTTTCTGCTCTTTTATGTCTCATTTCACATGCTGTATTCTCTTTTGCATTTGCTGTTGATGCGATCAATAAACTGTTTTCACTTTGGTTTTGGATCCAACATCCCATGTTTGATTGTATTTGACCTTAAAGACTTTACTGCATCCTCATATGAAACAATAATACATCACGTATTCCTATCCACTTCGTGTTCGCAAGTAGTTCTTTATCATGTTGAAGTTCATTATCTGATTTACTCATTTTGGTATGTCAGGATGCCTTGACTCATTATTGATTACCGGTATTGAGGTTTGATCTATATATGTTGTAAAAGAAGCAGAGGCCTTCAGTCTACTCTAGTTTATTTAAGTGATTTTAGATAATTTTTTTGCTCATTAATTTGTTGAACACTAGAATCTTTTTCTTATCTTGGTTTTCAAGGGATGATTTTGTTACATAAAAACATAGACATGTTTTTGGAGCTCCCCCTATAAAGCTTTTGCTGTTTCTGATGTTGTGAACTACATGCAGGTACTTGAAGCTAATGAAAGAAAGGTTGGCTTAGTACGATTTATACCAATAGACACCGAGCGTGAGGAAGACTTGGATAACAAGAGTGTGAACCGAGTGGTTTCTAAAAAGGTGATTAAACAGAAGAAGCAGACAGTCAATAAACCAGACAAGTGTGACGACGAAATTGAAGAGAGTCTCGAAGACGGGTGTTCGCAGCAGACAATTTTACTACAGGAGCAATTCCAGAGTGATGGTTCCATAAGTCATGCCATTGATGAGAAAGTAGATAACCATGATTGAAGTATATGATAGCTGCACTTCATCCCCAATGCTTCCAGTTGATAAAACAGAGAAAAAAGAAAAAAAAGAATGCCCGAAAGAGAGAGAGAGAGAGAGACCCAGGAAAATTCATGGTTTGCTAGACAAGCTACTAGGATCACTTTACAGGTGAAGAGAAGTGTCAACTTCTGTTTCATCGGATGTCACAGAGGCTTGCATGCTAACACTATTGGACCACAAACCTAACGACAGTGAGATCTCAAACGACTGGAGTCCAGCACAGTTGAGATGGTACTCACTCTGAAGGGATGGAGAACTGCATAGAGGCCCGGAAGGATGTTTCAGATCATGGTGGAAGAACCACTTGGGTTGTTCAGCTTCGGCAGTCAGCTGCAGGATGTGCCTCTCCTTCCTCATCTCCTTGATTTGCTGGAGACGCCTGAACCTCTCTCGCAGCAGTGCTATGGATGAGCAGAGGAGCGTATCATCATTGTTCTGCCTTCCCATGGATCGACCAAAAGTGTTTCCACAATGGCGATGGGTCGGTTGTGTTATAACGGGATTGTATTCTTTTGGGGTTTCACTGGGTGTCTGAAGAGCTGTGTATGTATTTATAGGGATCAGAAGTTGTCTTCTTCCTTCTCATCTATTGTTATGATTCCTTTGCTCTCGGTTGTTTCTGGACGAATGCTAAAGAGAGAGGTGAATGGGGCATTGGAGGTGCAAAGTCCAAGAAGGCAAGGCTTTTGTGGCTTTCTAAGAATTGGGTTTGGTTAAATCTGGATATAGGCAAAAAGGACCTCTGAATGGGGAACAGGGTTGGGAGATGAGTCCAAAGACCAGTGGATTTAGCATTTGGAGGTGCTTTCACGAGGGAATAACAGGTGATAAGATGACCATATCATGCCTGCCATGCAGGAGACGTTACTTTTAGTTAGTGCTTGCAGGCGTGCTCTTGCTAGTATCAAAGGTAAAAGTACCCCACTTCCAGGCTTCCACGCATTTAAATTCGAATGGTTTGGTTGAGGCTAAATGATCCCTCTGATGTTGCAGGTTGTGTTCGTATCCCCAGGTGGGATTATACCTTTCTTTTATATGTGCCAAAGCCAACAGGTTATTGCGAGGGGAAGGGGAAGTGGGTGAGGAAAGCAGTGAGTTAGGAGGAGGGGCATAATTTTTGGGTCTAATGATGCCGCCTGTAAAGGAGAGGCGCTGATTTCATGCACGTCTTTTCTCCCACTTTTTCTTGGATGGGACTGCTGCCATGATCCATCCTCCGACGTCTTTTGCCTCCTGGGTGGCCTGTTGACGTCTAAAAAAGGCAGACGTGCTTTTTCTTCTTTGCCTGCCTCCGTTCTCATCCACATAGCTAGTCTCAATTTATTATTATTTTTTTTCTTTTTATTTCTTAAGGGGGAGAAATGGGCTTTGTTTGGGAATGATCACACGTTTCATCCTATGGTTGGAGAGATTCTGAGCATTTCATCCCTTGGGTTGCAAACTCCAATTATATATCAAATTTCTCCTGTTAGAAAGTGTCATAAAGGGTGCTAATGGTGGAGGGTGTCATGATCGAGGCTTGTGGGGGATAAATCAGATGTGAATAATGTATTTGAAAGATCATATAGCTACTTTTGAATCTAAACATCTGATTAATACTAAGATGAACTAGATGAAGTGTAAAAAAAAATTCACCACCAGATGAAAAATATCATGTGAAACTCGGAAAAAAAGATTGTGTTGTCTAATCTGGCTTTAATATATCTTGTGCATCAGATTCTCGTGCAGTTTTTGGCATCAGAACATGGTAGCAGGTGCCCTTTCAAGGCCTTTCATCATGTACTGTGACACCATCGTGAACAATGACAAGGAGGTAAAGACTACACGACCAGTCTGGTACAGGATTTGATCCTCGGCAAAGCTCGTGCATGGCTAACCTGTGCGCGTCCTGCAATGGACCTACTTGCGTGGGACGAGGGTGGTGGCGTAGGCCCAGGCGTTGTTGGCCACGGGGCCGGCGAGGTGGACGAAGAGGTTCTCGATGGGACCCTTGCCGGTGACGATGGCCTGCACGTAGAAGCCGAACATGGCCAGGCGCCCGTTCTTGATCTCCTTCACCTTGAGCTCTGCGAAGGCCTCGGGGTCGGGATCGAAGGCGCCGCCGGGGTAGATGGCGTCGAGGCCCTCGCCCAGCGGCCCGCCGCCGACGCGGTAGCCCTCCACGAAGCCCATCAGCACCACCTGGCAGGCCCAGATGGCGAGGATGCTCTGCGCGTGGATCAGGTTGGGGTTGCCCAAGCACTCCAGCCCGCCCTCCGAGAAGATCTGCGCCCCCGCCTTGAACCACACCGCCTCCCCGAACTTGACGCCGTTGTTGGCCAGGATCTCCGGGAACACGCACCCCAGCGCGCCCCGCATCGCCCACCGCGCGTGGATCACCTCCTGCTCCCGGTTCTTCGCGAACGTCTCCGGGTCCGTTGACAGCCCCGCGGTGTCCCACCCGTAGTCGCCCGGGAACTCGCCCGTCAGGTACGGCGGCGTCTGCTCCGAGAACGGCCCCCTCTATAGTACACAATTAATGATCGCTGTTACATTGATCATTTTAAGTGTTTTTTTTTTTTTCGTGAACATAGTGGTAAAAGTCGAGAGCCCAATATATCTATTTCCGTTAGGCGGTGTCATTTTTATATTCCTAGGAGAACACCTCTTTATTATATAGCAGATATTTTTAACATCTTGCGTCAATATGCTCTTTATAGTATTTTGGAACATTGGATGGAGGGATCCTTTTTTTTATTTTTGATGGTTTCCTACTTGAGTTTAGCTTGAGTGGTGTTGTTTTGATTTTAGAGATTTCTAACTATGAAGAAATCATAGATATTGAAGCAATGACTTCAGGTTATATATTTGAGAAATACTTAAGAGATTAGCTTCATGATAGACAAAATATAGAAGATTTGATGTGTATGTTAGTATGTAGTGATGATGATGTGACATTATCGATTTTTGTTAGTTGTATAGTTTGTATATTTGTTTTATATTTTATTTTATCAAACAAATTATGTTTCACCCTCACGATACTATCTTATGTTAATGATATGGATTTATTAATAAACTATAATTAAGGCGATGACTATCCATTCTTATATCACTATTAAGATTCTCACTATTAGTGCTTATATAAAGAAGTTGAAGCCAGAGGGTATTAAGTTGATTGAATATTTGAGAGGTTATGTATTGCTTTTGATGGTAAATCAAATCTCATTTTTAACATACATATGAAAATTCTAATATAAATTAATTTTGATTCTTAATTTTATTAATTTATTGGCCGATATGACTGTGCGAGTATATAGATATGTTTGTGTCATCTCATTATCCTGATTATATGTGAAAATCGGGTTGGGTGAGCATTAAGAATTGAAATATTATCGGCCTTACGTTGTAATCGATAATTAAGAATAAAATATTTTTTTTATTTATCAAATAGGAGTTCATTTAGAGATATGAACATGTTTTATATAACTATTGTATATGCATGTTATGCAGGTATATCAAGTGCCCACCCCGATTGCTATTGAGTCCCATCTTCTATCAATTAATGATACCGAGGTATAATAATTTAGTATCTTTCATTTATATATTTAAAATATATTATTTATTTGATATATTAAATTATTTATAGGACATACGTTGGCGAGGATAAAAAATATGTTGAGTGTAAAAAGAAAGATGATGAAATCAAATGATTATCAAAGATACTAGAAACTCATCGACTTGGTCGTTGTGTGACCATAGGTATGGAGGATTATTCATTTGAATCTTTTAATGATCCATTGCCTTTGGTAATACATTCTACGATACTTAAAGACCAATTAAGAGTTACTTTGTTGGCGGTCCATGGGCTATACAGGTCAAAAATATATCAAGTCTTAACATATAGTCCATTTTTCTTTAGGAAGAGAAAATTACTTAAAGGATTTTAGACATTAGAGTTAAACAATAGAAAGTCTGATAATGGCCAATGTTGTTATACAAATTATTTGATAATGTCAATCTTATTGTGAATTATTTCCATCTATTTGGTTTGTGATTATCGAACATATGTTTCTATTATGATTTATTATATATGGTTGTGATGGTTCCCACTTGTGTGTGAATTCAAGATACTTTATTTATGAAATATGGTACTTTCGATTTAATCTATTATTGAGTGTAACATGAGTGTATTCCGAGTGTAGCGAGAGCATTTTTTTTCTCAAATCTATTCAAACTTTTCTATCACTATTAGCGAGAGTATTCCGAGTGTAGCAAGTGTGATTCTAATCAGTTTACTATTACTTTTCCTAATTGTTTTTGAATTTAGGGTGATTAATTATCCAAATATGAGACTTTGGGCTAAAACTATAATTGAGTGTAACCAAAATGTAATACAAGTGTGACTCAATAATTTTCACCAAACCTATCGAAACTCCTCTATAAATATCATAATATGATTTTAGTACCTTTCTTATTTTTTTTTTGATTTTAGGATGATTAATTATCTAAATAAAGAATTTCTATTTTGAATATGTAATTGAGTGTAACTCAATAAATTATCATCAAACCCATCAAAACTCCTCTATAAATATCTTAATATGGTTCTAGTATGTATAATATTATTTTTCCTAATTTCTTTTAATTTTTAGATGATTTTTGTCTAAATATGATATTTTTATTTTAAATATATGATTGAGTGTAACCAAAGTTTATCAAATCTATCTAAACTTATATATAACTATCCTAATATGATTTTAATATTTTTAATATTATTTTTTTATAGGTAGTGTTATAATGTGATCGAGTATAACACTATCTAGCAGTAAGGTGTCAATGATCTCTTGACTTACTGGCAATGTCAGTAGTGATTATGACCATCGACACTCGTTAGGATGGTGATCACGACCTTCTATCCTATCAGCGAAGGCCATCGTGCGACCATTGAGATCCAACGATAAGATTATGATATTCTTATTATCAACGATGGCCATAGCTAATGGCAAAAAAGTCGATAACGATGAATGAGGTTTGACGGTATAATTTGAGAGAAAAACAAGGATCAATCTAAGCCTAAGTTGAATAAATTAAATAATTAATTTATTTTAAATCAATCTGGTCTGATTGATATCAAACAAACTGGTTCAACCCCAATAAAATTTAGAATCAAACAGGATAATAGATATCTTTTATCATTATTTGATTTTATGGAGAATATTTTAATCCAATTATGATAAAAAGAATGTCCCTTGGTTAAAAACGGGGCATCATATTATGATAGAACGTCATTATTGAGATTTTTTTGAGTAAATTATTCATATATATATATATATATTAAAATTGATGTTCTCTCCAATTGTCACATATTTATAAAGGGCCTACGTACATTATAATGGTTTATGCTTGGACAAATGCACTTTATTTCAACCTTAAATACGTACGGTTGTGATTTTCCCACAATAAATAGTCTTTGATTTGCTCAGACGCCCCTCCCGATGTATTGATTTGCGTTTACAACCTCGATAACGCACGTCAGTGTGTTTGTTCGCAAATGCACCCATAAGAATTTATTTATTTGTGTATACACCCTCATAGGCCGTACATAGTTTTTGTTTTATATATACCCCTCGATTTGAGTATATTTGTGTACACGCCCTCATGTCATATGCAAATGTTATGTAACAAAGAATCGGAGCCAGCGTGTCCCCAAATCAAGGGGAACTCCGTCAGATCGCTCGCTTGACGCCGATCACCGCCCCGGGCGGATGCCTGTGCGCCGACGAAGAGGAGGCCCCTTTCCTTCTTTAAATGCCAGAGGGCTATCGCCCCGTATTTCGCCTCTCCCCGCCTCCGTCGATTAGGGTTTTGTAGCGTCTCCTCTCGGCCTCCCAGCGGCGATGGGGCGCTCCCGCGCCGTGCCCAACTCCGGCGACGACGACACCAGTCATAGGTAAGATGACCCTTCTCCATCGTAGGTAATTCTTTGATATCTTCTTTTTATGAAATTACCTCTGTCTAAATCATTCTCGTGGTTTCTTTTTCTTCTTTCTTTATTGATTTATTGAAAAAAAATTTGATGGGGTTAGGTCGTCTCGTACCGGTTAAACTTCAGTTCAGAATAAAAAATATAAATAAAGAAAAGGAAAGCGGCGGAAAAAGAAGACGCGATGGGTAGAAAGATGGTAGTGGAGCCAGCTGTGTCGTGATTTGTATTCACATTGCTCATTTTCTTATGCTTGCGCTGATAGACATTTGGACGAGATTCTTTAAACATGTGAATTGGTATGGAGTTAAATATAGTATAAACGAGAAGAAGGTATTAGTGCATACGAGACACATGCCAGTACAAATTGATATATGAACTCGTAATGTCTGTAACAATTATCAGAGAGATAAAAAAGTAAAAAAGCTAAACATAATTGTATTGAGGTGAATCTGTGAGTTGGTTCACTGTAAGTGAAAGCACTATGCAGTGCCCTCAAGTGTACAGACTACAATTAAGAGGGATGACAAGTTGAAGGGTACCTAAACAGTGCAACATACATTTAGGAAATTGAGCTCTTGGCCTTCCTATTTGTTTGTGATCCATGCACTAGAGGATAATCGGAAGTGAGGAGGTGGAAGGGAAAAATAAATCCAAAGTTTGGTAACTTTTAATCAATTAGTTAAGCTGGAAGTCCCACCATCGCTTATACATATGCTGTATTTCTCCTTGTGCATTTCAGTATCTCCAATTAAATCATGTAACTATGAGGTTATGCAAGAAGGCTACAGAGAGGCTGGTGGATAGCTGGAAACATGGTTTATTAATGTCCTAATCGAGTACACCAGAAATAATATATGGCAAATGTCTTGGTAGCTAATTCTATAAGAATACATCTAGAATTGAGAAAATACTAATTTAATGGGGATTTAACATCATACACAATAGCGAATATTTGAATAGTATGATTATACAGGTAAAACAAAGAAACTTATTAAAGCAACTACAACTACAAAATCAGAGAGAGAGAGAGAGAGAGAGAGTAGGTGCCCTCTGAGATTTTAAAGCACCGACAACTAGAATACATGAAAATGATGATCTAAACAAATTCATTTAATTCATTACTTGTGGATGGAAGGCTTCAAGATGAAGAACTAGACTGTGGCTACGTATTTGTACAAGATACAAATATCAAGATTCATTAATAAGTGTGTTGATTTATCATAAGTGCGTTGATTTATCTTGTGTGCTCTGCTTGACAAGGTACAACTTAAGTTTTGTTAATGAGTGGGACATAATATGCATGACATGCTAGTTATGACCGACAAGATAATTCAACATAATGTGGTATTAAAAGAAAGGCTAGGACATGGCCATTTGAAGATTGTTGATTATTTGTTGCCAAAGGTACTTAAGAATTAAAATATAGCATTTCTCAAGGGACAAAAACATCATAAAGTACCCCAACATTTTTATTTACATATGTTTCATTTATCATGTAAAAGTTATGCTCTTTACAGTCTTTTCTATATATCGTGGATTGTGATCCATTTGTGCACTATGCTATTGTACTAAACTTTTAGAAGTTATTGACATAGTACAGAGTTGGGTGGTGGGTTAATGAAGCTTCTGTGATAGGATATTGGTTTTGTATCTGCAAGGATAGCAAATGCATTTATTAAATAATAATCAAGAGATTGTACATGAAACATGGAGGATTAGAAATGTGGTGAGAAAGAAATAAATGTTAGAAACAAGGAAAACATAAAGAAAATAAATAAGCAGAGGGCCAAGAAACCATAAAAAGTATCTTCTCCATTGGTAATCAATGTGCTAGTATCAGTGATTTCAATAGGCGCTCAGGCGCTTGGGCGAGGTGAGGCTCGAGTGCCTCACTTCATTTCCAAGCGGTGCACTTCAAAGAGGTGCTGCCTGGGCACTTCGGGCAAGCGCTCGGGTTAAACCGAGCGATCGAACCAGCGTTTTAGGTCTGGCTCGGTCTCTGGTGCTTTAATTGGTTCAATCAAACCAACTAAAGCATCGATATCAGCCTCCCATCGCACGACTTCCCAACCCTAACCCTGCTTTGCTCGCGATTTTGCTGTCGAGATTTCTCCTCTACTGTCGTTGCCTCTCTTATTGTCATTTGTTCTCTGCGTTACCCTTTGCTCTCGCTTCACGTTGCCCGCCGTTGCTCGTCGTTGCCCCTATTGCTATTCGCTGTTGTTATCGCTGCTCGCCGCTGCCACTATCGTTGCTCGCCGCTGCCACAATCGCTGCTCGTTGTTGCTCACCACTTCTTTGGCGTTATCATTTGCCGCCATTGTCGCTTCGCCACTCCCGATGCCGCTACTGTTGTTGCTCGTTGTTACCGCTATCGCTGCTATCAGTCAGCCTCAGTCTTCCTCCTACCCCCTTCTCACTTCACTCGATAGTATACTGTTAACAGTATATTAACAGTATACTGCTAACTCTTTAGTAGTAATAGTATTTTTATTTATTAGATTAATAATATATTATTTTGATTTTAATACAGCTAATTTTTATTTATTTGAAATTATTGTTATTGTTTTGAATTTTGAGATTTTTTGTTAATGTGATATTGTGATTTTGTAAGATTTTTTAAATTTAATATCATATTTTTATTTAAATAATTATATTTATTAATTATATTATATATTTTTATATTTTAGCGCATCGTTTCGCTTAGGCAAACGCCTGGGCGAGCATCTAGCTCCTCGGGCATTTTTGGACCTTGGCGCCTTTTGAGGCCTAGCGTTTTTTAAATCACTGGCTAGTATGAATTTTATATAAACATGAACTTTTTTTATAGAGAGAGAGAAAGAGAGTGACTCAAAATTGAAATGTACGTAATGACTAGCACTTTCATAAATTAGTCTTGATGAACATAACTTTTCTTTGTAAAACCCATGTTCCATGAAAACCTATCTAAAGTGACGAAACTTGATTACTAATCATTGAATAACTCTTTTGTCCAACCTCTCTTTGAAATAATTTTCTTAATCAATGATCTTGATTCATCTATTAATATCGATGTCTATCACTTGGCATAGGAAAACATTGATCATGTGTTGATGGGTGAAAACCAATAATATTGCTAAGAGCATTTTGGCAGATCCTTGTCAATTGTCATAAACTTGTAATTCTATTTGAATGAACTGATTCCTTTGTATAGTGGTTGATATCCCAAATTTTGCACATGATCATTAATTCTACTTAAAATAAGGCTCCAAAATCATTACTAAGATCATCCAAGAATAATGATTATTGAAGTGTGAAACAAGCCACTTGAAGAGTTATGGTCTTTTATTAGGATTGGATGACCAAAATTGCTTGTTAAAGGTTTTAACCAGGGATCAAGGTAAGTTGGATTGTTCCTTACATTTTGGGGGTAAACCAGCAGGATTTTCCGAATTCAGAAAAGAAAAAGAAAAGTTGATCTTACGCAAAATGGGATGAAAGGTGGACACATGGTTAGTGGAGGGAGGATGGATTGCAGATGTATTTTAAGCAATATTTGGAAGGTAAAAATAGTTCCTTTTTTGGCACTTTTTTATAATTTGAGTATTGTCTTGCTCATTATTGTGGATATTCTAAAAAGCAACCATATAACTTTATGCCCTTGCATATGCACATTACATGTTATACTAAAATGTTCAGTGACGACTTTGTTTTTTTTTTAATATTCAAGTACTATGTCAGACATTTTATTATCAATTTGAGAGAATAAACAGACAACAATAATTAATGTTCTTATTGGGAGTTCTATTCAAATTTGATATTGTAATTGTGATAACTAGGAATGATTTTGTGTTTATAAGAAATAGTTTAAGATATTGACAGATGGCAGATACAACTGCTAATATCAATGTCAATGCATGTTATTATACAGCCATCCAGCATATCAAGGCCAGGCAGCCCTTATGCAAAGTACTAACATGACTGATTTCCTTTTTTTTATTTTGGGAAGTAGGAACATTGGTTTTTGAATGATTCTCCAACTTAAGAGTTTTGAGGTCAGTTTCTGCAGATTATTGTGGTTTCATATCTTGTCCTTTTTATTATGTTGGGAATGCAGTAGATAAACAAGGTTTGGATCATAACTCTCATCTTATTGATATTGTCAGTGGTTTCTTGAAACTGTTATCAAGTAACTATAGTAGAAACTCTTTACACATACCATTGTATATTCTATGATGAAACTTCTTCATGGGCTTATTGTTGTTGAATGCCTATATGGATGTGCCAGTGAACTTGTGTTATTATATATGATCATACCCTTTTTCTTGCATTGTTGAATTTATGACAGCATTCCTTGTGCAGGTCAAAGAGGCGGAGGGTTGCTGCAAGTGGAGAAGCTTTGGGAAATATAGAAGCAGGTATGCCGTTGTTGTGTGTTTCTGAATTGTCAGAAAACTTTTTTATAGTGATTCTTCCCTTTTAGATAGAGATGTAATTCACCTTTCAACAAAAGGAAAAGGAACTATTTCCTTTTCCATCAGGTTATGGTGTTCTGATGAAACACGTATTCAGCTCCCTTTCTTTCATGAACTCAGTCTCATGGTAGCTCTCATGACTGATGGGGCAGGTTCAGGAGCAAATGAAGGGAAGAAGGCTTTATATCACTGCAACTATTGCAACAAGGACATTTCAGGAAAGATTCGCATCAAATGCACAAAATGTGCAGACTTTGATCTGTGTGTGGAGTGCTTCTCTGTTGGTGCTGAAGTCACTCCACACAAGTGCAACCATCCCTACAGAGTCATGGTTTGCACAATTACTTGGATTTAATTCATAGATTTTTCATGATCTTTTACTGCTGGATAGTATGTTAAAAGAATAATCACTTCTTTGACGTGAACACTTTCATATTATTTAGGTTCAATTTCTAGAAAAGAAGCAATTTGCAGGATTTTTCTTTTCATTACCATATTTATCCCAAGGTGCAAAACAGTTTGACAAGTGGTTGTCTCCTTGGAAATTGAGGAGTCTGTTACAAAAGGGGATTTTAATTTGCTATCATGGAGTGAACCACTTCATTAAGTGGTATGTAAAATTTGATATAAATTCCATTTGGAGTGTACATTGTCGATTCCAAGAGCAGAAATAGTGATATTTAAAACGACATCTTCGACTTTAGTACTTCAACATGTGAATTTAAGTGCCAATATAATAAACACCCTCTTAGAGGCAGTGGTTGGTAAGGTACATTGTTATAAATTATAATACAATAGTAATGTTTTGAAAGACTGAACATAGCTGGAGCTGTCAGTCATCAGGTTACCTTGATATTTATTTATTTGGATTTCAGCTACCTGACATTACACAGTTACACTAGTCTCTCCTTTCCAGAAGACATGTGAACATACACATTATTGTTTTCAGCTTATTAATTATCATGACAAGCCAGCCTCTCTCTGGTCACATCTTGTTTATAACTTTATATCTATAATCAAATTTGTATATCTTATTTTTAAATCTTCTGATTTGAGATTCTTTTAGTAGGATCTGATTGCCATATCTGACATATATATATTGCAATGCAGCTACCTTAATGAGTTATTGCTTAGTTTTCTTGAACTTTTGGAATTTTAGACTTATCCTGTATTTATAAATCTTAGTTTACTTCTCAAAGTGTCAAAATGCTTGTTGACCAGCAAGCATTTTTTCACATTCCTAGTTCTTACCCTGTTATGTATTAACCACCGGTCGCCAACAACATTGACATTTTTTGTATTATGGTGATCAGTTGATAAGTTCTTCATTTCATGCAAAATTTTCATGTCACTGTTTATGTTTCTGTGCAACTCTCTTTAATTTGAAAAATACTATAGCATTATAATCAAGCAACTGAAAATGGCTAATTGACTTCTTTGATAGATCACAGTTAATGGATATCAAGTATCACCTCATCTCAATTATGATACTAACACTGATCATTGCTTACTGGGCTGCATTGGCAGGAGCCCTTCTCTTTGAAGTGGGTGGGTTGCCCAATTTTTCATTGCCTACTCCATGGTCACACTCCTTGTCTTCTTTGTGAAATAGGAACATGATATACCTAAATATGATTGTGTAGCCTCCCAGTATTTTTGAGAAGAGGCGGGGTTGGGGGTGGTGGGGGGAGGAAATGGGATTGTAAGTTCAAGTGTTCCTTATTTTTCCTGTCCCTTTGTCTTAGAAGAAAATAAAAATAGCTATGAGAAGTCCACTTGAATTTGTTAGGAAAAAAAAAGAACAAATACTCATATCATTTAAGAAGTTCCCATCAATTTGAGTTCCTACTCTTGATGTTGATTTCAATTTTAAGTAAATCTTTTCAGATGGACACTTTTATTTGAAGTAAATGCTTCTACTCATTTTCTACAGACCTTTTTTTTCCATTTTTGGTGTATCCAAAAATAATGGATATATCTTCTCTGATATATGCTAGCTATGTCTTTCGACAGGACAACTTGTCTTTTCCTCTAATCTGTCCAGATTGGAATGCGGATGAGGAAATATTACTTTTAGAGGTACTACCCTTTCTGTCTACCTTAAAATTTCAGAACTAGGGGTTCTTGAGCCTTCTTAACTTATTGATAATTTGTTGGGTTATCTTTAGGGGATTGAGATGTATGGACTTGGCAACTGGACGGAAGTTGCTGAGCATGTTGGTACCAAGAGCAAGGCACAGTGCATTGATCATTATACCACATCATACTTGAACTCCCCTTGCTATCCTCTTCCAGTATTACTTCCGTCCCAGATTAGTGTTGTTCTTATCTTCATATTTGATACTCTTTTTATACCATCAAAACTCTCATGTTCATTTGCATGTGGAATCACACTTCAGGATATGTCTCGTGTTAATGGTAAAAACAGAAAGGAACTTCTTGCTATGGCTAAAGTACAGGTCGAGGGCAAGAAAGGTCAGTTATATTTTTTTTATGAATTAGTTATACTAAACCTGCATGAATAATGATTTTGCCTGTTCTTTGACCGATCAAGGTCTGTATGACCATGTTTTCTGTGAAGAGTAGAGTTTTTGTTTAAAGCTTTAAATTCAAATCTTGTCGTTTAGTGACCATAAAAGTTCCCTGATGAGTGTTCTGGTTATTGCTTTGTTTTGTGAAGAATGGAAAGTACTATGTTACTTTGTAACCACATCAATAAACATCCTGACTATTAATTTCTTGTTTCTTATCTGGTAATTCACCAACTATAAACATGTTTTGAGCAATCATGTTGACAATAAACATAATTTGTGTCTGAAACTATCTACAGAAAGATGCTAACTTATGTTTTTTTTTTTCTCTAGAATGTAGTTATATGTGTATATATTTTAAATTAAAAAATTGTGTGAAATCAGGGAAATCATCAAGTTCAATCCCTGAGCTAACTTCAAGGGAAGCCCAACTATTCAACTTGTACAAAACTAGAATCTAATATGTGGTTATACATGGTTGCATATTTTGCTAGATTGATCTATTCTGTTTGTTGTCAACTGTGCATATAATCACATACTTGGTGGTGAGTTTGAATAACTATAATGTCAATGTCCATTGCACATGGAATCACAAACTTGGCACTGACTTTTGATAACTATAGATGTCAACCTCCTTAAGCACCTTCATTCTAGACATTAATATGATATCCATGTCCTTGTAGATCAATTTTATGCAATCCAGTATCCATGTATTTGCCCAGTATCATTAATGGGACTTGCACATATGCTTATCTGAATGATCAATGGGTCTATGCCTTTGTGCTGCAGGTTCTTCATTGCTTGGTGATGTCACACCAAAGGAAGAGCCTCCATTCTCACCTGCAAGAGTCAAGTTTGTCCGAAAGAAGACTTTTTCTTTTTATTATTAAAAGTACACCTTTTATGAGGCTTCTTTTTTTTTTTTTCCTTTGCATGATAGGGTTGAAGATGTAGGTGAAGGTGCAGCTAACCAGTCACCCTCAAATTTAGCTGCAGGTAATTGAGTCTTTGTTTTAGTAGGCTTTTTGTTGTTCTTTGTTTTAGGAGCCTAAACATGCTTGAATGCAAATATGTTTCGCATCAGGTATTTCTGCCATCGGTGGTGATATGTCGATTGGATTGTTTTTCGTTTCTTTTGCAGGTGCAAGTAAGGTGACTTCGAACACAGGGAAATTCAAGGATAATCCTGACGGACCTAAAGTTGAAGGTTGCATATTAGCTGAGCGTGCATGTTACTCATAACTTTTTTTGCTTAATATGCTCTGAAAATAACATTTTGACATTTTCAATTGGCAGACTCTTATTTGGATAGAACTGTTGGTGTAAAAAAGCCTAAATGTTCAGGAGAAGAAGGACCTTCTATAACTGAGAGTGGCTATAATCCCAAGAGGCAAGAATTTGATCCTGAATATGACAATGATGCCGAGCAGGCATTGGCTGATATGGAGTTCAAGGAAAATGACACTGATACTGAACGCGAACTGAAGCTGCGGGTCCTCCGTATTTATTTGTCTAGGTGTGTTACCTAGTTATAGCATTTGCTGGTTTATATGATTTATAATTAATTAGATGAAATGTTTCTATAGATTAAGACAGACATGATAATTCTCAGGAGTTATTTAATAAGTTTTAAGAACTAAATGTGTCTGTTAGTGGTGGAATAACATTTTAATAATTACATAATAATGGATTTATTTAAAGCTTCACAAACTATAAACTATGAGCCTTCTGGTGTAACTTTGTGAGGGAGTGATTGAAAATAAAGGTGAGTCTGAGAATTTTTTCGAAGTTTGTTTAATTGATGACATGAGGCCTATTAGAAAGTAAACAACAAAATGAAGTGAAAGAAAAGACATGTCAGTGATTCTTTAAAAAGCTGAGAAAGCTAAACATGCATTCGTTCTCTCTTATATGGAGATATTTGGTTAGAAACTGATGTCAAAATATTTTTAGCTTGGTTGTAGTGGTTTATTACATTTCATTGTAATAAGCCATGACTTGGTTTGTCTCGGGAAGTATGTATACCTTACCTCTTTGTCCTGATTTTACTTGAGATATGACATTGTATTTTGTGCATTACATTACATAAAGCAATTGCATTTAAATTTTGTTGAAATATCTTTTTGTATGACACACTTTGCAATGCTCAAGGAAATTAATAATAATATTTTATTTACAAGAACTTTAAATGTAATTTTGCTTTCTTATAGGCTTGATGAGAGGAAGCGAAGAAAGGATTTCATACTAGAACGGAATTTACTTTATCCTAACCCATTGGAAAAGGAGCTTTCGAGCGAAGACAGAGAATTATATAACCGTTTCAAGGTCTTTATGCGCTTTCTTTCTCAAGAAGAACATGAGAACTTAGTTAAGAGCGTCATTGAGGAGCGCAAAATTCGAAGAAGAATTCAAGAGCTTCAGGTGAAATACCTTTTTTGTAGTTAAGTCACTGTTGATTGCTTTTTGTTAGAACTCTTTGCTTCAGAATTTGTTGTGTGGCAAATAGTTTTGGCCAATTGAAACAAGTCTTTATGGAATTATGGTTTATTACTTTATTTAAGGAAACACGGGGAAATTTTGGATCTTGCCCATACTTCAACTTGGCTTGGTCCTGTACACTGCAAAATATGTATAACGTCTGATCCTAGAGATCCCATACCATGACCAAAATATAGTAACCCTTAGTTTCTCATCTACACCTCTAGGGTTTTTGGATGTCATTTCTCCATGGTAGGCAATCTAGTCACTGAGGATCACATGGCTTCAGATTTATACAAGGGATCATCAAATGGCATGTCTATGCTTTTCCAAATAAAACAAAAGTTCTTTGAATTAGTCTGTTATTGTCGCTCAGTGATCCATTATCATCTTTCCTTTGAGCTTTCTCCATTTTAACTGTTGAACATCCAAATCTCTGACCTTACAGTAGGTTAAAAGCAGCATAGTACCATTGTATGGACACAGAGAGATAAATTAATCCTGTGCCTCTTTGATTAGCAGAGTTTTAAAGAAGATGAAAGGATATATGTTAAATTTTATGTTTTAACTTTTAACTTTCTAGAAGATAAACATATAAAATTTTTGAAAGATATATGACTGCTTTTCTGGAAACATGTTGCTGAGTATACCATCACTGTAACTATTTTGTATTGATCACATGATTTTGATTATGAATACTCTACCCTTAACTCTCAGGAATGTCGAGCTGCCGGTTGCCGCACCCTGGCTGAAGCAAAAGCTTACACGGAGCAGAAGCGGAAAAGGGAACTGGAGGTGGGTGCACAAAACTCCAAGGAAAACACACAGATTTTGTCAGGTGGTAAAGTGGCACAAAAGGCAAACCGGCCTCTCAACAGAGAAAAAGGAGACACTGATGGAAGCCCAAGAAACACCACTGATAACCATAAAATAAAAGGCAGCACTGGGTTTGATTCTAGTGGTAAGGATTCACCTTCAACAACTACCGGACAAGTTTCTGTGAGATCATTTGATGAATGGGATATCACTGGACTCCCTGGAACAGAATTACTCAGCGAAACTGTAAGATCAACTTTCTTGATTTAATTAGAAGCACAATTGCTTGTTCTTCAGTTCTTGAGACCTAGTTTTGTAGATATACTTTTTGGTAGCTTGAACAGGAAGATTATGAATAGTATCTTTCCCAAAACATAAACTACTTGCGGTTGCAGTTAATGTGCTTCGAAGTTCGAACTGTCTTATTGCAGAGTCCTTCAGGGATCACTCGATGCAGGCCACTTCTAGGGATGATCATTTGTTTTAAGAAATTTTTTTCCTGGAAGAGGATAACTAACTTCTCTCCTAAAACCTATGCAAATGATGCGCCATAGTTTAGCATGCCATGTGCACATGGAGTTGAATAGCTGTTCCATTCTTGTTCCTGCATATAAATTCTCCATTTTACGCTGTTCTCACTATGTTTTTGTGTTTGCAGGAGCAAGATTTCTGCTGCCAAAATAGATTGCTGCCCAGTCATTATCTCAAAATGCAGGAGACATTGGTGCAGGAGATATACAAGGGCAACGTCGTCAACAAATCTGATGCCCATGGTTTGTTCAAGGTTGACCCAGTAAAAGTGGATAAGGTATATGATATAGTAAAGAGAAAGTTGGGCCAGCAAGAAGAATCTACCATCGTGTAGTTTTCTTCTGGCACATTCTACTGCGATTTGTGTTGCTTCTGAAATATGTTTGAGTCCTGAAAAGCCCTGAATCTGATGCTTGTATCACTCGTAATGGAATCGCGGCCACGACCCCGAATGTGCTGGGTCAGAAGAACAATAATGTGTGCCTTAAAGTGGTCGTGATAATTATATTTCGTCATACATTCATCGCGAGGGAAACTCTTGAGCTACTCCCTACAATACTCAGCAGCAATGTGCTGCAGCAGCTGTCTTGATGTGCAGTTTTGTTTCATCCTTCCCAAAATCTTTGTGCAAATGATTATTATGTTGCTTGTGCATTTAGACCTTCACCGTGACCACGTGTTGTTGCATGAACACCTTAATCATCCTCTTCGTGTGGATGTTTGGCTTTTGGGGTCGTCTTCAAGCTATGTTTTCTGCTCTTCCATTTGGCTGTCTTAGCAGGCGGTGAGTCTCGAACATCCGACCAAAATTGTTCATCCATGAGATTTCGCTGCTTGATCGATTTGTTTCTTGACACGTGAAGGAACGTGCATTCCTCCGGTCTATTTTGCAATCGGTGGCTTGATTCTCTTTGCATTGGGTATGCAATTGCCATGAAAGTTTGAAATATCTGTTTTAATAACTTAACTATATATATATATATATGTGTGTGTTATATAATTCATTATCATTCGTTGTTTACATTTTTTGTTATGTTTGTTGAGAGAGAGTGTTGTCGACGGTTGAGTCAACCCGATTTAGTCTTAACTCGAAGGCATAGGAATGTTTGAGGAACCCTCGTGGCACTTTTAGTGTGACGGAGGTGGTCTTCAGGTAACCCCGACCTATTCGAGGCAGTCTTAAGGTTGGCTTAAGGTGAAAGTTTGTTTCAATGCTTGAGTTAGCTTGAGATATTATATGAGGTGTGAGAGATTTTTTTAAAAAGGTCCGACCCCTGGGTTAGAGCCAGGAGTCGCTTTTATACCTAACTGACTGAGGGGATCCTGTGTAAAAGCCTTAACGTTCCCATCTTGACATTTTGTCCACGGGGGCAACAAAGGGGGGGATAAGCTCCAATGACCTCTCGTGGACTATTGCCCATGGAGGTCGATAATAATCCAAATAACCTTTCGTGGACTATTGTCCATAGGAGCTACTAACAGACCATAACCACCCTCACATTATTACCAAGTGGAGAGTGATTTAGCCATTTTCTTCTATATTAGAGCCTATAAGATAATTAGTTGACGAATGGGGGTTGGCTTTCAAAATATTCATTATCATTTCTCCCCCTGTGAAGACATGCCCCGGGGCTTTGATCTGAGAGTTCTGGAGTTCAGCTCTAAAATCATTCTCTTTTCCTCGGTACAGTTTAGACCATCTTGGACCCGATTGGTCCAAGGCCTCCATCGTAGTGGATCTAGTGGTGTGGGTTGAGATTTTTGACTCGTACGTCTCGAGAACTTTTAGCTTTGCTCCTCTACCATAGCAAATTTATCTTGACACAGGTTGGGTTTTCTCGACTCACACATCTCGAACGCTTTTAACTTTACATATTTACTGTAATGGATTTAGCTTGGCGCGGGCTGGGTTTTCTCGACCCATATGCCTTGTGCACTTTTGGCTTTATGCCTCTACCGTAGCAGGTTCATCTTAATACAGGCTGGGTTTTCCCAACTTACATGCCTCGGGTATATTTGGCTCAGGGTCTCTGTCGTGATGGATTTTCATATCCCTTTTCTATCATAGCGAATCTTGGCTCTTTCCGTCGTGGCGGGCTTCAAATCTCTTTTTCACCATGGTGGACTCTCATTCCTTCTCTGCCATAACTGACTTGAGTCTTCCTACTATCGTAGGATTCAAGTCTTCTCTCATACATGACAGATTTCTTATCCTTTCTCCAATGTAGCAAATCTTAGGTCTCCTCATCGTGGCAAGCCTCAAGTCTTCTCTCTGTTGTGGCAAATTTCTTGTCCCTTCTCCATTGTAGTGGATCTCGGGTCTTCTTGTCGTGGCAGATTCCCATGTCCCTTCTCTACTATTGCAGATCTCGGATCTCCTTGTCATGACAGGGCTCAAGTCTTCACTCCATCGTGGTGGATTTATTATCTCTTCTCCATCATAGCAAATTTCGGGTCTCCTTGCTGTGGTAGGCTTTGAGTCTTCTCTCAACCATATTGGATTCTATATCCCTTTTTTGCCATAGTAAATCCCGAGTCTCCTTGCCATGGTTAGGATTTAAGTCTTCTCTCTATTATGGTAGATTCCTTATCCTTTTTCTATCATAGCGGATCTCAAGTCTTCCCATTATGGTAGGCTTCAAATATTCTTTATGTCATGGTGGATTCCATGTCCCTTCTCCACCATAGTAGATCTCGAGTCTACTAGTTACAGGTTCCCTGCACACCAATCACGTGAGACACATTACGTAGTCTTTTTAGTTATTATTATTATTATATGATATTTTTTCGTTTTATATTGGATGATGAATATATATTGTGATGTCTTTGGATCTGTGCAATGAGAATTAGATTATGATAATGAGACTAATTTACCTATAAACACATATCTTAAATATTCCTAATTACAGGTTACTCAAGAGAATCATCGAGATAATCAAATAGACCGATGTGCTATATATCGGTCCATATGATGAAGGTAGCTGGTCTCATAGGTGCTTGTGTGAGGACACTAAGGACACTAGGGATATAGTGCAGATGCTCATTGAAGTATTAGTTCACTGAATGATCTGCTCACGAAATGTTGGATGATTAATGGTACTTAACTGTTAGATAGTGGTTCTGTTGGGAAATCACGAGTCAGTATCTCATACATAGCGAAAAATAAAAACAAGTCTAGATTTCTCATAGTTAAGTATTTGGTCGTTGTGTGACGATTGGTGCAAAAAAAAAAACTCTAAATCCAAAAAAAACTACATGTATTATGTTAAAAGTGTTACCTAGGGAGATCGTGTATCCCAGAAATTTTCATATCCAATGAAGAGGATGAAGGAGTACTAATGTACTCCTCTCTAGCGATAATCCACACAACGGATATAGCGACGATACTCCTTAGATCGCTGTGGGATCTCCCTCTCCACGTACACCACAACGCTATCGGAGCCAAGGAGGAGGAGAGGAGGCTGAGGAGAATAGGAGCGGCTACCAATAGCTCTAGCATATAAACTAGGAAGTTTCTCCTATTTATAGAGGTGCATGAAGTTTATCCTTAATAGATCCTATCATTATTGGTTCTCTATTCAATTATCCAGTTGGATCTATATCTAATTAGATCTTATCCAATCATCAATTGGATCTCTATCCAATTGAAACTCTATCCAATCATCCAATTGGATCTTATCCATATGATCTAAATTAAGGGCTTCATGGATATTTCATATACGCACCTCTACTCGTCGCAATATCCACCTAATGTATGTGACCCTCTAGGCCCGATACCGAGTTGGCTGTGAGTTGCTCATGTTAAAACTCCTTATGACTCAGAACTCTTTCTGATATAGTGAATTATTATCTCCATAATAATTCACTCGACTCATCAACTATGGACGTACTAGGCTACTACGCCATAGTCCCCAGACGGTAGAGGTGGATATAATCCATCGGACCTGTCTGTTTTCAGTGCTAGTCATATGTACCCTGTAAGCCAATCACATGAGTGATGACACTTGTGACTTGATATGTGTTAGGGGTATTAAGTATGACGTGACACATGGTCCTGGGTCGTACACCCGGATGACGTCATCGCCCCTCCTGCGCTCCATTACTCTTACGATTTGATCGCCCGACGTCGCTTCTCCTCTGCATCGCCCCAACTACCCGCCAAGTTGACCACGGCACCGGCCTGCGAGGTCAGGCCCGTACGCCACCCGCAGACGCAACCGGAAGCATGCCATCCGTCCGACCTATTTAAGCCGAATGGGTAAGACAGGCATGGAGGATGGACACGGAGAGGTGAGTAGACTCGAACACCCTGACACATTTCTGGGGAGCTCGGCCGACGGGCGAGGACTGACTTGAGCGTCGGAGGGGTCGAGCGGAGCATCCGACCCGCCTTGCTACAGGTCTCGTTCCCGACGACTTGAGCGTGGAGCTGCCTTTCGGAGGGGTCGGGAGGCGGGAGCGGGAGCCATCGACGGGCCCGAACCATACCGAGACGACTCCCCGGCTCCCGGATTCCACGCCGCACGCCCGGGGTCACGGTAAAAAGTTGTTTCCCACAACAGATTGGCGCTAGAAGGAGGGCCTTTTGTCGAGGGTCTACCTGCTCCGCCTTTAACGACACATGGACGAAAGGTCACTTCCGGCTGGCACCTCGGCGGAGGTCCCACAGACCTCCGAACCCTGGAGGGACGATCCTGCCGCGACCGCAGATCGCTACTGGAGTTTATTTAGCGATGCCGGACTCCACCCGCCGAGTCGGGTTCCCCCGCTTCTTCCCCCCATCACGGCGGAGGCTTTTCAGGACCTTTCCCAACAGTGCCGAACCACGGCAAGTCTTTGTCGAGCCGTCCTCCCCGCCTACTCCGGAGGCGGCGAGCCGACCCTCAGCGGAACCCCTCCCCCGGCATCATGAGGCATTCCCACCGGCACCATCTTCCCTAGCCTCCCGCCGGGTTCGGATGAACCGAGCTCGAAAACACAGACGTCTGCGAACAGGCGGTGTCCTCGGTCCAGCAATTTATTTGGGCTCAAATCCGTTCCATCGCCCGGCGCTGGATGAGTGCAAAGGGCGTCCGTAAGTCAAAGAAGAAGCGAGAGGCGTCCTTTAGGAGTCCCGTTAGCGGCGACATGCAGAATACCGGTGCCCTTGACCTTCCGTCTCCCCTCCATCGACCTTTATGATGGAGTCAGTGATCCAGCGGACCACGTCGCCGCTTTCCGGGCTCAGATGGCCCTGTATGGAACCTCGGACGCCTTGATGTGCCGTGCGTTCCCCACCACGTTGAAAGGATCCGCTCGTCGTGGTACGGCACCTTAAAAGCGGGGCGGTAACATCCTTTGAGCGGCTCGCCAAGGACTTGAGCTACATTTTTGGCGTTTGCGCGACCAAAGCCTTCTGCCGCACTCCTCACGGGTTTGAAGCAAAGAGGACGAACCCCTCTCCCACTTTGTGCGGAGGTTTACCGCGGAGTGCAGGAGTTATCGATGCTCACCCATCGTTGTTGATGCTGGCGTTTATGATGAAATTTGCGGCCGTCGAGTTTCTTTGGTCCTTGGTGGAGCGACCCCCCGTGTCCATCGCGGAAATATTTCAGCGGGCAAGTCAATATGTGGCGGCCGAGTCCTGGATGTCGGGAAGAAGGGAAGAACGACCGAGGGGGCATTCTACTCCATCCTAATCGGGAACGACAACTAGGCGGGAGTCCCCGCACCAGGGACGCCGGGTGGGGCACCCCGACCCATACGTTCCCGGGCCGCCACCTCCCCCCTTGAACGCGTCTCGGACGCAAATATTCCTCCAGATAAAGGAGCGGGAATGCTCGAGCTGCCCGCCCGATGAAGGCGGCGAGCTGGCGATCATACCCGGTATTGCGCTTCCATCGATAAAGCGGACATGACACGGAGCAATGCCACGGTGAGCGGCAAATTGAGGAGCGATCCGAAGAGGTCACTTAGATCAGTACCTCCGGCATCCACGGGAACCATCCCTGCATCCCGAGGGCCCTGTCGAGCAACACATCGACGTAATTACAGGGGGGCCCGCCGCTGGAGGGCATAGTGCCTCGGGTCGAAAAGCTTATGCCCGTGCCGTTGCGACCGGGGAATACCACCCTCCCTCCGAGCCATAGATCACATTCCCCTCAGGGGACATGGGAGCGACGGAGCATGATGACGCGCTGGTGGTGTCAGCTCGAATAGTCAACACGCAGGTCCGAAGGATTATGGTCGACACTAGCAGCTCGGCCGACATCCTTTATTTCGAGGCCTTTTGAAGCTAGGGTTGCGAAGGAAGCCACGAAGCCCTTGCACTCGGCACTCAGGCTTTCTGGCGACTCGATTTCGCCGCGGGGCGCGATGACCCTACCATTGACTCTCGGGGATTCTCCGAAGGCAAAAACTCTGCTGGTGACTTTTCTGGTGGTCGACCTCCCTACTGCGTACAATGCCATTCTGGGCCGACCCACCCTCAACAGGCTAAGGGCGATTATATCCACATACCACCGGACGTTGAAGTTTCAGGCCGGTCTGGAGTTGGGAGAGGTCGGGAGATCCTCGAAGTCGAGCGGTGTTACTTGGCGACTTCCACAGGTAAGAGAAAAAGGCGGGCAGCCCCTCGAAGACCTCGCGGAGCATAGCGCGGACCGAGCGTCGGCCGACAAACCCGGCGGTTAATATTCGCTGCAAGATGACCGTCCGATCGGACGGTCGAGAATCGGCCGGACACGGATGATCAAGTGGCCGCGGCTTATCGACCTCCTCGAGAAAACACCGATGTCTTCGCACAGGGCGGTGCCGACCTCCGGGAATCGATCTTGAAGTTTCTCAACACCATCGCACATTTCCCGACCGCTCGGTAAGGCGAGAACCGGCCTCGATCCCTCGGCGCCAACGTGTGCAAATGGAAGTCGACAGGCTCTTGGCGTCTGACTTCATTGAGAAAGTTCGGTATCCTCAGTGGCTGTCCAATGTAGTCCTCGTCAAGAAGCCTAATGGAAGCTGGAGGATGTGTGTCGGCTACACCGATCTAAATCGTGCTTGCCGAAGGATTGCTTCCCCTTGCCTAGGATCGACCGGTTAGTCGACTCAACGCGAGAACGCCGCTTCTCCTTCATGGGCGCCTACTCGGTTACAATCAGATCCGGATGGCCCAGAGATCGGCAACATCGGCCTTCCACACGCCCAGGAGCTTACTTCTACAAGGTCATGCCGTTCGGATTAAGAACGCGGGCGCTACCTACCAAAGGATGGTGAACAAGGTGTTAAGCCCGGCCAAATAGGCGAAACATGGAAGTGTATGTTGATGACATGATCGTAAAATGTCGCCGCAGCTGCACACCTTGATGACTTGCGGAAACCTTCTCGCTAAGAAGATATGGGATGCGCCTTAATCCAGCTAAGTGCGTCTTGGCGTGACATCGGGGAAGTTCCTCGGATTCATCATACGAGAGAGGAATTGATGCCAACCCGAGAAGATCCGAGCTCTCACCGACATGAGATCTCCAAGAAACGATGAAGGAGCTTCAATGCCTTAACGGAAGGATAAGCGGCTCTGTCCGGTTTTGTCGGTCGGAGATAAGTGCCTTCCTTTCTTGAGTCCTCAAAGATCGAAGAACTTCCAATGGGCGGCAGAATGCGAGGAAGCTTTCACTGCGCTGAAGCGGCACTTATCCGGGCTTCCCGCCTTACCTCGGTGTCTACACGGAGAAACTTAAACTCTACTGGCGGCGTCGGCATGCGATGGCTCGGTACTAGTGAAGGAAGCTTGACGCTCAACATCCGGATCTATTACACCAGCCACGTGTTGCGTGGGCGGGCGATGCTATCCCCATCGAAAGGTTGGCATTAGCGCTTATCCTATCGGCTCGGAAATTACGCCCCTATTTCGGCCCATACGATTGAGGTAATGGCCGACCAACCCCTGCGTCAAGTTCTTTCTAAGTTTGGCGTAGCGGCGTCTTCTAAAATGGTCGGTGGAGCTATGTCCGAGTTCGACCTCTGCTACAAGCCGAAGCGGCCATCAAAGCCCGGGCCTTGGCGATTTCATCTCGGAGTTGACACGGTAGGAAGCAGTCGTTGAGCAAATCCACCGAGGCTGGACCTGCGTGGATGGGTCTTCCGGCTCGAAGTCTTGGCGCGGACTCATCCTAGAGGACCCGGCGGACATGCTTTGGCGTTCCCTCCCGGTTTGAGGCCACGAACAATGAGGCGGAATACGAGGCGCTTTTGGCGAGGCCTCCGGCAGCAACGAGATGCGGTGAGAGCGATCCATGTTCTCACGGATTCCCAACTCGTCGCCGAACAAGTTGGCGGAGTATCGGTAGCGCGGATTCGACTATGTCCAAATGCGACCAAGGTAAGAGCCCAAACCTCTAACTTTCCTCGTTTCACTCTGTCCGGGGTGCGAGTCCCAAAGCAGGCGGGTGGACCAACTCGCGAAATTAGCCTCGAGAGCCGATCCAGAGGAACATCCAGGGTCGAAGAGCTCACACTGCCGGTCGGTGGCCATCATGGAGATAGGGGACCGAGTCCCGACCTCTCCACCTCGTGGATTCGGGAAGTCTTTGAAGTATAAAGCGCGATGGGATCTGCACGAGGATGAGGTCAAGGCGGCGGCTCCGTCGAACCAGCGTGGTCTGCGAGATTGGCGACGGCTCTACAAAGGTCATTTTCCATCCCCTACTGCGATGTTTAGATCCGATGAAGCGGAGTGATTCGCCGAGGTTCACGGCGGGACTTGTGGGAGCACATGGCGGCGAACTTTGGCCTTCAAAATACTATGCGGGGCTACTGCGGCCTCGTTGCCGAGGCGCCAAAGCTTTCGTGCGGCGGTGCGACACTTGCAGCGCCGGGCCGCGCCCGCGGCTCCTGCGGTCCGCTCACCTCCATGGATTGCGCTTGGCCGCCGCTCAATGGGAATGGACCTTTTGGGGCCGTTCCCCCGGCGTCCGACCAGCGGAGATATATCATCGTGGGGATAGATTATTTCACTAAGTGGGTAAGCGAGCCGGCAGCACCATTACGGCGAGCGGGTGAGCGGTTCGTATGGAAGAACATCGTGACCCGGTCGGTCTGCCCAGCGTTATCATCACCGATAGCGAACCCGGTTCGCCCGGCACTCGGTTTACGGAGTTCGCGACTTATCAAATCGATTGAGGTTTAGCTCGGTGGCCCACGGACCAGCGGGCTCGGCGAGGTGACTAACAGCGATCTATCTGATGGACTTAGGAAAGGACTTTGGAAGCCCGATCGAGTGGGTCGGCGAGCTCTCGAACATCCTATGGTCTTTGCGGACTACCCGAAGGCGGCAGGCGAGTCCCCTCTGACTGGCATTCGGCGTGGGCGATCCTACCGGCCGAGTTGGTCATTCCAACATTCGGGTGGAGAACTATGAGAATCCACCTCGGCCCGGGGAGTTTTGGGCTGGCCTGGGACCGCTAGAAGAGCGAGGGCGGCGCGCGTAAAGATCTTTGGCGTACAACGAGTGTTGCGGAAGTTATAACAAGAAGGTGCACCCTCGACCTCTCGGGATGGGAGATCTAGTATTATGCAAGGCGGAAGTAAGCGACCCGCCAACTCAAGGGCAAGCTTCGCACCTAAGTGGGAAGGCCCCTACGCGTAATCAAAGTTGTCAGGCCGAGGAGCGTTCCGACTCGCGACTATGGCCGGGCAGCAATTCCGAGGACACGGAACGTCGAGAACCTTAAGAAGTACTTTGTTTAAGGACCAAGCGAGCAGGCCAATATTTGACTCGAGCTATTGGAATGAAGTTGGAAATTGTATTGCCATAAAAAGGGAATTGTATTACCAAAAGCTTTGGAGTACAAAGCAGGCCCCTAGAGGGGAAAGAAGGATTACAAAGGCGAGGAAGGCCCTCCAAAAGAAGAAAAAACCCCTCAAGCGCGGCTCGGGAAGGTGTCGTCGAAGGAACCTCGCGGGCATGTCAACCCCTCGTCCTCGGGACGGAGGTGAAGGATCCTCCACAGCTGCGAACTGGAGGGCACGCTCGGAATCGGGCAGGGCAACCTTGTACCCATACTTGTATGATACCCTGCCGTCCGGTCCGGCCCAGGAGAAGCCCTCCGACTTCTTGTATGCCTCGACCGCCTCCGGTCCCTCTCGGCGGCTGCCTTCCGCGGCAAGAGCTTCTGGCGGCCTTCACCTCGGCCTCTCGAAGTCACTTGGCGGCCAACTCGAGGCCTCCTTGGTGCGGGCGGTTCTCCGGCTTCTCCGTCGGAAGCTTCTGCGATTGGCCTCGGCAGCGGCGCTCGAGCTCGGCGGTCGGCGCGTGACTTCGCGCCCATGCCGGCGCCGCGCTGCTGGCGGCGGCAACCGCCTCGGTCGGACCCGGCTCGGGCCTCTTCAAGTGGCGGCGCAACTCGAGTTGCGCTCGCGACCGCCACCAACCGGCCGTCGTGCACGATCGATGAGGGCCGTGGTGTAGTGGAAATTCTGCATAGAGAGGAAAGGCGAAAATGGTGAGCGATTGCTTAGCCAAGAGAATACCAAGGCGGTGCTTACCCACAACACCGACTTGGCGACTTAGCGATGAGTGCTTCGAAGGGGCGTGTATAAGTCGAGCTATGTCGGGATGGGCGCCCGGAGGTAGCTGGCGAGGCTCCCGACCACACCTTGTCCCCTCGGGACCAGACCATGCCACCGGGCCACGGTCGCTCGGTGCCCGAAGGACCTCGCCCATCACGGGAAAGGAATGGCTAATCCTTCCCGGCGTGACTCGGCATAAATCCTTCATGGCCGGAGGACGCTGACCCTTCCCGATCGTCCCCTGGCTGGGCCCGGCGCTCTCGGCAGGAGCGGAAGCGCCCGGTCGTTCGGTCGTCTCGGCGGATGGAGCCACAGGCACCTCCAAGTCCACCACGTCCCTAGCCTTGGCCCTCTTCTTTGGGCGCCCCTCCTCGGTAGTGCGCGAGGCCGCCCCGCCCGCAGGAAGGCCGGAGGCGGAGAGCGGTCTGTCGGGCGCCGAATCATGAAAGGACCGTAGGTTCACCATCTCTGCAAAGAACAAGGATGAGTTAGAAAATAGAGTGTGGCAGCAAGCCCAAAGATGCGAAACAACAATAGCCTACCCCGTGAGCGCGGACTAAGTCCCGCCTCCACAAGCCACTTCTCAGACATGTTGCGGATGGCTTGCGGCGAAGGAGGATTACCCTTAACCGCTCGAGTGCGCCGCTCCTCGGCATTGAGTTCGGGGCGAGTTATCAATGGTCCTTAGCGACCACGAACCCGAAACCCCAATCCTTACGGCCTTTGGGCGAAGAAGAAACGCCTCTTCCACCCTTTGTTATTGGTGGGGCGCGCTAACCGGAACCCTGTCCGAGGCGGCAAGAAGTATCCCCGACCCCTTGAAAAGGCGGAAAGCAGGAGAGAAAGAGGTTGCGGGTCGAGCGATGTTGGCGTAATGGCATTCCCCGGAAAGCCACGGATACCGCCAAGAGTTTGGGGTTATTTGTGAAGGCGAGATCCGCCACAATGATATGCAGGATACTATGATTGGAGTGCGGGGAAGGCGCGGGCCGGCCTCTAAGGCATCGGCGGTCGAGGCAAAGCCCTTAGGAGCCGGGTGGAAAGCCGCTGCCCGGCCGGGGCGAAGGCTATATTCTTCGGGATGCGTGGCGCCGGAGAATCCCTACCATGCGCTCATCGGTGGAATCCTGGTCGTGCGGCCACATTATGGCCTCTAAGCGCCTGCGCGCGCTTCACTTGCTGAGGAAGAAGTGGAAGGAGGAGATGAGGAGAGCGGCGACACGGGTTGTGGCGAGAGGAGGAAGAGGAAGAAGCGGATGAGGAGGAGGTGGAAGGAAGAGCCATCATGCACTAACCTACGATGGAAGGAATCGTGAAGGGAGTCAAGGACACCGGAGCCAAGGAGAAAACTCGAAGGAAGGATGGCGGCGGGACTCGAGAGGAAAACTCGATAAAAGTGATAGAGTGTCGCGGGCTCGCTATTTATAGAAAGGGCCTCGGCCTTTCGCCTCGAGGCAAGCGGCGACATGGCGCGCACACACCGCCCAATAGCATCGCATCGGGCGATCGAGCGCGTCATATTAATGAAGATGTGACGTGTCCACCACCCAGGTAAGTAACTTACCCAGCACGCCAACGACTCCTCGATTCCAGAACCGCACTATCGCGGAGCCGTTTTCGGCGCCGCGGCGGTTCGGTTATTATGGTTTTCCAGGTCTTGAGCGGCGGCTCGGCCCTATATCCCGAACGGCGGTTCGGTTATTATGGTTTTCTGTGTCTTGAGCGCTCGACCATCGGTTTCTCGGGTCGAGCGGCGCTTGTATATCCCGCGGTTGGGTATTATGGTTTTCAGTCTTGTGCGGGCCTCAACCCTTACTATCGGGCGGTTCGCAACGGGGATTGAGCGTCGCCTCGATCTCTTATCCAACGGCGGTTGGCGATATCGGTTTTCAGTCTTGAGCGGCTCGACCATCGCGTTTTCGGTCGAGCGGCGGCTCGCTATATCCGAACAGCGGTTGGTTATTATGGTTTTCCAGGTCTTGAGCGGCGGCTCGACCACTGGTTTTCTGGGTCCAGAGCGGCGGCTCGGCCCTATATCCCGAACAGCGGTTTGGCGATATCGGTTTTCCAGGTCTTGAGCGCGGCTCGACCATCGTTTTCGGGTCCAGCGGCGGCTCGGCCCTTTATCCCGAACGGCGGTTCGGCGATATCGGTTTTCCAGGTCTTGAGCGGCGGCTCGACCACTGGTTTTCTGGGTCCAGAGCGGCGGCTCGGCCCTATATCCCGAACGGCGATTCGGTTATTATGGTTTTCCAGGTCTTGTGCGGACCTCGACCCCTTATTACCGAACGACGGATCGGCAACAGGGAGTTGAGCATCGCCTGCCCTTTACCCCGAACGACGGTTCGGTTACATGGTCTCGAGGTTCCTCGACCATCGGTTTTCAGGGCCTTGCGCGGGCCTCGACCCCTGATTACCGGATGACGGATTGGCAACGGGGGATTGAGTGTCGCCTCGATCCTTTATCCCGAACGGCGGTTCGGCGATATCGGTTTTCCAGGTCTTGAGCGGCGGCTCGACCATCGTTTTCGGTCGAGCGCGGCTCGGCCTATATCCCGAACGCGGTTCGGGTATTATGGTTTTCCAGGTCTTGTGCAGGCCTCGACCCCTTACTACCGGACGGCGGTTCGGCAACGGGGGATTGAGCGTCGCCTCGATCCTATATCCCGAACGGCGGTTCGGTTATTATGGTTCCCCGGGTCTTGTGCGGACCTCGACCCCTTATTACCAAACGACGGATCGGCAACAGGGAGTTGAGCATCGCCTGCCCTTTACCCCGAACGGCGGTTCGGTTACATGGTCTCGAGGTTCCTCGACCATCGGTTTTCAGGGCCTTGCGCGGGTCTCGACCCCTGATTACCGGACGACGGATTGGCAACGGGGGATTGAGTGTCGCCTCGATCCTTTATCCCGAACGGCGGTTCGGTTACATGGTCTTGAGCGGCGGCTCGACCACCGGCTTTCTAGGCCTTGAGCGGCGGCTCGGCCCTATATCCCGAACGACGGTTCGGTGACTATGGTTTTCTGGGTCTTGAGGCTCCTCGACCCCCTTTATCCCGAACGGCGGTTCGGTTACATGGTCTTGAGCGGCGGCTCGACCACCGGCTGTCTAGGCCTTGAGCGGCGGCTCGGCCCTATATCCCGAACGACGGTTCGGTGACTATGATTTTCTGGGTCTTGAGGCTCCTCGACTTCTTTATCCCGAACGGCGGTTCGGTCACATGGTCTCGAGCTTCCTCGATCATCGGTTTTTCGGGTCTTGAGCGGCGCCTCGACCCCTTATCCTGCACAGGGATTCGGTCAATTATGTCACGACACGGCAGAACCTCCGCCCGAGATCTCAGTCGGCAACCGGGTTTCTCCGAGCACCACCCCCCAACCCTCAAAGACCGTCCCGCAGGAGTGGCTTTTGGGGGGGTAATGTTAGGGGTGTTAAGTATGACGTGACACTTGGTCCTGGGTCGTACACCCGGATGACGTCATCGCCCCTCCTGCGCTCCATTACTCTTACGATTTGATCGCCCGACGTCGCTTCTCCTGACGCCCCAACTACCCGCCAAGTTGACCACGGCACCGGCCTGCGAGGTCAGGCCCGTACGCCACCCGCAGACGCAGCCGGAAGCATGCCATCCGTCCGACCTATTTAAGCCGAATGGGTAAGACAGGCATGGAGGATGGACACTGAGAGAGGTGAGTAGACTCGAACACCCTGACACATTTCTGGGGAGCTCGGCCGACGGGCGAGGACTGACTTGAGCGTCGGAGGGGTCGGGCGGAGCATCCGACCCGCCTTGCTGCAGGTCTCGTTCCCGACGACTTGAGCGTGGAGCTGCCTTTCGGAGGGGTCGGGAGGCGGGAGCAGGAGCCATCGACGGGCCCGAACCATACCGAGACGACCCCCCGGTTCCCGGATTCCACGCCGCACGCCCCGGGGTCACGGTAAAAAGCTGTTTCCCACAACAATATGCACTCTTTCTTTTTGCTTATTATTATTAGGCATTTTATCACTTTATCTTACGTATTGCATATATTATGATATATTTGGATCTGTGTAATGGGAATCGGATCATAATGAGATCATGATAATGAGACTGATTCACCTTTAAACACATACCCTAAAGAATCTCGATCATAAGTTACTCGAGAAGGACATCGAGATAACCGGATAGACTAGTGTGCGTCTATATGATGGAAATGGCTAGTCTCATAGCTACTCGTGTGGAGACACTAAGAATACAATATAAGTGCTCATTAGAGAATGAGTTCATTGATTGATCCGCTTACGGAATGCTGGATGGTTATTGATACCTCACGTTAGACAGCAATTTTGTAGTCCTAATAGTATATATGGTCCTTAGACTTAAGATACTAAGGATGTAATGTATGAGTATTCCACTCTTTGATACCAGACTTATAGGTTTGGAAGTTCTAGATCTAATACAATCAATTATTGGGAGTGACAGCCAACCTTACAAGGGTTATTGAGTGTCAATAGAGGATTATCCACTCTCGATATCATGAGAGGAATATCTCATGCGTTCTTGCTTAGGCAAATCCTTGGCCAGGGTCATTCGGATTGAGAGAGACTTCTCCGAGAGAATCCGATTAAAGCGAGACTTGAGTGGAGACCGTATGGGCCTGATAGCACCATGCCCTATATAGGGTTTCTAGGATATTAGATGGATGATGGACTATAGATACATGGTAACTGAGAACAAATATGTCCAAAGGATTAGATTCTCCTATATCATCTAGGGACTACAACGTAGTGGCCTAGTACGTCCACAGTCGATGAGTCGAGTGAATTATTATGGAGATAATAATTCACTAAGTCAGAATGAGTTCTGATAAGTATGACTCATGGCCAGCTCGATATTGGGCCTAGATAATCACACACATATGGTAGATGTCGCAACGAGTAGACGTTCGGATATAAGATATCCGCTGGAGCCCTTAATTTATTGGATATCCGTTAAGCCCCTGAATTATTGGAATATAAGATGAGATCCAATAAGAGCTGATAAAAGATTATTGGATAGAGACCTACTAATCCAAGAGGCTTGGGTAATTGGATGAAGATCCAATATCTAACAATGTAAGATCCATTAGGGTTAAGTTAACATAGGGCCTCTATAAATAGGAGTGAACCAAAGGCCCATAGGCTGAGGTTTCTCTTAGTAGCCACCTTCTATTCTCCTCTGCCAAAGAGAGGAGCATTGTTGCAGTCTCTGTCATGTGGATTATCACTAGAGAGGAGGACATTTGAACTCTTTCATCTAGTCCTACAAATCTGTAGGGATTCATGAATATACGATCTCCCTAGGTACTTTCTTTATACACACGTAATTTTTAGATTTGTAAATTTATTTTTGACGCATCGATCTTTGCACGACAATGGAACCTTTCATGAAAATCCAGAAGTTTTGTTTTTATGTTCTTCCACTGCACATGAGATGTCATCCCCTAGATTTTCCAACACTCAGTTACCATGTATCTATAGTCCATCATGTATCTAATATCCCAGAGATCGTATATTGGGTATGGTATGTTAGGCCCATACGAAATCTTGTTCGAGTCTTGCTCTAATCGGGTTTTCTTAGAGAACTCCTCTCTCAATCTGAATGACCCTGGCCATGGATTTTGTCTGAGCGAGCACTCGCGGGATATTCCTCACATGATACGGAGAGTGGATGATCCTCTGTTGATACTCAATTACTTTCGTAAGGTTGGTTATCATTCTCGAGAACCGATTGTACCAAATATGAAACTTTCTAAACCTGTAAGTTTGACATCAAAGAATGGAGTATTCATACAAGACATCTTTGGTGTCTTAAGTCTAAGGACTAGACATACAATTGAGACTACGGAATCACTGATGCGTGCGTGGATGAGTGACTCTGAACAGAAAATTTCAGGACTGCGCGATTTCGGGAAAAGGGGCGTAACTTCCTTGAAGCAGATCGGATTGACCAGATTCCAAAAGCCACCGATCAAGAAAAAAAAAAGGACCGAGATAATTGCAGTTCACCACCAAGGCTTAAAGGAAATTCCACCGGCCAAGGATAAAGAACTTTGATTCACCACCAACGATGTTGGATAAAGAATCGAGATAAAATTCAACTCACAAGAGGAATTTGCATTCATTCAACCAGTTCCCTTACAAATGAGAATATGTCTCATTATATAGATATTAGACTAAAAAAAAACAGCATGGGAACTACCCAAATAATAAAGACTAACAAGACTAACAAGTCTAACAAGACTAGAAGATAAAATTTGTTCACTAATAATAACCAGCAAATATCTACTTCCAAAGAGCATTAAATCACTTTGGAACTTATCCTGAATAACTCCCCTTTGATATAGCATCAATCAGCAACAAATTTTGATATTGGTATCATCATTCCTTATCCCACCGAAGTAAGTTGTAACCAAAGTTAGTTTTGGCATGAATAAGTACCGATAGTGTTTGTTTTGCCGAAGGAATCAGCTCAGGACTTAAGGATTGATTAGTAGTCTCGGATGCTCCCGCATCGCCTCCCGGTTGTTTGAGATTTGTCCTCAAATCTGACAAGTCATCATCGCCCAAGTAAGTAGAAAGATCACCTACATTAAAAGTTGCCAAACTCCATATTCTCCAGAAGATCAATCTTGTAAGCATTTTCGCCAATTCTCTCGAGAACTTCAAATGGACCGTCACCTGGGAATAAGCTTATTCTTCCGCTGAGAAGGAAATCTTTCCTTCCTTAAATGTAACCACACAAGATCACCTTTGGAAATGGGTCTTCCTCCGATGTATATTAGCTTTCTTCCTATAAGACTCGTAGCCTTCTCGATCTTACTTGAATCTGCTCATAGAGTTTTTTATTGATTCAGCTCGCTCTTTGCCATCAAAGTTCACTTATGAATTGGATGGAATAGGAATTAAATCAATCGGTGTGAGCGGATTGATTCCATACACAATTTCAAGGGTGATCGACCGGTAGTATAACTCGGCGATCGATTATGTTTAACTCAAGATGTGCAAGCTTCAAATCCCAATCTTTTAGGATTTACTAACCATTCCTCAAGTAACATAGTGAGAGTGCGATTGGTTACCTCCGCTTGCCCATCGGTTTGAGGATGACAAGTGGTGTTGAATAGAAGTCTGGTTCCAAGCATTCTCCATAAGGTCTTCCAGAAATAACTTAAAAATTTAGAATCACGATCAGATACAATGGTCTTTGGTACTCCATGAAGGCGAATGATCTTCTTGAAATAAAGATCAGCCACATGAGGTGTATCATCCACCTTGTGGCATGGAATAAAATGGGCTAATTGAGAAAACCAATCAATAACCACCATAATGGCATCTTTTCCTCCGAGTTCTTGGAAGAGCCACAATAAAATCCATGCTCACATCTTCCCAAGGTTGTAATGGTACTGGAAGGGGAGTATACAGCCCTTGGTGGAAATGACTCTTTGCTCTTTGACAAGTTGCACACCTCAAGATGATAGCATGTACGACTCCACTCATCTTTGGCCAATAAAAGTGCTCTTGAAGGATTTCAAGAGTTTTGTTCATGCCGAAGTGACCAGCCAGACTCTCCACCATGTGCTTCTCGGATCAACAATTCTCTAAATGAACTCTTCGGCACACATAATCGATTTCCTTGAAAAGAAAACCATTTTGGACAGAATATGTACCTTGAATTTCATGTTTGCAACTATCGATAATAGTAGAGAACTCCGGTCTTCAGAATATAGTTCTTTCATGGATTGAAAACCAAGAATTCTAGAATCAAGAACAGCAAGCATAGAGTATCTTCTTGATAAAGCATCCGCAACAACATTAGTATGGCCAGGTTTATATTTCGAAACGAAAGAAAAGGATTGAAGAAATTCTACCCATTTGGCATGCCTTGAGTTGAGCTTATGCGTTGGCCACTAATAAACTTCAAAGCCTCATGGTCAGAATGAAGTACAAATTGTTTAGGCCTTAAATAGTGACTCCAATGATCAAGAGCTCTCACAATGGCGTAGAACTCCTTATCATAAGTTGAGTAGTTCTTTTTCGAATCGGTTAACTTTTCACTGAAATATGCCAATGGCCTTTGTTCTTGAACAAGAACAGCTCCAATGCCAACTCCACTTGCAACACATTCAACTTCAAATACTCTATTAAAATTAGGAAGGGCAAGAACGGGGGACTCACATAGCTTCAGTTTGATGAGTTCAAAAGCGGAATGAGCAACTCTTGTCCATTCAAAAGAACCCTTCTTCATGCATTCGGTGATAGGGGCCACGATTGTACTGAAGTTCTTCACAAAGCGAAGCAAGACCATGAAAACTCCTTACATCGGTGATGGATTTCGGAACCGGCCAAGTCTTCATAGCTTCCACCTTGGATTGATCTACGAAAATTCCATCTTTGGAAATTACATAACCAAGAAACACAATGGTTGGAGAGAAGAACTCGCATTTCTCCATTTTGGCATAGAGTTTCTGTTCTCTCAAGACATTAAGGACCTGTTTTAAATGAGAGATATGCTCCTCCTCGTTCTGCTATAAACAAGAATATCGTCGAAATAAACAACGACAAATCGACCAATAAACGAACGAAGAATCTCGTTCATAAGTCTCATGAAGGTACTTGGAGCATTCGATAACCCGAATGGCATTACCAACCACTCATAAAGGCCTCCCTTGGTTTTGAAAGCCGTCTTCCATTCATCACCTTCTCGCATTTTGATTTGATGATAACCACTCCGCAAATCTATCTTTGAGAAGACAGTAGAACCATACAATTCATCAAACATATCATCAAGTCTAGGTATAGGGTACCTATACTTAATGGTGATGTTGTTGATGGCTCTGCTATCAATACACATTCTAAATGAACCATCTTTCTTAGGCACGAGTAGAGCCGGAACAGAACATGGACTCATGCTTTCTCGAATATATCCTCTGTCGATAAGTTCATCGACTTGTCTTTGCAACTCCTTTGTTTCCTCCGGATTGCATCGATAAGCTGGTTTGTTCGGTAGAGGAGCGCCGATCAAATCAATTTGATGCTCAATACCTCTTATGGGAGGTAATCCAGGTGGCAAATCCTCACACATCTGCAAAATCTTTCCACAAGCGATGCATCTTTGGATGAATGGGTTGCTCTATCTTACTCTTTTTCTCTACCATAAGCAAAGCAAATACATTCTTTTGTTTGCTAATGGCTCTCTCAACCCGTGTTTCATTTAAGAACAAACTTTCCTTACTAGTGTTTCCCTTCCCATTGATTTCGATGTATCAATGAAGGATTCAAGGGTAAAAGGGTGATGCATTTTTGTTCTTTGAAAGAGTATGTGTTCTTACGACCATCATGCACAGCATTCATATCATATTGCCAAGGTCTTCCCAATAACAAGTGACATGCATCCATGGGAATCACATCACACGTAGCTTGATCTCGATAGTTCATCCCAATCGAAAGCGATATAAGAGCTCGTTTGGTTACCTTAAGATCATTTCCTTGATTGAGCCATTGGAGCTTGTATGCGGTTGAGGATGTTTCGTTGTCGAAAGCTTCAATTTGTCAACAAGGTTTGTCGAAACAGCGTTGGTACAACTCCCACCATCGATAATCACTGAACATACCTTCCCGTTAATAGTGCAACGGGTGTGAAAGATGTTCTCCCTTTGCTCATTCTCTTCGAGATATCTCAGCATGTAATGCTCTCCGTATCACCAACAACTCACCATCATCAGCTTTTTCAACGATATTCTCGGATTCTTCAGCTTCAGAATCATTCTGGTCATGTTCATCGTTGGCCTCTTGAAGTTCCCAATCAATCTTCTCAATTTCTTGATGTTAGGGGAAACAACTTTTTTACCGTGACCCCGGGGCGCGCGGTGCGGAATCCGGGAACCGGGGGGTCGTCTCGGTACGGTTCGGGCCCGTCGATGGCTCCTTCTCCCGCCTCCCGACCGCTCCGAAAGGCGGCGGCATGCTCCGATCGTCGAGACCTGCAGCAGGGCGGGTCGGATGCTCCGCCCGACCCCTCCGACGCTCAAGTCAGTCCTCGCCCGTCGGCCGAGCTCCCCAGAAAAGATGGTGGCGGGGTCGTTCGAGTCTACTCACCTCTCGGAGTGTCCATCCCTCATGCCTGTCTTACCCATTCGGCTTAAATAGGTCGGACGGATGGCATGCTTCCGGCTGAGTCTGCGGGTGGCGTACGGGCCTGACCTCGCAGGCCGGTGTCGTGGTCAACTTGGCGGGTAGTTGGGGCGATGCAGAGGAGAAGCGACGTCGGGCGATCAAATCGTGGGAGTAATGGAGCGCAGGAGGGGCGATGACGTCATCCGGGTGTACGACCGAAGACCAGGTGTCACGTCATACTTAATACCCCTAACACTACCCCCCCTCAAAAGCCACTCCTGTGGCACGATCTTGAGGATTGGGGGGTGTTGCTCGGAAAAACCTGGTTGTCGACTGAGATCTCGGGCGGAGGTTCTGCCGTGTCGTGTCATAATTGACAGAATCCCTGTGCAGGATAAGGGGTCGAGGCGTCGCTCAAGACCCGGAAAACCGATGATCGAGGAAGCTCGAGACCATGTAACCGAACCGCCGTTCGGGATAAAGGGGTCGAGGAGCCTCAAGACCCAGAAAACCATAGTCACCGAACCGTCGTTCGGGGTATAGGGCCGAGCCGCCGCTCAAGGCCTAGGAAGCCGATGGTCGAGCCGTCGCTCAAGACCATGTAACCGAACCGCCGTTCGGGATAAAGGATCGAGGCGACACCCAATCCCCTGTCGCCAATCCAACGTCCGGTAATCAGGGGTCGAGACCCACGCAAGGCCCTGGAAACCAATGGTTGAGGTACTCAGGACCATGTAACCGAACCGCCGTTCGGGGTAAAGGGCAGGCGACGTCCAACTCCCTGTTACCGACCCGTCGTTTGGTAATAAGGGGTCGAGGTCCGCACAAGACCTGGAAAACCATAATAACCGAACCGCCGTTCGGGATATGGGGCCGAGCCGCCGCTCAAGGCCCAGAAGACCAGTGGTCGAGCCGCCGCTCAAGACCTGGGACACCACCTCGCCGAACCGCCATTCGGGATAAGGATCGAGGCGACGCTCAATCCCCGTTGCCAATCCGTCGTCCGGTAATCAAGGGTCGAGACCCGCGCTAGGCCCTGGAAACCAATGGTTGAGGTACTCAGGACCATGTAATCAACCGCCGTTCGGGGTAAAGGGCAGGCGACGTCCAACTCCTGTTCGACCCGTCGTTTGGTAATAAGGGGTCGAGGTCCGCACAAGACCTGGAAAACCATAATAACCGAACCGCCGTTCGGGATATAGGGCCGAGCCGCCGCTCAAGGCCTAGAAGACCAGTGGTCGAGCCGCCGCTCAAGACACGGAAACGATATTCGAACTGTTCGATATAGGGCCGAGCCGCCGCTCAAGGCCTACAAAACCAGTGGTCGAGCCGCCGCTCAAGACCTGGGACACCACCTCGCCGAACCGTCGTTCGGGATATAGGGCCGAGCCGCCGCTCAAGGCCTAGAAAACCAGTGGTCGAGCCGCCGCTCAAGACCTGGAAAACCGAACCGCCGCCGTGCCGCTTCGAAAAACGGCTCGCGATAGTGCGGTTGCTGGAATCGAGGAGTGGCGTGCTGGGTAAGTTACTTACCTGGGCGGTGGACACGTCACCTCTTCATTATGACGCGCCGCTTGCCGTCTCGATGCTATTGGGCGGTGTTGCGGTGTCATGCTATCGCCTGCCTCGGGAGACGAAAGGTCGAGGCCCCCCTTTCTATAAATAGCGAGCTCCACGACACTCTATCACTTTTATCAGCGGAGTTTTCCCTCTCTAGTTCTGCCGTCGTCTTCCTTCGAGTTTCCTCCCTTGGCTCCGGTGTTCTTTGACTTCTTCCAGTCGATTCCTTCCACTATAGGTTAGTGCGTGATGGCTCTTCCTTCCGCCTCCTCCTCCTCCCTTCTTCCTCCTCCTCCCCCTCAGTTACAACCCGTGTCGCCGCTCTCCCCTCATCTCCTCCTTCCAGCCCTTCCTCAGGTGCGGAAGCGCGCGTGCGCTAGAGGCCATAATGTGGCCGCACGACCAGGATTCCACTTTGGATGAGCGCATGGTAGGGATTCTCCGGCGGCGCTACGGCATCCCGGAAGAATACAGCCTTTCGGCCCCTGAAGCCGGGCAGCGGGCTTTCGACCCGGTTCCTAAGGGCTTTGCCCTGACCGCCGATGCCTTAGAGGCTGGCCTGCGCCTTCCCCTGCACCCAATCATAGTATCCTGCATCTCCCTGTGGCGTATTTCGCCTTCACAAATAACTCCCAACTCTTGGCGGTATCTGGTGGCTTTCACGGGAATGCCATTACGCCGATATCGCCCGACCATAACCTCTTCCTCTCCTGCTTCCGCCTTTTTAAGGGGTCGGGGGGATACTTCCTGGCCGCCCGGACAGGGTTCCGGGTTAGCGGCGCCCCCACCAATAATAAAGGGTGGAAGAGGCGCTTCTTTTTCGTCCAGTGCCAGAAGGACTGGGGTTTTGGGGTTCGGTGGTCGTCAAGGACCATTGATAACACTGCCCCGAAACTCAATGCCGAGGAGCGTGCTCACCTCGAGCGGTTAAGGGTAATCCTCCCTTCCTCGCAAGCCATCCGCAACATGTCGGAGAAGTGGCTTGTGGAGGCCGGACTTAGTCCGTGCTCACGGGGTAGGCTATTGTTGTCTCGCATCTTTAGGCTTGCTGCCGCACTCCAGTTTCTAACTCATCCTTGTTCTTTGCAGAGATGGTGAACCTGCGGTCCTTTCATGACTCGGGTGCTCCGACAGGACCGTCCCCGCGCTCTCCGGGGTTCCCAAGCGGGCGGGGGGGGGTTCCCCGCGCACCACTGAGGAGGCGCCCAAAGAAGAGGGCCAAGGCCAAGTCGTGGTGGACCTGGAGACGCCTGTGGCTCCATCCGCCGAGACGACCGAACGACCGGGCGCCTCCGCTCTGCCGAGTCTTTGGGCCCAGCCAGGGGACGACCGGGAAGGGCCAGCGTCCTCCAGCCATGAAGGACTTATGCCGAGTCACGTCGGGGAAGGATCAGCCATTCCTTTCCCGAGTGATGGGCGAGGTCCCTTCGGGGCCGCTGAGCGACCCTCTGGTGGCCCGGTGGCATGGTCTGTCCCGAGGGGACAAGGTGTGGGTCGGGGGAGAGCCCTCGGCCAGCTACCTCCGGGGGGCGCTCCACCCCGACATCGCTCGGGACCTATACACGCTCCCCTCGGAAGCACTCATCGCCAAGTCAGCCAAGTCGGTGTTGTGGGTAAGCACCGTCTTGCGTGTACTCTCTTGGCTAAGCACTTGTTCATCTTTTTCAGCTTTTCCCTTCTATGCAGAATCTCCACTACACAACGGCCCTTATCGACCGGGTGCGGTCGGTTGGTGGACGGTCTGGGCGAGCGCAACCTCGAGTTGCGCCGCCAGCTTGAAGAGGCCCGAGCGGGGTCTGGACCCGAGGCGGTTGCTGCTGCCGAGCAGCGTGCGGCCGACGTAGGCGCGGAAGTCACGCGCCTGACCGCCGAGCTCGAGGCCGCCTCGGCGTCGGAGGCCAAGCTGCAGAAGCATCTCCGGACGGAGAAGCTGGAGAACCGCCTCCGGATGAAGGAGGCTTCGGAGTTGGCCGCCAAGCTGACTTCGAGAGGCCGAGCTGAAGGCCGCCCAGGAAGCTCTTGCCGCGGCGGAAGGCAGTCGGCCGGAGAGGGACCGGGAGGCAGTCGAGGCGTACAAGAAGTCGGAGGGCTTCCTCCTCGGGCTGGACCGGACGGGCAGGGTATCATACGAGTATGGGTACAAGGTTGCCCTGGCCCGGTTCCGAGCGTGCCCTCCAGGCTCGGCGGTCGAGGAGGATCCCTTTACCTCCTGCCCCGAGGACCAGGGGGTCGACATGCCCGGCGAGGTTCCCTTCGACGACAGCCTTCCCGGCGCTGCGGCCTGAAGAGTTTTTTTCTTCTTTTTGGAGGGCCTTCCCTTGCCTTTGTAATACTTCCTTCCCCTCTAGGGGCCCATTTTTGTACTCCAAATCTTTTGGTAATACAATTTCCTTTTTCATGGCAATATAATCTCTAACTTCATTCCAATAGCCCGAGTCACATATTGGCCTGCTTCTGTTTTGTCCTTAAACAAAATACTTCTTAAGGTTCTGGACGTTCCAGGTCCTCGGGAATTGCTGCCCGGTCATAGTCGCGAGTCGGAACGTCCCCGGTCGGACGACTTTGATTACGCGGTAGGGGCCTTCCCACTTAGGTGCAAACTTGCCCCTCGAGTTGGCGGGGTCGCTTACTTCCGCCTTGCGTAATACTAAGTCTCCCATCCCGAGAGGTCGAGGGCGCACCTTCTTGTTATAACTTCTGGCAACACTCCTGTTATGCGCCAAAGATCTTTACGTCGCGTTGGCCTGCGTTCTTCCAGCGAGTCTAGGCCAGCCGAACTCCACTGGGCGAGGTGGATTCCTCATAGTTCTCCACCCGGAATGTCGGAATGACCAACTCGGCTGGTAGGACTGCTTCCACGCCGAATGCCAGGCTGTAGGGGGACTCGCCCGAGGCCGTCTTCGGGGTAGTCCGCAAAGACCATAGGATGTTCGGGAGCTCGTCGACCCAGCTCGATCGGGCTTCCAAAGTCCTTTTCCTAAGTCCATCCAGGATAGATCGGTTGGTCACCTCAGTGAGCCCGTTGGTGCAGGGTGGGCCACCGAGCTAAACCTCAACCTGGATGTGATAAGTCGCATGCGAACTCCGTAAACCGAGTCTTTGGCGGCGGGTTCCGTTATCGATGATGATAACGTTAGGCGACGAATCGGGTCACGATGTTCTTCCATACGAACTTCGACCCGTTCGGCCGTAATGGTTGCCGGGCTCGGCTTCCACCCACTTAGTGAAATAATCTATCCCACGATGATATGTCTCCGGCGGACGCCGAGAAACGGCCCCAAAGGTCCATCCCCCATTGAGCGAAGGGCCAAGCGCAATCCATGGAGGTGAGCGGGACCGCAGGGAGCTGCGGGACACGGGCCTGGCGCTGGCAAGTGTCGCATCGCCGCACGAAAGCCTTGGCGTCTCGGTGCAACGTTGGCCAGTAATAGCCCTGGCGTAGTATTTTGAAGGCCAAAGTTCGGCCGCCCATGTGCTCCCCACAAGTCCCGCCGTGAACCTCGGCAAGAATCACTTCCGCCTCATCGGGATCTAAACATCGCAGTAGGGGATGGGAAAATGACCTTTTGTAGAGCCGGTCGCCAATTTCGCAGTACCACGCCTGGGTTCGGCGGAGCCGCGCCTTGACCTCATCCTCAGGCAGGATCCCATCGCGCTTATACTTCAGCACTTCCTGAATCCACGTAGGTGGAGAGGTCGGGACTCCGGGATCCCCTATCTCCATGATGGCCACCGACCGGTGTGTGAGCTCTTCGACCTCGGGATGTTCCTCGGATCGGCTCCCGAGGCCAATTTCGCGAGCTGGTCCGCTCGTTTTGGGACACAGGGACCACGGGCCAGTGAAGCGAGGAAAGTTATAGGTTTGGGCTTTTACCTTGGTCGGTATTTGGACATGGTCGGATCCGCGCGCGATACTCTCCGCCAACTTGTTCGGACGAGTTGGGAATCCGTGAGAACATGGGCGCTCTCGGTGCATCTCGGTACGCCAAGCGGAGGCCTGCCAAAAAGCCTCGTATTCCGCCTCATTGTTTGTGGCCTCGAAACGAAGCGGAGAGCGGCTCGAATGCGTGTCGTCGGGGTCCTCGAAATGAGTCGTGGCCCGGCACCCACAGGTGGAAGACCCATCCACGTCACGAGTCGATCTCGGTGGATTTGCTCAACGCATTCGCGTGTGTAAACTCCGAGATGAAATCGGCCAAGGCACAGGCCTTGATGGCTGTTCTCGGCTTGTAGCGGTCGAACTCGGATAGCTCCACCGACCATTTTAGGAGGCATACGCTCGTCAAACTTAGAAAGAACTTGGCGAGGTTGGTCGGTCATTACCTCAATCGTATGGGCTTGGAAGTAGGGGCGTAGCTTCCGAGTCGCTAGGACAAGTGCCAATGCCAACCTTTCAATGGGAGGATAGCGCTGCTCCGGCCCGCGCAACACATGACTGGTGTAATAGACCGGATGTTGAGCATCGGGGCTTCCTTCAGCGATCTTGAGCTCACTGCATCTTTGAGATGCCGCCGGGTAGAGGGTAAGCTTTTACGCGGAACAGAGATAAGGCGGGAGCTCGGATAAGTGCTTTGCCGGGCTTGTGAAAGCTTCCTCGCGATCTGCGTCCATTGGAAGTTCTTTGGATCTTTGAGGACTCAAGAAAGGAAGGCACTTATCTCCCGACCGGGACAAAAACCGGGACAGAGCCGCTATCCTTCCGTTAAGGCACTGAAGCTCCTTTACTGTTCTTGGAGATCTCATGTCGGTGAGAGCTCGGATCTTCTCGGGGTTGGCATCAATTCCTCTCTCGTGTATGATGAATCCGAGGAACTTCCCTGATGTCACGCCAAAGGCGCGCCTGGATTAAGGCGCATCCCATATCTCCTCAACGTAGAGAAGGTTTCCCGCAAGTCGTCGAGGTGTGCGGCCCCTGCGCGACTATTCACGATCATGTCGTCAACATATACTTCCATGTTTCGCCCTATTTGCTGGGCGAACACCTTGTTCACCATCCTTTGGTAGGTGGCGCCTGCGTTCTTTAATCCGAACGGCATGACCTTGTAGAAGTAAGCTCCTTGGGGTGTATGGAAGGCCGTATGTTGCTGATCCTCGGGGGCCATCCGGATCTGGTTGTAACCGGAGTAGGCGTCCATGAAGGAGAAACGGGCGTGCCCCGCGGTTGAGTCGACCAGTTGGTCGATCCTAGGCAAGGGGAAGCAATCCTTCGGGCAAGCACGATTTAGATCGGTGTAGTCGACACACATCCTCCAGCTTCCATTAGGCTTCTTGACGAGGACTACATTGGACAGCCACTGAGGATACCGGACTTCCTCAATGAAGTCAGACGCCAAGAGCCTGTCGACTTCCATTTGCACAGCCTGTTGGCGCTCGAGGGACTGAGGCCGGGGTCTCTGTCTTACCGAGCGGGCGGGAAATGTGCAGATGGTGTTGAGAAACTTGAGTCGATTCGGGAGGTCGGCGGTATCGGCGAACACATCGGTGCTTTCTGGAGGAGGCGATGGTATGCCGCTCTTGATCATCCAGGTCCGGGCGATTCCGGTATCCGTCGGGGAGTCGACTTCTGGAATATTAACCGCCGGGTTTGTCGGCTCGGGATGCTCGGTCGGGCGCTGCGTCCGCGTGGGTCTTCGAGGGCTGTTCGACCTTTTCTCTTACCCAGGGAGGTCGCTGTCAAGTAACACCGTCTGGACTCCTGAGGATCTCCCCGAACCTCTCCGACTCCGGCACTGGTCGGGAATTTCAACGTCCGGTGGTATGTGGATATAATGGCCCTCAGCCTGTTGAGGGTGGGTCGGCCCAGGATGGCGTTGTACGCAGTAGGGAGGTCGACCACCAGAAAAGTTACCAGCAGAGTTTTTGCCTTCGGGGAATCCCCGAGAGTCAACGGTAGGGTCACCGCACCCCGCGGCGAGATCGAGTCGCCGGTAAAGCCGGTGAGTGCCGAGTGCAAGGGCTTCAGGGCTTCCTTCGGCAACCCTAACTTCAAAAAGGCCTCGAAATAAAGGATGTCGGCCGAGCTGCCAGTGTCGACCATAATCCTTCGGACCTGCGCGTTGGCTATTCGGGCCGACACCACCAGCGCGTCATCATGCTCCGTCGCTCCCTCATTCCCTGAGGGGAACGTGATCTCTGGCTCGGAGGAAGGGTGGTATTCCCGATGCGCCTTGCGCGGGCGTAAGCTCTTCGACCCGAAGCGCTATGCCCTCCAGCGGCGGGCCCCCCTGTAATCACGTCGATGTGTTGCTCGACAGGGCCTTCGGGGCGCAGGGATGGTTCCCGCGGATGCTGGAGGTACTGATCTAAGTGACCTCTTCGGATCAGCTCCTCAATTTGTCGCCTCAGCTCGTGGCATTGCTCTGTATCATGTCCGTTTTGCCGATGGAAGCGGCAATACCGGGTATGATCGGCCAGCTCGTCGGCTCTTCATCGGGCGGGGCGGCTGAGCATTCCCGCTCCTTTATCACGGAGGAATATTTGCGTCCGAGACGCCTTCAAGGGGGGAGGTGGCGGCTCGGGCGCGTATGGGTCGGGGTGGCCCATGCGGCGCCCTTGGTGCGGGGACTCCCGCCTAGTTGTCGTTCCCGATCGGGATGGATTAGAATGCCCCCTCGGTCGTTCTTCCTTCCTTCCCGACATCCAGGACTCGGCCGCCACATATTGACTTGCCCGCTGAAACATCTCCGCGATGGACGCGGGGGGTCGCTCCACCAAGGACCAGCAAAACCTCGACGGTCGCAGCCCCATCATAACGCCTGCATCAATAACGATGGGTGAGCATCCGATAACTCCCGTACCTCCGTGGTAAACCTTCGCACAAAGTGGGAGAGGGGTTCGTCTTCATTTTGCTTCAGACCCAGGAGGAGTGCGACAGAAGGCTTTGGTCGCGCAAACGCCAAAAAACGTAGCTCGAAGTCCTTGGCGAGCTGTTCAAAGGATGTCACCGTCCCGCTTTTTAAGGTGCCGTACCACGTGCAGGCGGATCCTTTCAAGCGTGGTGGGGAACGCCCGCACATCAAGGCGTCAGGGTTCCATATAGGGCCATTTGAGCCGGAAAGCGGCGGCGTGATCCATTTGGATCGCGGACTCCATCATAAAGGTCGATGGAGGAGAGCGGAAGTTCAAGGGCCTTTGGTATTTCCGTATGTCGGTGGCGGAGGACTCCCGGTGGGACACTTCCCTCTGCTCTTCTTTGGACTTACGGACGTCCCTTTGCACCTCATCCAGGGCATGCGATGGAGCGGTTGAGCCGAAATAAGTCCGTCGAATCTGAGGACACCGCCTCGGGTTCGGGCGGGACGTCCAGGTTTTCAAGAGCCGGGTTCCGTCTGAACCCGGCGGGAGGCTGGGGAAGATGGTACCGACGGGATTGCCTCATGATGCCGGGGGAGGGGTTCCGGCCTTTGGAGGGTCGGCTCTGTCGCCTCCTGGAGTAGGCGGGGAGGGCGGCACAGGCGGTACTGCGGTCCGGACCTGTTGGGAAAGGTCTGAAAAGCCTCGCCGTGACGGTGGGAGGGAGCGGGGGAACCCGACTTGGCGGGTAGAGTTCGGCGTCGCTAAATATACTCCAGTAGCGATCTGCAGTTGCGGCAGGATCGTCCCTCCAGTTCAGTGCAGTGGGACCTCGCGGAGAGTGCCTGGCGACCTTTCGTCCATGTGTCGTTGAAGGCGGGGCAGGTAGACCCTCGACAGAAGGGCCCTCCTTCTAGCGCCAATCTGTTAGGGAAAACAACTTTTCACCGTGACCCGGCGCGCGGCGAATCCGAAGGCAGGGTCGTCTCGATGCGGTTCGGGCCCGTCGATGGCTCTGCTCCGCCTCCCGACCGCTCGAAGGCGCGGCACGCTCGGATCGTCGAGACTGCAGCGGCGGGTCGGATGCTCGCCGACCCCTCCGGCGCTCAAGTCAGTCCTCGCCCGTCGGCCGAGCTCCCCAGAAAAAAGATGGTGGCGGGGTCATTCGAGTCTACTCACCTCTCGGAGTGTCCATGCTTCATGCCTGTCTTACCCATTCGGCTTAAATAGGTCGGACGGATGGCATGCTTCCGGCTGAGTCTGCGGGTGGCGTACGGGCCTGACCTCGCAGGCCGGTGCCGTGGTCAACTTGGCGGGTAGTTGGGGCGATGCAGAGGAGAAGCGACGTCGGGCGATCAAATCGTAAGAGTAATGGAGCGCAGGAGGGGCGATGACGTCATCCGGGTGTACGACCCAAGACCAGGTGTCACGTCATACTTAATACCCCTAACACTTGAAGAGTCATAACTCTCCGATTTGGACAATTAGCTTGCAAATGCCCATAGCCATGACACTTAAAACACTTCCTTGTGTCACCATCAACTTTCTTGCTGGTTTCTTTGATGGGTTCCACCAACTTCTCTTTACCCTTAGCGTTTGTGAAACACCTTCATATTTGCTTGAGGAAGCACCCTAAAGTAGGATGTCCCCTTCGAGGAGGTTACGAAGAAAACCTCTTGCTACTCTTTAGTTGTTTCTCAACCTTCATTGCTAGCTTGCAAACATCTTGAAGGACCAATAAGGTGAAGTTCAACCAAATCAGCAATTTCGATTCATGCCACCAAGGAATCGGCGATGGTTTGCTCGGGAACTTGGAACTTCGCATCTTATCATGATTTGTTCGAACTCACGAATATATTCTTCAATACTCATCCCTTGTTGTCTTAGGGAATTCAACTTGAGAAAGCAGATCTTGCTTATAGGTATCGGGCAAGAACCTTTTCTTCATAAGTTTCTTGAGTTTATCCCAAGACTTGATTCGGCTTTTTTCTCTAGCTCACGACGCTTTAAATTCTCCCACCATAGAGAAGCATATTTAGTGAGTTTGCAGAACAGCGACCTTGCACCTCTTCTCATCCGAGTATGACTTGAAGTCAAAACTTCGTTCAATGGCAAGAGCCAATCAACAAAGTTATCGGGATTGAGACTACCCTCGAACTCGGTGCATCGGCTTTAATCTCACGGTCATTCTCATGGTATCTTCTTCTTCTTCTCCGAACTCGGTGCTCGGGAGCACTAGAGTTGCCTCCAGAATCGAATCATCATTAGAATTGTGATGCGAATCTGATTCATCGTGGTGTCGCTGATCATCGACGCTTTGCTGGTTGCTCTTGTCTCTCCGGTTCTCTAGAGATTGAGAACTCGCTCCATTTGCCTTTGGAGATTCTCTATAGCACGATCTCGCCTTAAGTCGTGCGCTTGCTCCAAAGTCAAGCCTCGTGGAACTTGTTCGTCACCCATGGTAAGTAGAAGATAACAACACAAAGGAATCACTCAAGATAAGTCCAACCTTGAGCTCTGATACCAACTTGATGCATGCGTGGGCGAGTGACTCCGAACAGAAAATTTCAGGATTACGCGATTTCGGGAAAAGGGGCGTAACTTCCTTGAAGCAGATCGGATTGACCAGATTCCAAAAGCCACCGATCAAGAAAAAAAAAAGGACCGAGATAATTGCAGTTCACCACCAAGGCTTAAAGGAAATTCCACCGGCCAAGGATAAAGAACTTTGATTCACCACCAACGATGTTGGATAAAGAATCGAGATAAAATTCAACTCACAAGAGGAATTTGCATTCATTCAACCAGTTCCCTTACAAATGAGAATATGTCTCATTATATAGATATTAGACTAAAAAAAAACAGCATGGGAACTACCCAAACAATAAAGACTAACAAGACTAACAAGACTAACAAGTCTAACAAGACTAGAAGATAAAATTCGTTCACTAACAATAACCAGCAAATATCTACTTCCAAAGAGCATTAAATCACTTTGGAACTTATCCTGAATAACTCCCCTTTGATATAGCATCAATCAACAACAAATTTTGATATTGGTATCATCATTCCTTATCCCACCGAAGTAAGTTGTAACCGAAGTTAGTTTTGGCATGAATAAGTACCGATAGTGTTTGTTTTGCCGAAGGAATCAGCTCAGGACTTAAGGATTGATTAGTAGTCTCGGATGCTCCCGCATCAATCACTGTCTGACATCATGTATCATTAACTATCCAACATTCTGTAAGCGGATTAATCAGTGGACGCATTCTCTAATAAGCACTTGTACTAAACCTCTAGTGTCCTTATACAAGTGACTATGAGATCAATCGCCTTCATCATATAGACAAGGATACAACCCACCGGTCTATCTAGTTATCTCGATGTCCTTTTTTGATTAACCTATGACTGAGATGATTTAGGATCTGTGTTTAAAGGTAAATCAATTTTATTATTGTGAACTTATTATGATTCGATTCCCATTGCACAGATCCAAGGATATCATAATATTTATCCAGATAATATGAGAAAATACTAGTAATAATAAGCAAAGAGATCGACACAACGTGTCATAAGTACCATCACTCATGTGATTAGCTTGTAGGATACCTATAACTAACAGGTTTCGTGGTTCCAATTGTATATATGGTCCTTAGACTTAATTTACTAATGATGCTCTGTAAAAGCACTTCACTCTTTGATACTAGACTTATAGATTTGAAAGTTTTAGATCTCGTATAACCAGTCATCGGGAGTGGTAGCTAATCTTACAAGGGCAATTGAGTGTTGATCGAGGATCATCCACTCTTGGTATCATAAGAGGAATGTCTCGTGTTTTCTCGCTTAAGCAAATCCCTAGCCATGGTCATTCAGATTGAGAGAGAAAGAATTCTCTGGGATAATCTGATTAGAGCGAGACTCGAGTAGATTTTGAATGGGCAAACTCAAATAGATTTCATATGGGTCTAATAACACCAAGCTCAGTATATGATCTTTGAGATATTAGATGAATAAGGGACTATATATATGCAGTAACTGAGGTCTGACAAGTCCAATAGATTAAATCCCCTGTACCGTCTGGGGATTATAGAGTAGTAACTTAGTATATTCATAGTCGATGAGTTGAGTGAATTATTATGGGATGATAATTCACTGAATCATAGAGTTTTGATAGGTGCAACTTATAACCAACTTGACATCGGCCTAGAGGGTCATACTCATATAGTGGATGACACAATAAATAGAAGATTGGATATATGATATCTAATAAGCCTATATTTTATTGGATCTATTGGGTGAGACCCAAGCTTAGAGTAGATAATTAGATAAAGATCCAATTTATTATGGGCTCTCAGGGAGTCATCCATTGAATCTATTGATTGGGTCTCCAATTCGAGTAGGGTCGAACCCTGATGCAACGGTGCGCTAAACTCTATGATCAAGGAATGGGATGCTCCTTTGCTGGTAATTTAATAGGTTAGGGGAACCTCAATGGATGCAGGTGCCAACGATGGTTGTGACATTGACTATGGTTGCGATGGTAACATAGTCTATTGAATTAGTTAGGGCAAGAGCATCGCGATTGCTTGCATCATGCCCACGAGCACCTACACTTACTATGTGAGGTTCAAGAATGCTTCGATGGGGACAACTACGTGTCCTGCATTCATCCTCGGATGAGAGTCCTGGATCATTGAATAGATGCAAGTAATACCCGATGTCTGAGTGGAGGTGGATGTATCCACCTAGAGAAAAGAAGATAGCTGCCCCCCTTATATAAATGTGGTATGGGTTGGAGGTAGAGTTTCCTCACTGGAGTGCTTGTTGAGAGGGTTCAATATTGAGGAAGTGTCATTGATGGTTGAGTCAACCTGGCTTGGTCTTGACCCGAAAATGTAGGGATGTCCGAGGAACCCTCATGGCGACCTTAATACGGTTTAGTTTTCTCATTTGGTATCTCTTTCTCACCTCATTGTAGTGGTCATATAGTAACCACTTCCTCAATCGATTTTTTCGATTGTCTCTAAATCATCTTTGATAGGGATTTTAAGCATGACGAGACACCCGGTCTTCGGCCGTACCCCCGAATGACGTCATCGCCCCTCCTGCGCCCCCCAACAACCGCGATTGGACAGATGTCGCTTCTCCTCAGCATCGCCCCAACCACCCAACTGATTGACCACGGCACCGACCTGCGGGGTCAGGCCCGTACGCCACCTGCAGTTAGTCGGAAGCAGGTCCTCCGTCCGACCTATTTAAGCCGAACAGGTAAGACTGGGGAGGGGGGACTGAACTGGCACTTTCTTGGCAAAACCCTTGCTCCACGCAGAAACGGTCCGAGAGGTGAGTAGACTCGGACACCCCCGCAACTCACTCTGGGGAATAGCCGGCCGACGGGCCAGCACACAAAGGATCTCTCTCTCTCTCTCTCTCTACATAACAACTCACTCACTCCTATCCGACTCTGACTTGGGCGTCGGAGGGGTCAAGCGGAGCTTCCACCGCCTTGCTGCGTATCGCCCCGACGTCCGAGGCGTAGCGACCTTTCGAGCGATCGCTGGCGTGAGCAGAGCCGCCGACAGCCCGAACCGCACGAGACGACCTCGGCCCGGATCCGCGCATGGGCCCCGGTCACGGTAAAATCTGTTTTCCCCTAGGCGCTAGAAGGAGGGCCTCTGTCGCCGGCGACTACCCGCTCCGCCCTAAACGACACATGGACGCGAAAGGTCGCTCTCCCGGGCACCTCGGCGGAGGTCCCGCATCCGAACTCGGAGGGATGATCCCGCCGCAACCATAGATCGCTCGAATATATTTAGCGACGGCTCTACCGCCGAGTCGGGTTCCACCGCTTCCCACCGTCACGGTGGAGGCCTTTCAGACCTCTCTCTCAACAGGTCCGGACCCTGGCGAATACCGTCCAGGCTGTCCTCCCCCGCCTACTCCACGAGGCGGCAGAGCCGAGCCTCCAAGCGCCGGAACCTTTCCCCCGGCATCAGGAGGCGATACCGCCGATACCATCTTCTCCAGCCTCCCACCGGGTTCAGGACGGAACCCGCCTCAAACCCCGACGCCCCGCCGGAACTCGAGGCGGTGTCTTGAACTGACGGACCTATTTCGAGCTCAAATCCGGTCCATCGCACAGCGCCTGGAGGAGGTGCAAAGGGACGTCCGTAAATCCAAAGAAGAGCACAGGGAAGTGCCTCACTGGGAGTCCCCGTTCGCCACCGATATACGGGAATACCCGGTGCCCCTGAACTTCCGCCTCCCCTCCATCGACCTCTATGATGGAGTTAGTGATCCATCCGATCACGTCGCCGCCTTTCGGGCTCAAATGGCCCTATATGGAACTTCGGACGCCTTGATGTGCAGGGCGTTCCCCACCACGTTGAAAGGATCCGCCCGAACATGGTACAGTACCTTAAAAAGCGGGTCGGTGACATCCTTTGAGCAGCTCGCCAAGGACTTCGAGCTACGCTTCTTGGCGTTTGCGCGGCCAAAGCCTTCTGTCGCGCTCCTCCTGGGGTTGAAGCAAAAGGAGGACGAACCCCTCTCCCACTTCGTGCGAAGGTTCACCACGGAGGTAAGGGAGTTGTCGGATGCTCACCCATCGTTATTGGTGCAGGCATTTATGATGGGACTCCGACCGTCGAGATTCTGCTGGTCCTTGGTGGAACGACCCCCCATGTCCATCGCGGAGATGTTCCAGCGGGCGAGTCAATACGTGGCGGCCGAATCCTGGATGTCGGGAAGGAAGGAAGAACGACCAGGGGCACCCTACTCCTTCCCGATCGGGACCAACAACCAGGCGGGAGTCCCCACACCAAGGGCGCCGCACGGGCCGCCCCGACCCGTACGCGGTCGAACCGCCACCTCCCCCCTTGAAGGCGTCTCGGACGCAAATATTCCTCCAAATCAAGGAGCGGGGAATGCTCAGGCCGCCACCTCAGATGAAGGGCCGGCGACAGCTGGCCGATAGCACCCGGTATTGCCGCTTTCATCGGCAAAATGGACATGACACGGAGCAATGCTACGAGCTGAAGCGGCAAATTGAAGAGCTGATCCGAAGAGGTCACCTCGATCAATACCTTCAGCATCCGCGGGCGTCATCCTTGCGCCCCGACGGCCCGGTCGAGCAACACATCGACGTGATCACCGGGGGACCCGCCGCTGGAGGACATAGCGCTTCGGGTCGAAGGGCTTACGCCCGAGCCGCTGCGACCGGGGAATATCACCCTCCCTCCGAGCCGGAGATTACATTCCCCTCAGGGGATATGGGGGCAACGGAGCATGACGATGCGCTGGTGGTGTCGGCCCGAATTGCCAACGCACGTTCGGACGGATCATGGTCGACAGGCGGCTCGGCCGATATCCTCTACTTGAGGCCTTTACGAAGTTAGGGCTGCGAAGGAAGCTCAAGCCTTGCACTCGGCGCTCACAGGCTTCACTGGCGACTCAATCTCGCCGCGGGGTGCTGTAACCCTACCATTGACCCTCGGCGATTCCCCGAAGGCCAAGACGCTGCTGGTTACTTTTCTGGTTGTCGACCTCCCTACGGCATACAACGCCATTTTGGGCGACCCACCCTCAACAGCTAAGGGCCGTTCGTCCACGTACCACCGGACGTTGAAGTTCCCCACGGTAGCCGGAGTCGGGAGGTGCGGGAGATCCTCGAGTCCGAAGGTGCTACTTGGACGGCGACCTCCTGGGCAAGAGGAGAAGGCCGGAACCGCCCCTCGAGGACCGCAGCGGGCCGCGCCCGACCGAGCATCCCGAGCCAACAAACCCGGCGGTTAACATTTCATCGCAAGATGACCGTCCCGACGGATCGGGATTGGCTCGGACACAGGTGATCAAGAGCGGGCGCGGCTCAGCCTCCTCGGAAAGCGCCGATGTCTTCGCTGGACAGTGCCGACCTCCGGGAATCGACTCGAGGTCGCCCAACACCATCTACACATTTCCCGACCGCGCTCGGTGAGGCGAGACCTCGGCCTCGGTCCTCGGCGCCAACAAGCGCCCGATCGATAGGCTCTTGGCGTCTGACTTCATTGAGGAAGTTCGGTACCCTCAGTGGCTGTCCAATGTAGTCCTCGTCAAGAAGCCTAATGGAAGCTGGAGGATGTGTGTTGACTACACCGATCTAAATCGGGCCTGCCCGAAGGATTGCTTCCCTTACCTAGGATCGACCAACTGGTCGACTCAACCGCGGGGTATGCCCGCTTCTCCTTCATGGACGCCTACTCCGGTTACAACCAGATCCGGATGGCCCCCGAGATCGGCAACATACACCTTCCACACACCCCAAGGAGCCTACTTCTACAAAGTTATGCCCTTCGGGTTAAAGAAGGCAGGCGCCACCTACCAAAGGATGGTGAACAAGGTATTCACCCGACAAATAGGGCGAAATATGGAGGTCTACGTGGACGACATGATCGTGAAAAGTCGCACAGGGGCTGCACACCTTGACGACTTGCGGGAAACCTTCGCCACACTGAGAAGGTATGGGATGCGCCTCAACCCGGCCAAGTGCGTCTTTGGCGTGACATCGGGCAAGTTCCTCGGGTTCATCATACATGAGAGAGGAATTGATGCCAACCCCGAGAAGATCCGAGCTCTCACTGACATGAGGTCTCCAAGTACAGTAAAGGAGCTGCAGTGCCTTAACGGAAGGATAGCGGCTCTGTCCCGGTTCCTATCCCGGTCGGGAGATAAGTGCCTCCCTTTCTTCCGAGTCCTCAAAGACCCGAAGAACTTCCAATGGACGGCAGAGTGCGAGGGAGCCTTCGCCGCCCTGAAGCAGCACTTATCCGAGCTACCCGACTTACCTCGGTATCTGCGTCGGAAAAACTTACTCTTTATCTGGCGGCATCTCAAAGATGCGATGAGCTCGGTCTTTGGTGAAAGAAGCCCCGAGCGCAACACCCGATTTACTACATCGACCACGTCTTTGCGTGGCGGGCCGGAGCAGCGCTATCCCCCCATTGAAAGGCTGGCACTGGCACTCGTTCTAGCGGCTCGGAAGCTACGCCCCTACTTCCAAGCCCACACGATTGAGGTATCGACCGACCAACCCCTGCGTCAAGTTCTTTCTAAGTTTGACGTAGCAGGGCGCCTCCTAAAGTGGTCGGTGGAGCTATCCGAGTTCGACCTGCTGCTAAGCCGAGAACGGCCATCAAGGCCCGTGCCTTGGCCGACTTCATCTCGGAGTTAACACCACCGGAAGCGAAGCATAGAGCGAGATCCGCCGAGATCGGATGTGCGTGGATGGATCATCCACCTCCGAGCCGCGCGGACTCGTCGGAAGATCCTGACGGACACGCTTTCGAGCGTTCCCTCCGCTTCGGCTTCGCGGCCACAAACAACGAGGCCGAATACGAGGCGCTGTTGGCGGGCCTCCGTTTGGCGGCCGAGATGCAACTAGGAGCAATCCACATTCTCACGGATTCCCAACTTGTCTCCGAGCAAGTTGGTGGAGAGTATCGGGCGCGGGACTCGACCATGTCCAGATACCTAACCGAGGTAAAAGCCCAAACCTCTAACTTTCCACGCTTCACTCTGTCCAGGGTGCGGGTCCCGAGCGAGCAGGCGGACCAGCTCGCAAAATTGGCCTCGGGGCCACCCGGAGGAACATCCGAGGTCGAAGAGGCGACACACCCGGTCGGTCGCCATCATGGAGATCGGTGATCCGAGTTCGACCACCCCACCAACGTGGACTCGGGAAGTTACAAGTACAAATGCGAGGATCTGCCGGCGGATGAGGTCAAGGCACGGCGGCTCCGCCGAACTCAGCGTGGTCTGCGAAATCGGCCGACTCTACAAAGGTCGTTTTCCCACCCCTACTACGATGCTTAGATCCCGATGGCGGAGTGATTCTCGCCGAGGTCCAGCGGGATTTGTGGGGAGCATATGGCGGCCGAACTCGGCCTTCAAAATCTGCGCGGGCTGTGCGGCCTCTGCTGCCGAGGCGCCAAGGCTTTCGTGCGTCGGTGCGACACTTGCCAGCGCCAGGCCCGCGCCCCGCAGCTCCCTGCGGTCCCGCTCGCCTCCATGGATTGCGCCTGGCCCTTCGCTCAATGGGGAATGGACCTCTTGGGGCCGTTCCCCCCGGCGTCTGGCCAGCGGAGGCACATCATCGTGGGGATAGACTATTTCACCAAATGGGTGGAAGCCGAGCCCCTGGCAACCATCACAGCCGAGCAGGGTCGAGCAGTTCGTATGGAAGAACATTGTGACCCGGTTCGGTCGCCAGCGTTATCATCACCGATAACGGGACCCGATTCGCCCGGCACTCGGTTTTCGGAGTTCTGCGCAACTTATCACATCCAGCTGAGGTTTAGCTCGGTGGCCCACCCCCAGACCAACGGGCTTGCCGAGGTGACCAACCGATCTATACTGGATGGACTTAGGAAAAGAACTCTGGAAGCCCGATCGAGCTGGGTCGACGAGCTTCCGAACATCCTATGGTCTCTGCGGACTACCCCGAAGACGGCTTCGGGCGAGTCCCCCTACAGCCTGGCATTCGGCGTGGAAGCAGTCCTCCCTGCCGAACTGGTCATCCCAACATCCCGGGTGGAGAACTACGAGGAGTCCACCTCGGCCCAGGGAGTCCGGGCTGGCCTGGACCTGCTGGAAGAACGCAGGGCTAGCGCACACGTAAAAATACTGGCGTACAATAGAAGTGTGGCCAGGAGTTACAACAAGAGGGTGCGCCCTCGACCCCTCGGGGTGGGCGACTTAGTCCTCCGCAAGGCGAAAGCGACCCGCTCACTCAAGGCAAGCTTGCACCCAAGTGGGAAGGCCCCTACCGAGTAGTCCAAGCGATTCGGCCAGGAGCGTTAGGCTCGCGACTATGAGCAGTTCGAGGACTTGGAACGTCCACAACCTTAAGAAATATTTTGTCTAAGGACAAAACGGGAGTAAGTCAGTACCAGACTCAAACCATTAGAAAGAAGTTGAAGGATGTATTGAGAAAGCAAGTTTGTATTACCAAAAAGTTTTGGATTACAAAATGGGCCCTCAGTCGGGAAGAAGTATTACAAAAAGAAAGGGGAAGCCCTCCAAAAATAAAAAAGAGGTCTCAGGCCGCAGCTCCGGGAAGGCTGTCGTCGAAGGGAACCTCGCCAGGCATGTCGACCCCCTGATCTTCGGGGCATGAAACGAAGGGATTCTCCTCGACCGTTGAGCCTGGAGGACATGCTCGGAACCGGGCCAGGGCAACTTTGTACCCATACTCGTACGATACACGGCCCGTCCGGTCCAGGCCGAGGAGGAAGCCCTCCGACTTCTTGTAGGCGTCGGCGCCTCCGGTCCTTCTCGGCCGACTCCCCTCGCAGCGGCAAGGGCTTCCACTGGCGGCCTGCAACTCGGCCTCCTTCGAGGTCGGCTGGCCGCCAATCCGAAGCCTCCTCCATCCGGGCGGTTCTCGGCTTCAACGTCGGAGGATCTTACGCGGCCCGGCCTGCATCGCGGCGGCCTCGAAGCTTCAGCGGTCGGTAGCGCCACTTCGCGCCCATGTCCGCGTCTGCTGCTCGGCAGCGGCAACCGCCTCGGTCGACCCGCTCGGGCCTCCTCGGTGGCGGCGCAACTCCAAGTTGCGCTCACCGAACCATGCACGAGCGGCCGGAATCGTGCACCGGTCGAGGAGAGCGATGGTGTAGTGGAGACCTGCACAAGAAAAGACGCTGAAAGGGATGAAGCAGAGCTAAGCCCGGAGGATACAAGAAAAAGCGGTGCTTACCCACAACACAACGACTTAGCGGACTTGGCGGCAGCGCCTCAGGAGCGTGTACAAGTCCCGAGCCATGTCGGGATGGGCGCCCCGGAGATAGCGGGCGAGGCTCTCCCGACCCACACCTTGTCCCCGGGACGCGCCACCGGGCCACGAGAGGGTCACTCGCTCGCGGCCCAAGGACCTCCCCATCATTCGGGAAAGGCGGCTCATCCTTCCCGATGTGACCCGGCCACAGTCCTGCATGGATGGAGGGCGCTGGCCCTTCCGGTCGCCCCTTGGCTGGGACCGGCTCTCTCGCGAAGGGCTGGTTCCCGGTCGCTCTGACGCCCCGGCCGGCATAGCCGCTGGCGCCTCCAGGTCCACCACGTCCTTGGACCTCGCCCTCTTCTTCTGGCGCCCCTCCTCAACGGTGCGCGGGGAGCCATCCCCCGCCCGCTTAGTAACCGCCGGAGAGCGCGGAGATGGTCCCCTCGGAGCACCCGAGTCGTGGAAGGACCGCAGGTTCACCATCCCTGCAAAGAACAACAGATATGTCAGAAGACAGGGTATGACAGCAGTCCAAAAGAAAGGCAAAACAACGACGGCCTACCACGAGCGCGGACTTAGTCCGGCCTCCACGACCAACTGCTCGACATGTTGCGGATGGCTTGCGAGGAAGGGAGGATTACCCTCAGCTGCTCGAGGTGAGCACGCTCCTCGGCACTCAGCTTCGGAGCAGTGTTGTCGATGGTCCTTGACGACCACCGAACCCCAAAACCCCAGTCCCCCTGGCACTGGACAAAAAAGAAGCGCCTCTTCCACCCTTTGTTATTGGTGGGGGCGCTAACCGAAACCACAGTCGGCGGCGAAGTAGCCCCCGACCCCTTGAAGAGGCGGCGAGAGGAAAAGGTTGCGGGTCGGGGGTAATGTTGGCGTAGTGGCACTCCCTAGGAAAACCACGGATACCGCCAAGAGTTGGGGTTATGCAGGAAGGCGAAATGCGCCACGGGGAGATCACGAGCTACAATGGTAGGTGTAGGGAAGCGCGGGCCGGCCTCTAGGGCATCGGCGGTCGGCGAAGCCGCCTTGGGAACCGGGTCAAAAGCCCGTTGTCCCGCTTCAGCGGAGAGGTCGCTCCTCGGGATGCCGTGCGCCGCGGAGAATCCCACCATACGCTCGTCAAGGCGGAGTCTTGGTCGTCTTGGCCACATTAAGGCCTCTAACGCACGCGCGCTTCCGCATCGAGGAAGGGCTGGAAGCAGGAGAGAAAGGGAGAGCGGCGACCCGGGTTGTGGCGATGGGGAGGAGGAGGAAGAAGCAGAGGAGGAGGAAGTGGAAGGAAGACCCATCGCACACTAACCTATAATGGAAGAGATCGGTTGGAAGAAGTCAAAGGGCACCGGAGCCTAGGGAGGAAACTTGAAGGAAGACGACGGCAGGAGAAGAGATGAATACTCCGCTGATAAAGAGATGGAAAAAACGCGGAGCTCCCTATTTATAGAAAAGGGGGGCCTCGACCTTTCGCCTCCTGAGGCAGACGACAGCATGACTCCGCCACATCGCCCAATGGTATCACACCGGGCAGTCGAAGCGCCGGCGGCACCTTAATGAAGAGCCGACGTGTACACCCCCCAGGTAAGAAACTTATCCCGCCGCGCGTATCCTCGATTCCGGCAACGCACTATCGCGGGCCGTTTTCGGCGGCACGCGGCGGTTTTCTAGGTCTTGGCGGGAGCTCGACCCAGCGGTATTACGGGCCTTGGCGGCGGTTCGGCGCATTCATCCCGGCGGTCGGCGATTAGTATTCTAGGCCTTGGCGGAGCTCGCCACACATCCCAAGCAATGGTTTGGCGACACGCTTCTTCTAGGTCTTGAGCGACGGCCGACCATCGGAATTTCCGGGCCACGCTGCAGCGTGACCTCGCCCCTTCGCTGCTGTCGGTAAGGAGGAGTTGAACATCGCCGCTCTTACCCGAACGGCAGTTCGTACATGGTCTCGAGCGTTGCTCACCATCGGTCTTATGGGTCCAGCAAGTTTCGCCCTTAATTACCCGGACGACGCCTTGGCAACGGGATCGGTGTCTCTCGACTTCATTTTCCGAACGGTTCGGCTTATTATGTTTTCTGTGTCGTGCGTGACTCACCCTTTGTACCAAAATGACGGTCGGCAAGGTGGAGGACTCGACGCTGCCTCAACCCCGACTTCCGGACGTCGGCTTGGCAGGAAAATCGCGCCTCTCGACTCTACATCCCGAACGGCGTTCGCTACTCGTTTCTTAGGTCCCGAGCTAAGCTCGCCACACACATACATCCCAACGAGTTCGCTTATCATGGTTTTCTCTGTGTCGTAGCGTGACTCGACCCTAGTACCCAACGACGTCGGTAGAATAAACTTGACATCGCCGCCCTTACCTTGAGCGCCACACACATCGTTCAATCGCCAACTCGCGAGTCTCAACCTCGACACGGACGCCGGCATGGCGAACGGAACTCGGGCGCCTCTCGATCGCATCTATCCCGAACGGCAGCTGACATGATCTTGAGCGACGGCCGATCATCGCATCCTAGCCTCGAGCGCGGCAAGACAATATCCCGAACGACGGTTCGGTGACCATGGCTTTCTGGGTCTTGAGGTTCCTCGACCCCCTTTATCCCGAACGGCAGTTCGGCTGCGAGATCTCGAGCTTCCTCGATCGTCGGTTTTCCAAGTCTTGAGCAGCGCCTCGACCCCCCATCCTGCAAAGGGATTCGGCCAACTACGCATAACAAGCTGGAACCGCCGCCCGAGATCTCGCCGGCAACCATGTTCTTCCGAGCGACACCCTCTAAATTGTCCGCAGGAGTGGCTTTTAAGGGGGTAGTGATAGGGATTTTAAGCATGACGAGACACCCGGTCTTCGGCCGCATTCTCGATGACGCCATCGCCTCCCGCGCCCAACAACCGCGATTGGACAGATGTCGCTTCTCTCAAGACGCCCCAACCACCCAACCGCTGACCACGGCACCGACTGCGGGTCGTGCGCCCAGACGCCACCGCAGCTAGTCGGAAGGTGTCCTCCGTCCGACCTATTTAAGCCAATGTAAGATCGGGAGGGGGACTCGAATCTGCACTTTCTTGGCAAAACCCTTGCTCCACGCAGAACGGTCCGAGAGGTGAGTAGACCTTGACACCCCGCAACTCACTGGGAATAACCGCCGACGCCAAGACACAAAGGATCTCTCTCTCTCTCTACATAACAACTCACTCACTCCTATCCGACTCTGACTTGGGCGTCGGAGGGGTCGGGCGGAGCTTCCGACCCGCCTTGCTGCAGGTATCGTCCCCGACGTCCGAGGAGGGCGTAGCGACCTTTCGGAGCGATCGCTGGCGTGAGCAGGAGCCGCCGACAGTTCAACTGCATCGAGACGACCTCGGCTCCGGATCCCGCGCAGTGGGCCCCGGGGTCACGGTAAAATCTGTTTTCCCCTAACAATCTTATAGAAAAACAACAAAATGAAAAAGGAAAGAGACGACAATGATAAATTCAAAGTGGTGAGATCACAAGGGGATGAGGGTGATCACGAGATAAAAGCAATAAAGTCGAAACGATGAAACCTCACGAAAGAGCATGAGACAATCATGACGAGATGAAAATGATAAGACGATGAGATAGAAGCGATAACTAAAAGATAATCACAATAAGACGAAAGTAATAAGACTTCACGAAAGGAAAGAAGTGACTATCCATAATAAAATAAAACCAATGGGACAAAGCCGGCAAGACGAATGTGACTATGGATGAAAACTGACAAAGCAATAAAAAGAAATATTTGTGGTATTAAAAAAAAGTGACATGAAATGAGAAAATTAAAAGTAAAGATATCATATATATATATATATATATATGTATATGCCTGCCTAGCTTTAATATAAAAAGCAACCTGACGGTTTTGCAAGTCAAATTCTGTTTTTTTTTTCTTCTTTTTTTAACCAAAATTTAAGCATTAACTCGTATATCTCAAGCAATATCTTAAGGAGTCACGTAGTCACAAGAAGAAGAGAAACGAGTGCAGTATAAGAAGAGTGAAGTCAAGAGTCTTGAAGAGATGCATCTCCTGAACCAATAATCGGCGAACAATTATGCAGCTACCCCAAAAATCCCAGCACACACTGGGAACCATCTTCAACCCTAATCACCATCACCAAGAGACCACAACCATCTTTGCCTCCCCCCGCCCCCCTCCCCATCCCCATTTCTTCTCCGATTCCTCTCTCTACATTCTTGCAGTCCTGCCTGTGTCAGCCATCACAGTACGATATCACCTGGCCTCCCCCAAGCCCGAGCAACAACACAAACATCAGCCATGCCCAGTTCTCTATCTACATCAACCAGTTCCTCGCCCCTCCCCCCCCCCTTACATGGCTCCAAAATCCCACAGGTGCAACCCGGTCTCGTCGGCCCAAGCAGCCACGTAACGATCACCGGCCGCCGCGTTGGCGGCCTCTCCTATCCGCTCCCGGAAGCTGTATAAGTGCTCGCCCGTGGTTGCGTCCCACACGCGTACTCCGCCATGGGCGGCGCACACCACCGCGTAACCCCAGTTCATGCACCCTTGCACACCCGCCGCCACCTGCTGCCGTCCCTCCGCCCTCCTCACCGTGCTGAACCTGCAAATCTCCTGCAACCTCGGCACCTCCCACACCTTGGCCAGTCCTCGCGTGTCCACGGCCATTACCCGGCCCTCGCTCGCGTCCACCGAGTCCACCACCACGCCGTGCCGGAGCTGAAGCTGGTTCAAGATCGTCCCGGTGTCGTCGAGGTCCATGACCTCCATGGTCGAAGCTGTGCACCCCACCACGAGTCCCGGCTCCACGATCTTCGCGCGGCCGACCACCGGCCTCGACAAGTCGGTGAGCATGTGCCATCCCAGGATAGCGTCGGAGTCCGTCAAGGTTCCGCCCACGAACACCAGCTGCTCGGTGGCGGCGTCCCAGACGCGCCACGACCGGCCGGGAACGCCGGCGAACAAGCCAACCCACCACCGCGAGTTCCCGGTGAAGTCCACCAGCGTACCGTCCTCCATCAGGTTCCCGACGTGGGCTCGCCGGACGGAGCCGGAGGCGCCGAGGCTCGCCATGTGGACGTCTCCGTCGTGGGAAGCGAAGGCCAGGCGGTCGTCGTCGAGGAGGACGATGCCCGAGATGGCCTGAGAGAAACGACCGAGGCGGTCGCGGTGAGGGTCGGCCGAGTAGGTGGCGAGCGCCCGTCCGGAAGGGAGATCGAACAGGCGGACCGAGCCGTCAACGAAGCCGGCAGCGAGGTGGCGGTCGGAGAGGGCGAGACGGCGGCAGGAGATGGCGGCATCGGAAGGAGGGAGCAAGTGAGAGTACGCGGAGCGGCGGGCCCGGAAGTTAGCGGCGGTGCGGTGGAGGCGGATGAACTCGTCCCGCCAGGACGGGAGCGCGCGACGCCGGCGGGACCACACGCGGCGGCAGAGATCTTTCCACAGGAGCTCCGACCGGGAAACGCTTCTCCACGACGAGCAGACCTGCAATCGAATCCGCCATCAGCATCGACACCCATAAAATATAACGAAGACTCGAGGGCTTCAGTAAGATTTCGATCAGAATCTTCGCATGCATAGTATGGATTGCACTACGTATAACAACTTCAATACGCAAAGATTGGAGAGAATCCGACAGAAACATGCAGTAGCAATGGCAAGTATAAAATGACTGGAATCACTTACAAGTTCCTGCAAGACGTATAACAACTTCAATACGCAAAGATTGGAGAGAATCCGACAGAAACATGCAGTAGCAATGGCAAGTATAAAATGACTGGAATCACTTACAAGTTCCTGCAAGTTCTTGCAGGAACCGAGTGCTACGGAACTGATCGTGCAGTAAAAGCTCTTCAGGAACGGAGTGCTACGAGTCTGGTCGTGCAATAAAAGCTCAGCCTTCGCGGAACTGGTTGTGCAATGAAAGCTCGCATGGCTTGTCCATGCCCCTCCAAATTCCCTGACATCGACAAATAATGGCATGAATGACTCTTTTCTCTTGCTTCTTTCTCGCTCTTCCTTTTCCTCTCTCGGGAATGGATTTGGGCGGGGCAAAGAAGGAAAAAAGATTACTTTCTATTGCTTCTTTCTCGCTCTTCCAATTCTTCTCGAGGTAATGGATTTGGGTGGGGCAAAGAAGGAAAGGAAGATTCTTTTCTATTGCTTCTTTCTCGCTCTTCCTATTCTTCCCTCGGCAATGGACCTGGCTGGGGCAAACAAGGAAAAGAAGACGAGATTTGCAGTAGACTTGGAATAGAGACAACCCCTTGTGATGCTTCAATGTCAAGAACTCATAGGTCAAGGTAAGGCCGGCCACTACAGGGTGCCAGAAACACAAGAACGACAGCAAAATTAAGAAGAAGACTTGCGAGTAGCACTCACATTGCATGCATTAATTAGCATTGGCAAATGCTACACCTTCAACCTCAACAAGAATGACCAGAAGGTAATAAAGACCATTTGCAAATATGCCCAAAAAGCAAGAAAAATATAATGCTCGAGTCCTGAGTTTCAAAAGAAGAGTACACTACATGGTTAGCACACTCAATAAGAACGAAAGAATCAACGTGCTGGTAGCATGAAAAAAAGAGCCGGTTCTCAAAAGCAAATAACAAATGGTCTGAGATGAAACACCAGAACAAGATCTAATCAATAAATCAAACAATGTGTATACTCTTTTCGGATGAACGTTCCCTTTTGCTTCTTTTATTTACTGAATTTGCATAATTATAATTAATCATAAATTTGGCGATCGAGATGTAAATGACTGCAAATTACAAGCAATCTGAATCTCATAACGATCAATCAGGATTAGAACAACCAAAATCACATTAAAATTCGTAATCCAGGAAGCCTAGTCATCTCACACAGAATCATAATGCAGATGCCGAGTGATATATTTGGCAGGTTCACCGGCCAAGTAGAGGCAAAGTTCCTGAAGCAGTTGGTAAGATATGTTCTGGTATTTCCATGTAAGTCATTATCAAAGAATGATGCCTAATCTTTCATAAAATAACGCCTTGTCAAGATGATAAGGGGAATAGTTTTCTAAAGGATGTAGATTATCATCGATTTGCATAGCACATACTAGATATTAGAGAGCAAAAGAGGGTACTAATATCTTGCAGACAACTAAGGTAATAAAGAACTAATAAGTTCCACAAGCATGTATATGAATGCAACCAAGTCTTGCAGCAGTTAATCCTCCACTTAATCGATGAAAATGAGATTCTACTGTGCTCGAGGGGACATAAAATATCAAGACTGGATTAACAAGCTACACAATTAGGGGGATCTCACATTGTATGTGTAGTTCATGTAGTTATGGCAAGAGATGATGGCGAAAGCAAACCAAACTAATCCAAATACTAATCAATCGGAAGAATTGGCAAATCGCGCTTGCATTTTGATCGAACAATTACGGAATTGCAATCGAATGTTATCACAACAACCAACCAACTGTTATTGAACAAAGAGGATAATAATATCTTGCGGACAACTAAGGGAATAAAGAACTAATAAGTTCCATGAGCATGCATATGAATGTAACCAAGTCCTGTAGCAGCTAATCCTCTACTTAATCACTGAAAATGAGATTCTACTTTGCTTGAGGAGACATGTAGCATATTAAAACTGGATTAAGAAACTATACAGTAAGGGGGATTTCACATGTTATGCGTATTTTATGTAGTTATGGCGAGAGATGATGGTGAAAGTTAGCCAAACTAATCCAAATCCTAATAAATTGGCAGAATTGGCAAGTTGCATTTTGATCAAGCAATTACAAAATTGTAAAGCAAATGCCATCACAACAATCAACCAATCGTTCTTGAACAAAGAGGGAGAAAGCCATAAGTTTGAGATGAAAAATAGCTTGATAAAAGATCATTGAAATACATGTATAGGAATGCACTATGTACCACCAAATCACATGTTCGTTATAAATTATGATTGCTAATTAATCCACCCCGCATGAAGTCAAAGGAAAATTACTTTGAAACAACTTCCTTGAGTAATTCTTCCATGTTGCAAAAAAAAAAAAAAAAAAAAAATGGAACCCTTAACCAAACCTAACATAGTATAGTAGATCAAAAAGTAAGTTTACATGTTAAAATTACTTATACAGCATCTGTATCATACACTAATTTAGCGTTGGAATGATTGTGATAACAGTAACATAAAATCGTATAGGTCACGTCACTATGTGATGTTCATGCTTGTATACAGCAAATTTATTGCTTAACCCAAAAATCATATCGATCCAAAAAGTAACACAACACATAAAGCTAGATTTTGGCCCACTCAAAGACCTGATACTCATGACAATTGATCATCAAGTGATTTGAACAAAATGTTTTAGCCTTAAGATCTAAGACTTTCTAGCATTAATCTAGTCGTATCACTCTTCTTGAGCTACATCATTGTTTGTGTTATTTGATTATTAAGTAATTTTATTTTAGAATTATTTTCAGAATGCTATTTTAGAATTATTTTAGATTTCTTCTCTCATTATAGAATGATTACCCCCTTAAATATGAGAAACACTCTTTCTAGTCTAAGAGATTATTAGCAAACTGCTTAACTCGAGTAGTGCTTCATCGAATCATGATCCATCGCATTAATCCTTCAGCATTAAACAAAAAGGAGAGTCAACCACTCCTCAACATTGTTCAATTGAAATTAGACAATAACTATTTTACCACTGAATAAATTTCCAGTCCAAATGGTTTAGAAACCTACCCTTCATTATGTTTCTCGAAATTCCAAACTAGAAGAACATAATTCGAAATATTAGATTCCGCCGATAAAATTTATATCGAATGCATAAAATTCACAGAAATGCCAAAACAGTATGGTCCAGAAAATATGCATTTGGGGAACAGAACACTTTGGCTTCATAATCATAGACCAACAATGAATCAGAGTTATGCAACGGTACATGAAATATCTTTGATGACGAAGGGTGAAATTGGGTTTTACAGGTAAGAAATATAAAAGGGAAGACATCAAAAAGTACATTTCAAGAAAAGATGCTAAGAGGAGACAGTGAAAAGGGCCATTTTTTTTTTTTTTTACCATCAACAGAACTTTCCATTACAAACAAACCATAAATTCCCCACTGACCAGAAATAATCAACCATTAAGACCTCTTTCCATAAAGAATCTAAAAAGCTATTGCTTCTATATCAGAAATTTAGAACTCAAGGATACAAAATTCACAACAAACAAAATAAATATATCAAAAAAGTTATGAAATTACCAAGTAAAAAAGGATGTGACAGTTCAGGTAAACAACATATCAGTACACATTGCAGGCATTTTTGGTAACTACAGCTGAACTTAATAGAGAAAGAAGTACTGCACCCTATGGACAAATTGTTAACAGTTCAATCTGAACAACTTTAGACAAAAAAGAAAAAGGTGCAATGTATCACAGTAACTGTGGTTATGTGAGACCAATGCTCCAACTCGAAATTTAGCAAAAGCTGGCAACACGAGAAGAGAAACATATGACCTTTAATAGCCAGAAAGCTGGTAACAAAGAACAACCTTCGGTAGAAGATAAACTAGTTTTGCGTACCTTGATGGATAGCTCTTGTATGTTAGATTATGCATCTAATGTTTGCTGAGTTTGCGAGCTTAATGAACACCTCACAGTAAAAAAAACATCAGAGATCCTCTATAAGATCATGCACACCTCCCTAGATCTCCTAACATACCAAGAAAAATTCCATCAAGCTCACAATAAAAAATAAAAAAAAGAGGAAGGCTTACGGCGTTGTACTTCCGTGGTGCATTCAAGTGATGCTGAGCCTCGCTCAACAGCACACCCATTAAACCAGCAGATCCTCTGCCTCCACTCCATAAAAGGTCACGAAGCGGAGCTCGTGGTTCGAAGGCCGAGATCAGCAATTAAATAAGATGGCCATCGAGGCAGCAGGTGCAGCAGCAGCTTTAAGACCTTTCTTCGTTCGTACCGTAGGAAAGAGAAGGGCAACGACAGGCCAAAGACAAACCAGGGAAGGCATCAAAAGCTTCAATTAACGAAGAATCCACGAGACGCATCGATCTGTTACTGTTATAATAGGATCCCGTGAATCCCTCTGCGACGACGCACAACTGCGTGTCACGCCTAAGAGATCAGGGCGCGTCTTCCTGAGGTGTGTGGTAATCTCCCATGTGATTTGGCTTGGTTTTGGGGGTGTATCGTCCCCAAAACAAAGCTGCAGCTAATAAAAACAAGGCCACAAAAGGAGCAGCATTCGGCCTTTCTATTGTCACCTTTAAACCATACCACAATGACGTACTGCTCCCGGACTTACTGTTCCCGCAAGCCTCCCCGCGATCACGACAATGTACGAGCTTCGTACGCTCGAAAATCGCATTCATGGTGGCTGATCGCATCGTTCAGAGATGGTGTTTGATGCTTGCTCCGTCCCCCCCCCCTACTGGACGCGGAGCTCCGTTGGCATGCATGCCTAAGAAAGCCTGAGAGCGCTCCGAGAGCCACCCTTCAACCCATCCAAAAATGGTGGATGTACCACCGCCCGTGAACAGTACTAGGACATGTATGGCGAGACCCACCAAAAGGTTGGCTTTGGTGGTGCAGTCGTGAAAGGAAGCAGGACTGCAGGTGGCATGGCGAGACCCGTGCGAGATACTGGGATTTGATTGACCCTTTTTTCTCTCTCTCATCTCCTCTCCTCTCCTCTCCTCTCAATTCTCGGTGAAGAGTACTTTGAATCTGATTTTGCTTTGGCTGGATACTTACATCCCATCAACAAAAAGCAAGAGCTGCTACACGACAACCTCCTCGGCGTTGGACTTTGCAGTAAGACCATGTGCGTCGAGAGCTGCCGGGACTTCGAACAAGCTTTCGCAGTACGGAACGACGACACTGTTACCTCCCCCAACATTTGACCTTCGTGAAAAGCTATATAGAACTCAACACATTATAACAGAACAAGCAGGAAGATAAGAGAGGAAGAGTCACGTACAGTCTTCGAACACGAAGCAGGCACTAGGGGAACAACAACAATGTATGGGCCTGATGAAAAGGGAGCTCATAGAACCCACGTATTGAAATCGCATGAGGAGAAATGCACATATGATGGTTCTAAGAATAAGGCGTGCATGTGCTGGGAAAGAGCTGTCAGCAGCAGAGAGAGCAGCTGAGGGAGACGATGTTCCCTCTCTGACTGTGGAGGACAAGATGGGGATTCCAGTGGGGAACGGCTGGTGTAGCCTATGGCCCCTCGGTCTGATGAAGGACACAGAGGGAGGGAGAGAGAGAGAGGAGCCAGGTCGAGAACGGTGAGGGAAGAAGGAGCCGAACCCAAGTCGTCGAAAGCAGCGAAGCTTTCGTCCGCCCATGCAACAAAAAGCACAGGCTGTGCCGCTTCTTTCCCCCACACTTTCATTTCCAAGGAACGCCATAAAAAAACACTCCCTCCACCAACACCGTCACTCGCCCACCCACCATTAATTAAACACAAACAACATTCCTAGCTACGGCTGAAACCCAAGGATTGAGAGAGAACCCGTCATCACGGCAGGGGTTCGTGACTGCCCTTGTCTTCCTCGTCTAATAACACCATCATACATTGCATTTTGATGCAGAAGAACGAGGGGGGCCATACTCCACAGTGTTTGAAAAGAGGGTGTGTGTTCGTATCCTTCCCCTCTCCCCAATAAAAAAGGACCAAAAACGGAACTGAAAGGGACGCGCGTCTGGTGACGGCGCCTGCGCCTCCTCTCTGCCTTCGCCTATCCCATCCCATCCGCAGTTCGCCAACCCCGAGCTCGCCCCTCTCTTTTTGTAACTTTCCGAGAGAGATGGAGAGCGAGCGAGAGAGAGAGAGAGGCCGAACGTGAGCCAGTGAATAAAGCAGCGACAGGGATGGATCGAGGGGAGTAAAAACGGGCGCAGCGCGTAGCGAGGGTCAAAAGAACAGAGCATCACACGCCTCCTCCTACCACTGGCTCTTTGCTCAGACCCGTCGTCAGGAATAGATATAGGTTGCACAAAAGAGAGAAGGCAGAGAAAGAGAGAAATAATTACGTTGACAGAGGCGAATGGTCCGCAGAATCGTGCTTACGTCTCAAAGGATGTCCGCTGCTAACAGCAAACAGTGCGGCAAAAGCCAGCCATCCGGCTGCCTGCGAATGTGGGGTGAGAGAGAGAGAGAGAGAGAGAGCACTACGCCGGCGAAGCGTAGCTGGCCATGGAGACTATGGTCAAGAAAGAGAGTAGCAGTACAAGAAGAGACTCTTCTTCTTGCTGCCGCAGCGCACACAGGGGTAACTGTACACAATAAACATAAACCAAACGAATAAAATACGCACAGAAGAAAGGAGAAATGACCGAAACAAAGGACTAATCCGAAGAACACCACCTATACGTGGAGGCATTCTACCGAATGCTCCCCTTGTAGGATAGCAGGTCTTTGCCCAACCTATCATTCCAATGTTGCTTCATGTTGCGGTCATGATTATTATCATGGTGCATCCGTGGTCTCATTGTACCAAAATCATAGAGGAAAGCCTTCCGATGCATGATCTTGATGATAACTAATGTGAAACTGCGGCAATGTAAGAAACGAAGCAGATCGAGAAACTGATGTATTCTTCTGCTGGGGGATACGGCAATAAGATGCATAAAGAAAGAGAAGAAAGAACCTGGAACACGGAGACGACGGCAGGAGCGGCGGCCAACCTCCCGTCGGAGCGCGCGGCGTCGACGGCGACCTGGGCGGCAACCGCCTCGACGAAGTGCTCCGGCCAGACCGCGTCGGCGGACCTCAGCCGCGACGATGAGGGATCCCCGGGGCGGCGGCGGCGGCGGCCGAGGCCAACACCGCTGCGTGTTCCGGCGGCCGCGGCGCCCTCCCCGCCCTCCTCCTCGCCCCCCTTCCCCGTCGCTCCGGCGGCGAGCTCGACATCGGTGCAAGAGCAGATCGAAGGGGAGGGAGGGAATTGAAGGAGAGAAGGCGAAGAGAGCGCGAGAAGAGGATGGGGGTTTAGTAGTGCACAAAACGCGGGGTTTTATAGGCATGATCGTGCTTTTTTTCGGTTTTTTGGATTCTGTTGCTAATCCGTGGTCTCGTTTTTCGTTCATTTATATAATGCTCATTACCAATATAACACGTTATATATTTATCGGTGATATATATCGTGGTGCTGCGCTACAAAGGTTTTGGGATTTTGTTGCTTCTTTTCATTTATTTTTGGAGCCACGATGAACGGCAAACTCGATATCACCTACGAGGAATCTTTTATTTCCTCAAAACAAAGCTCGGTAAGGTAGCACACGGGACGCTTGGTATGTGCGTGGGTAAAGTGGGCCCGGTTTGTGGCCCACCAACTGCATGCCGTAATGGGCCGCCGCGACAAATGATTTCCATGAGGCTAATTAAAATCCTGATCTGTGGTTGGTGCAAACTGTTGATAGATTCTATACATACAATACGTGGACTCATAATCCATGAAGTAGTACAAAAATCAAAAAGATGGATAAATAAACGTAAGGAATGGTGATTCTTTATGGGAAGATAGTACAGTGGGTCTTGATCAACTACAAAATGATATTATTTTTTAAGCCGAGTCACCATTAAAAATGTTGAAGATTTTAAAAAGTTAACCTCATGTCAGGTCAATCCAAGACAAATGCTATCTCCATACAAATATAAAAAGCTTTAAGAACTCTAATTTGTGGGTTCAGGAGCAGCCACACACGAGAAAGTGGGATGGGTTCTATTGCCACCGGAATGGAACAACATCGGGAGGAGCACTGTAACCGAGGGCATGGAGGTAAGGACGTCGGCATCACACCGATGGTGGTCCGGTGAGTGACCGCACAGGGAATTAATCTGCTGTATTTAATGGACGCCCGACTGCGCCTTGTCTCTCTCTCTCTCTCTCTCTCTCTTGTTCCGGTCTGGGAATGCTGTCGCAGCGTGGCCCCATGTATGTGCATGGTCCGATGCTTAAACGCGATCAGAGAGGTTGGTCAGAGTGTTTTCTTCAGTAACATACGTCGTAGAAGTCAGTCATGGTACGTGGGGAACGACCGGTCGGAGTAGGACTGCGGGGGGCCGGGGAGAATTACGTAGCGGGGCAGGGAGGGTAGCAAGGGAAGAAGGTGATTTGTACTGCGTACCAGCCGTCACTGTCGCCCAGGTGCAACATCACATTTAAGTCTCCAGCCAATGAATCTTGGCCTCCCCTCCTCTCCCCCTTATGTATCTCCTCATGTATGCATACGTATGTCTCTCACGCAGCAGATTCATATCGGCACCATATCCCTGCCGGCTCTCGGATCTCCGGATCCTGTTCAGTCCTTTATTCTTCGTTGTCTCACTGACCGTATAGAGAGAGCAAGGCGACGTCGTTGTCGTGGTCGTACGTGGCCGTGAATTGGCAGCAGGGGATGCGGCGACGCCATGTGATACTCTCGGGGCTCCAACGCCGACGAAGTCCGATGCTTGTGAACCGGCAGCCCATTGGATTGACTGACCAGGGTAGCACGTATAGAAGTTGGGATGCGTTGAGCTTTTGAAGCTCAATCCAGATGACTGAAGACCTAAACGTTGACTGCGCACATATTGAACTCAAGAAGAAAGTAAGCTCGCTAGCTATTGATCGACGCACACGCGTACTAACTGAACAAGCATGCAAACATTTCATACCCACCAGGCTCAAGAACTGGAGGATATGTTGGAGTAGCAGCAGTTGCAGCTTTCCTTTTGTTTTCTTGCGTTCACTGCCTTCGAATGCACCTTCGGTTCACTCCACCGGCACCTTAATCCAGCCATTGGCCAAGGCAAGATCTGCGGTCCGCCATTACCTGCATTAGAATCACGCTTCCGTAAGCCAAAAAACCAAATGACATCTACAGCAATTAGAATCTGCTACATATTCTATAGAAGTAATTTAAATGTCGGATTAAGGAGTTTTCTTTTCTTTTTTTAGAAGTAATTTAAATGTCGATCAGCGAGATAATATCACTAAGCCATTAGTAAACTTGTAAACTGCTCTTCATCCGGAGTCGAATTGAAATGCAGGCCTTCTCTAACGAAGAAACAAGAGGATGCAATGTTTACTGGGCTGGTTCTTCCCTGGTCACGAACTTCTTCTTAGCAGGCTTTTACGTCTCCATCTGCTCCGCCTGCATCAACCACACATCTAGCAGTTTCAAGTCTTTCTGGTGAAGAAAGAGCGTACATGAATAGTACTACACCAATCTGGTACGTAGCTGCGCATGGATTTTGCCTGGTTTGACGGTTCTTTTCTTGCAGTTGAAACAGAAGGGTAAGAAAAGCGAGTGACTGTTTTGGGTCCTTCAAAACCATTGCCAACGGTGAGATGTGCGGATAAGATTGGTTTGGTGATAAGATTAATGTAAAAAATTAAAATTAGATGAAATAAAAAAATAAAAAAAATTAACTTAAGATGAATAGATGACGATGAGAGGATTTATTAGGATATGATAGATTTTTTTATTACTTAAAAAATTTGTACTCTATCATTTAGGTAATATAAATATGTGGATAAATCCAAATCACTGTTGATTGAAAGTACTTGTTCCTTTTACTATCTTCTTCCTAAGTTTTATAAAAGCTAACATGTGTAGTATTAAAGCCTGGTCTGAAAAAAAATAATAGAAATACGTCAATTAAAAAAAAGATTACTAGATTTTTAAAAAAAGAGAGAAAAATAACAAGCATTGTAGTTACTATCTCTAATCAACTTTTTCCTATTTTAAAGGTAAAAATTATCAATTTTGGACTATTAAAATGATAACTCTATTTATTTTATAAGGACTTTAAAATTTTATAAAAAATAATTTTATTGAATATGATCTACGGGATCCTAATATTGTTAAAGATCAAATGAATGAGAATATGCAGAAAAATACAAGAGCTCTCCATGTACTACAACAAGTAAAAAATGAATCCCTATTTTCTTGAATCATATCAGCTTGAAACAATCACCGGGAGCATAGCACAGAAGAATTGATAAGTACTTTCTTCAACATAATTTTTAAAAATATTTGAGTGAGCCAACTTTATATATAAAAGCCTAAAGTATAAAAATTCTTATTGTCTATTTCTATATGAATGATATAATTTGTATTAAAAATTCATCAAATATGCTTGTTGATATTAGAATTTGAAATGACTAATGTGGTGCTTTTACATTATTTTTTTAGAATGAAAATTATTCAAGATATAAATGAAATTTTTTTATACTAAGAAAAATATGTTAAAGATTTATTTAAAATATTTTATATGATAACTTGTAAGCCAATGAATACTCTAGTGAATACAAATAATAAACTTATGTTAGATGGAGATGAAAAAAAGATGAGCAACAGGATAAAAGTTTAATTGAATAGTTAACTTATCTCACGCATTCAAAGTCAGATATAACATATAGATTTTACAAAAATAAATAATGAAGATATGATCTTCAATCTTAATCTACTCTCACTATTTTCTCATAAATCATATGACTTTCTATGATATGTGAATCGGAGACCCCTGATGGAGCTCTAGTGGGGATCGGGATCCAATCGACGTTTTAACATAACCTCGAAGAACTCAACCAATTACGCTAAGCTCGAAAAGATAAGCAACTCTTGTCGATCACAATTTCTTATGATTCTCATCCTATTCGGCCTCCGAACCATCATGGCCTCGAGGGACTCGACAAACCAGGATATTCGATTAAGTCATCACCATCGTTACAAAATGAGTCTGATTCGATGATATGCTCTCGAGGGACTCAACCAAGCATACCACGTCCTCAGGTTACCGGTAATATCTCTATGTCATAGTCACGATATCGAATCATGATATAGATGAGCCTCGAGGGACTTGACTAACTCATCTACATCGGGAATTGATTTATCCCTATGACGATGGAAGGTCACGTGGATCAATCTAATTGCCTAACGTTTACCGACTTAATATTACAGAGAGATGATTTTTGATTCGGTCTTCTAATATGATATATCACACATGTACATATTTAATATATATCTATATCACATACAAATATATATACATATATAATAAGTGTATAAGCAATCACACATCACATGAGCAATCACACCAGATCATCATAGACCATAATCTAATATGATCAGACCCAAGCTAATGGGCCCAATCACTTACATCATGATCTATATGTACATCAGCATATCTTCATGCCCTGTGATCATCCATCTCGTCTTCGTCGGTTCTATCGATATCTCGGTGGATCTCAATGTGTTGCGATCGTCCGTCTCAGCCTTATGAGTCTCGCTATCACCTCATGCTCTAGCTATGCCTCCTTATGTAATTACAATATAATTATAATTATACAGGCCCAACAATAAACGAGAGAAATTAGAGACTCGTAGGCCCTAATGATAATAATAATCACATCACATATATACACCATATGATCTATGATCATTTGTCCACATCACACATCACGTATACACATCATCATGTAAGACTACTAAATAATAATAATTAAATTATTTAATTAATTATTCTACAATATTTGGGAACCCTACCATAGGGTGCCCAACATGGCAGGTAGTTATTTATGTGGCTAAGAAACTTTAGCCACTAGGGACTCCCCCACAATCAAGAATCCTAGGCCACAGGGTTACCTTATGTAGCTAGGAAACCTTAGCCACCAAGGAGTCCTCTATAATTAGGAAACCCTAGTTGTATGAGAGCCTTGGGTGGTTAGGAAAACTGACTGCCTACTTGGACCTTGTGGGTAAGAATTATGGTTGCTAGAGTCTCTTTGGCGACTAGGAATCATGGTCGTTAGGGTCGCTTTGGCAGCCCTGCTTAGGTCAAGAGCAGCATGGCGATAGGCCATAATTCCTAGCTGCCAAAGGTGCCCCTTATAACTAGAAAACTTAGCTGTAGGGGCTCTGCCCTACTTAGGTCAAGAGCAGCATGGCTGCTCTTAATCTACTATAGGTGGCTAGGCCAAGAGCTCCCTCGAGAGCTCTCGACCAAGGTTGTAAATAGTCTTTGGCCATCCTACATGGCAGCAACAATTACTATACTTTCTCGCACTTTTGCATCAACAATATTAATATCAAAAGGTCTCTCTAAAACATCTTTTAAGAGAGAAAAAGAATGCAATCCAGATTTGTAAACTATGACAAAAATTACAACAATCGTGCAAAAATAATTCTACATGATTGAACACAACACACGTAATTTAAAAGTCAACCTTTCACACAAACAATCTAACTATAATACTATTGTTGGGAAATATGGGGTGACATCATATGCGTAGTGGAAGAACAAAAAATAAAAATCTCATATTTCTATAGAAAATAAGGTTCTTATAATCATGTGAAGATTAGTGCATAAAAACCCATAAAACCAAAAAACTACGTGTATAAGAAAGAAGTATTATCTAGGGAGATTGTATATCTAATAAGATAAGGGCTCCAATGAATATCTCATATTCAAACCTCTACTCATCGTAGCACCTACCAAATGTATGTAAATCCTCTAGGCCTAGTATCGAGTTGGCCGTGAGTCATGTTTGTTATAACTTCTTCTAACTCAGTGAATTATTATCTCCATAATAATTCACTCGACTCATCGACGTACTAGGCCACTACGTTGTAATCCCTAGATATAAGGGAATCCAATCATTTAGACTTATATATCCTTAGTTATCATGTATCTATAATCTCTCATTTATTTAATATCTCAGAAACTGTATATTGGGCATGGTGCTGTCAGGCCCATACGATTTCTACTCGAGTCTCGCTCTAATCAGATTCTCCTAGAGAACTCTTTTTTCTCTCAATCTGAATGACCCTAATTAGGGATTTACTTAAGCATGTAAACATGAGATATTCCTCTCATGACACCAAATGCAGATAATCATCTATCGATACTCAATTACCCTCATAACATTGATTACTACTCCCAATGACCAGTTGTGCTAGATCTGAAGCTTCCAGACCTATAAGTCCGATATCAAAAAGTGAACTACTCATATAAAACATCCTTGGTATCTCAAATCTAAGGACCAGATTCACCACTAGGACTATGAAATTACTGTTTGACAATGAGGTATCATCAACCATTCAGCATTCCGTAAGCGGATCAATCAGTGAACTCATTCTCTAATGAACACATGTATTGCATCTATAGTGTCTCCACATGAGCAGCTATGAGACGAGCCGTCTCCATCATATGGACGGATATACAGTACACTAGTATATCTGGTTATCTCGATGTCCCTCTTGAGTAATCTATGACTCGAATTATTTATGGTCTGTATTTAAAGGTGAATCGATCTTATTATCGTGATCTTATTATAATTTGATTCCCATTATACAAATCCATAGATATTATAATATATATATATAACAAGTAATATAAAATAAAAAAAATCAAATAAATAATAAGAAAAAAAGAGTGTATTATGTTATATGAGTCATCACTCACGTGATTGGCTTGCAAGGCACCTATAACTAGCAAAAATACTCTCGATGCTCTTTGATTTCTCTCTAAAATATCTATAGATGATACTCTCTAAGGTTTTTACAGAAAACGTGAGAAAATAATATAAATTCTTTGAAATTTATATAAAATGGTCTACAACGAAGAAGAGAGCTCATGGTCATGTAATTAATCTCATACGATGAAAAATCTGATTCTTCTCCGTGAACACTAATGGGATTTGTCGAATCACATTGAGTCTTATGTCTGTTGTCTCGTGTATTTTTCTTTATTGTTAATCTTTGATTATTTTTAAATTTTTATTATTTTTTCTTTCTCTCTCCGATGGAATCCATGTTACATGAAATACATTTTAAGAGTATTTTTGTCCAAAGGAGGACATTTTTGACATCTTGGATCACCTAGAAGGAGAAATGTGATCAATTCGCATTTCTGTGTAAAAGATGTGATGATACAGTGAGAACCAAAATCATCAACCAAATTAGAAAATTCAACCACCGAAATGCTAACCTCATCTCACAAGACTTATTTGCGGATACAGCGACTGTCATACATGTTGAGCGAGCAACAAAGTGTGTCACCATTTTATCACGAGATGCAATCGATCCAGCTACGTGGACATGGAATTGAAGACACCCGATAACTCGCTGAGACGAAGGAGGCACATATTCCCAGCCCAAGTCTCTTCTCCTATCTCTCAAATTAAACCGGCATGATCCAGCTGATTCCAGTCGCCTCCTCAGCGTGGGTGCAGAATAAAATCAAGCAGACCGAGGTAGTGTGTTTTCCACATCATTGCCAAATCATGGACGGACACAAAGGTTAGGCAGATGGATCTCAAAGAATGCACTTTGAATCCGCATCACCGCGAGCTAGCCAAAATTACCGATGTTAACAGCGGGAGGCAATCCAATTAAATCCAATGTGAAGGTTACTGATATTAGCATAGTAACAAAGACAACCATCGTCGGTCGGGTGATTAAAGATGTTCCGATGTGTTTGTCGAGACATAACTCATAAGGAGTCAACAATGCATTCCTGCTTATATTTTCGAGAAGTTGCTATGATCTCAAACCCTATTTCTTCAGGTTTTTATTCATTGTAGTTGCAAAGCTGCAATAGGAGATCCCTCGAAGATATTCAAGGTTCTCGATATTTTTTTTTTTTAAATTTCTTTCACGCATGCATACGGTAGGAGTGTTTAGACACCGATAAAAAGATTTTAAGACACCCTTTTATTTAAAATGTTGATGTATTCTTATGGTCTGTTTCAATCGGATGTGGCTTTTGTGGGTGTCAAAAGTATCACTCGAGTTGCCAATCCTTTTTACCTTGCCAGCTTAAGATGTGAAACTTGCAGAGCGTGGTGATGCATCAGAAGTACGTAAACGATCTTGTTTGCTCAATGCATCACATTTGCAAGGCTTTCATTCTCATCCGTCTTGCATTTTGTGGTGGAATCGGACAACTTATGGCTCAAAGATTTAGCTTTGATGTAAAGTTTTACCTTTTGCTGCTGCAAGCGACTTTGCTCCTCTCGATCGCTATCATTGGTGCGCAAAGGAACAAGGTTTTGTGCTTGGAAAGCTTAGCTAGAAAGTGACACCTACAATTTTGTGTTTGTAGAAGCATTATTTTCTTGTTGTTTGATGGAGTCATCCAGCGCTGGCCTTCCCCCTTTTTGTCCTTTGATATATTCGTTTGCAGCTATCGACGTCTCATCGAGACGAAAGCTAGTTAAATTTAGTTCTGTGCAACACCGAAAGCCAGTGAAAAGCATGCCAAATTGGAGGCTTTATGCCAACGATCGTCCTCAATATTTTCCAGAAAGACAGCAGCAGTTTTATTTATTTTTTATGATCGTGTGGGTTTTCAGTCGGAATTTTCGAGACCGGAAATCTATGAGTTGATATCTCTCGAGCTCTCCCATGAAGTTTAGAAGCTGCCTCGGGATGTAGTCAACGCCCATTCAGGCGATTTCCATATCCATAGAAGGTTTATGCGTTGACTTTGGTGCCCAAACCAAAAAAAAAGAGAGATCGCGATCGAACATAGAAGGTGTGTGCAGTGCATGGCAAGTCTCGCCGACAGCATGGCTTGCGCTCGAAATCTCTGCTATGTGCAAGAAATACCATGGGTTCGTACCGTAACCCCAAGGAGAAATGAGAGGCCTACTGCTGATTGCCAACCAATGGCTGCTTAGGTGCCCGGCCAATCGTTTTGGCCCCCATCCCATGGCCGCCGAAACAGCAGCAGCCTTGTTCTTTACTTCGTTTTAGGCAAGTGATACCGTGAAACATGTTAATCCTGCAATTTTAATTCCGCATGATCATTGGTGTAAGGTTCGTGGTAGGTGAGAACATGTTAATCATCCTGCAGTTTTGGATTTTGTTGCCATATTCTGAAGTGTCTAACTTTGTATACCGAGCTTTCTATCGAGCTTTTTACATTTTGACTGGAATTCTGCAGAGGAGGCTTGATGACAACAGTTGCATGAGCCATGCTTCAAACGCACCCATGAAGCCAGGGAGGCGTCGGTGACTGTACGTCTAAAAGTTTCTCGTCTCGATACGTGTTCCTGTCGGGGTGGCTTATGACCTTAGTGCACTTTGGGTTATCAGCTACAACTATAAAGAAAGCCTTCTCCCATCCTCCTCCTCCTCCTCCTCCTCTACCCTTGGTGGGAATCTCAACAAAAGCCATGGCGGAGAAGGTACATCCATTATTTCCTCCTCCCTCATGTATACTCTGCTACAGTACATTTGCTCTTTTGTATCCAACGTGAATTCTGTGTGTTGGACAAAAAGACGTGATTCTTTGGGGATCGACTCCGTGCTGCATTTTTGTTTCGGGAGTTATTTAGATCTCTCTTTCCTTTGGCATGCATTTTGTTCACTGAAATCGGTTTGAAGGATGATCTTTTTTGCACCGGTTCAGCTTTTTGTTCAACTTGTTGGTTTCATGAATTATTTGTTCTTACATGCTTGGTAGACCATCACAAATTGAGTTCTGCTAACTCAAATTCCGAAATTTCGCTTTCACTAAAATTATGCCGGTCCATGTTGTCTTCCTTGTTGAACTCGAGATATATATCTCACCTGGCAGCACTTTTATTGCTGTTGTTCATCGTCATAGATCTCAACAGTAATCATAAAGGTCGATCTGGACTGCTGCCTTTGCTCCAAGAAGATTAAGAAGGCTCTGTGCAAGCTCCAAAGTAAGCATAAGCATGCATGCTTCGATTTCTCTTTCCACTGCTGTCATGCTTCTTCTATCCAGCTCGCGGTCGTACTTATGGCATCCTTGTGTCTTGCGTGGAATTCATCTACTTGAGAGCGATTCAAGATCCAGTCTATCGTCTACGTTGAGAAGAAGAACACTGTCATAGTCTCCGGCCCCTTCAATCCTGAGTGCCTCATCAAGAAGCTCTGCTGCCTGGCCTGCAAGGTGATCAAAGACATCCAGATCAAGCCGGACGACCCACCACCACCACCACCTCCTCCTCCTCCGCCACCTGAACCGACCCCTCCGCCACCCGAACCGGCTCCTCCCCCACCTGAACCGGCCCCGCCGCCGCCCGCGCCCGCGCCTGCACCTGAACCGGCGCCAGCACCTGCACCTAAACCTGAACCGGCGCCAGCACCAGCACCGGAACCGGCGCCAGCGCCAGCGCCGGCACCCGACCCACCACCGCCTGCGCCTGAACCGGCTCCACCGAAGCCAGAGCCGCCCGCACCGCCCGAGTTAATGGTGAAGCTGCCCCTGTGGGCGTTCCCGTCTCCAATGTGGCCGGTCTGTTGCTACCAGCCGTGTCCCTGCTACGAGCCGCGCCACGAGTGCTGCCGCTGCTGCTCCTGCGGCCAGGTAAGCGACGGTGCGCCGCCGCCAGCCGCAGTACCGCCGCCGCCGGCCATGTACTACGGTCGCCCTCCGTGTTACGAAGCAGACCGCTACAAGATCGTGTGCGAGGAGGAGCCCTACTATGGCTGCTTCATCATGTAATCCCCTTCACATATATACGTTCCCATCCTGCGTTCTTCTCAGTCGTCGCACGATGTTGAACCATAACAATAGATGATGATAATTGCATCCTCGTATGTGTTTAATATTGTAAGAACACTTAAATAATGTTGAAGCATTTCCCATCTTTATCGATCGAGTATGTCAAAATGGTTGGTGCCCTGCGATGTGCTCGCCTGGTAGCCTTTGTCATGGATGATGCGCCGGCGGGGAAGATCCACCGATTGCGGCTCCTCTGTCTCGATTCAGGCGGGCTCCTGACGGAAATCTCAGGATGGTGCTGCCCGAGCCACGGGTGGGTCCCACCGGGAATTCCTGGAACAATGCCTGCTCGACCTTTTCCTTTCTTTTGTTCTCTTTTCTAGGTAGAATGAGGAGGACGGGATGGAGATGTGTCGCCTACCACCACGGCGATGACGGTGGCGATGGCGACGCTGGTGGTTGTATGCGTTGCCTCGGCTCCATTGTCGTCGTCTCCTTTGCCCGCTGTGGGGCCGAGGCCGATGAGGAGGTCGCGGCCCAGAGCCATGTGCTGCGTGCGGATGAAGCTGGACTTCCATACGCCCAAGCTTTTGCGCTGGCAGACAAACGACGGGTCGCTTCTCCGGCGATGTTGCACCGTCAAGTTTGGCTCTCTCATCAAGATGCCAATGTGACGGTGTAGCAATCGGCCACGTCTCTCGAGCATTATTATCATTACTCCCACCGGGAGGGGGACCCCGTGGACGTGGATGAGCAGGACACGTATAAAATTGTACGGACGAGGATCCAAGGGGATCTTGTCACCCACAGTTTGATGATGGGTTTCTACATGCGAGCAATTTGGCATCCGGCCATTTCAATAAAGCATGAACTGCATACAGTCATCATACGTCCGTAACTTTACATTTACAAGTAATCTGACGTTTTCCGAGTGGTAAAAATAATAATGTTTTAATTTTTCGTATTAGAGCAATTTAGAACCCTTCTCCCGCGCTTGAACTTTTCCCTGCAATTTCGATCGATTGGAACTCCGAGATGCGGGATGACAGCCGAAGGCCTCTTCGATTTGGCTTCTTCGAGACGTTCTCGCGGGGCCACCTCTGCTTCCTCGATTCCTGTGGCTTCCAGAGAAAGGTGGTCGGTTGATCCGATCGATCCATTCCTCTGCGCTTGCGGCACGCTCACAGCCTAGCTCTTGGCGTCTACTTGGGTTATGAGTTGGAGACGTTCGATGTCCTAGGGTTTCAAGAATCGGGAGACCGACGGCCTTCTGCAGGGATCTCGGGGCCGTGAAAGATGATCTTGCCTTGAGGTGAGTGCTCCCTGGTGGAGAGTGGCATTTTCTTCTCCTTCGTGAACATGGAAAGTTGTGCTGCTTGGGAAAACGATCGCCCGTCCGTGGTACAGCTCGAGCTGCCGAAACCGACAACGGAAGAAATTGCGCCATTGATCATGCATCTTTTAGCAAACCCGGCGCAGGACCACAGAGATCGTCCTTTATGTGCACGATTGCTCCCTGTAGCTCCAGGTGGCTGTAAGCATCCTCGCGTAGGTGAAGGGAATCAACGGATCTCCATCCCGAGACCGAAAGGATCATCTAGGGCATCCAGTTCTGCCCGGTCAAGCTGATCTTGGGTGAATAAGTGCAACAGAACGGATACCGAAAGCCACCTGTGACCAAAGCTCATTTCGTTGAAGCCTCACCGGTGGTGGACGATGAATACAGTGTGGGATGTCATGGAGGAGCCCAAGGAATTCGCTGGTCATATTCGTTTCGGTGAAGAGGACCATTATATGTTATTTAAACGCTTACTGAAAACTAAAGTTGGTATAGGAGTGAAGCCCATGAAATGCCCTTAGCATTGTACTTCCAAATTGGTGCCCTCTGATGTGAGCTCCAAGGGAAAGACTGGAATATGCTGGCTGCCGAGAAGATTGGCAATGTGAGTTATTGCCTTAATTGGAGTGTTTGAGTGAAGATCCATGGGAAGGAGGAGTTTTGTTCGTTTGATGAGTATAATTAGCACACTACAATTTGGACCACTGCCCATCTTCGTTCGCAATGTGGCTTCCCACTCTGAGAGCTCCTAGGAGCAGTGCTGCCTGTTCCAGAAAGTGCGAGCTGCATCAGGACAAGGGAAGATGAATGCATGTAGCAATAATGGGGAAACAATATTTCAGATGGATGAAAACAGGTATGGCAAGTGCGAAGTGGGTACCAAGGTTTTAAGGGTTGAGGCTGGATCGACCAGAGTGACCGAGTCCTTTATCTGAGTTTTGCTTAAATGTGTTATGTTTGGATCGACCAGAGTGACCGAGTCCTTTATCTGAGTTTTGCTTAAATGTGTTATGTTGTGGAAACATCATCAGGTGAGGTATGGATTTCGGCATTGTGTGATTTTCCAAGCTCGTGCTCAGCTAATGAGGTACACAATATCATTGTCTATTGATGATAACTTTTTTTACTTCTATCTTTGCAAGAAATTTTTTACTTTATTCTTCTTGTGCAAGTTAAATGTGGTCTTCTTATTCCTTTTGGTCTTTGGTGGTTCATTTTTGTTGTGCAAATGTTTATGCAATATTGAGTTGGATCATAATCTGGTTAGCATACACGTAAGCTGGAGTCTCTGAGAAGTTGAGGGAGTATGAGCTAGAAGCAGATTGTCTGCTTCTCTTTATATTGTATTAGCTATCTTACAGTTTACGTCTCTTGTATAATTTGGTTCTCCCAAACTTTGTCCCATGTCGAATAGCTACTTTTCTTCCTTTGTTCTCATTGTTTTATAAGCCACTAACTTTTGTTTTCTCTACAGATAATAAGGGAGCATGAGTTTCTTCAGTACAGGTTGCCTTGAAAGCATTATAAAGAAAGGAAAACAAAATTACTAATCCTTACGGCTCAATGCTTGTTGAGAACTGGTCCACAGGTAAATGTCCAATGAATTTGTTGTTTAATATTTTCACAAGAAACTTGAAATGCACCCATAAATGCAGGTGTCAGATATAAGGGCCTGACAGATCTGATCATGTGTTTGCTTTGCTTGAAAGACACAACTGCTTTTGATGATAAGTTCAATTTTATGACTGACAATAGAATGGAGGCATCGAACATAAGGTAAATGTGGAATTATAAATTTTAGATTAACTTAATCTATCTGATCTCCTCTAACGGAAGAAAACAGTGATTCACTAATATGTAGTCATGTCAAAAGTGACAATCTGTTCTGAGCTCATGTTGAATAGAATCTAGGCACTTTCTCATCCGGTTCTTCCATCCAACCGGGTTACAAATGTCTTCAGCTCTTGTGGTTCTGTCTACACTACACGAGATGTTTGACAGTTCATCTCATGACTCATGGGTTACAAGCCGATCTACCTCTTCAACATGATACAGTTGCTTTTGGATCATATAAAGATATGAGAGCAACACTCTGTTCTGAGCTCTTGTTGGATAGAATCTGGTTCTTCCATGGTAAGAATTGCCTCTGGTTTTCAGCTTTTGTGGTTTCTGTCTACTCTACATGAGATGTTTTGACGGTTCATCTTATTTCTCATGGATTACAATCAAGTCTACCTCTTCAACATGATACAGTTGCTTTTGTGCTGATCATATAAAGACATGAGAGCAAGATGGGACAAATTGTATTGGCCCAAAGAATGGTAGAATTGTTTCCCCCTGTTTTCCGCACTTGAAGTGCCTTCCTGCTGCATCTGGTTTCCAATACTGCATTGCAGTGACATGTTTTTAAGACAAACATTACTCTTATTGATTTTGTTTTTATGAAAACCTTTATGGAAGCCATATGCTTGAAATTTCCTCTTTTCATCTAATTTTGCCGATGCTTGAAATCTGATACCGGTGAGGCCTTATTTTTGCTTGCTTATACTGTGTGTTTGATGACATCAAGTTGTATGCAAAGAGAAATAGTTGAGAAGCATGTAATATGTTTCCAAAGCTGAAAAAAAGGTCACGATGTAATATCATTTTTTTTTTTTTTAATTTCAGATCAACCTTCAGAGAGAGTCGATTTGGACTTGGAGCTCAGGAGTTGTTTCCAGCAGAAATCGATGCAAATTGATCTCTCTTCGTTGCTGGATCGAACTTTCAATCTCAGGTTAGTATTGTTTTTTGAGTTCAATCAGAAAAAATTACTATTTTCTGGGAGAAAGTTGTCTTTTTTTTTTTTTCCTTTTCTTTTATGTATCTGCATGCATAATATATATTTGACAGAGCCACAAATGTTGACATGGAATGATCGATCAGATGAGGCTGATACCGACGTCTGCAGTCGAATTCTTGCAAGCATTATTGCAGCAGCTAAAATGAAGTACATGGAGGGTCGACATAATTGCGGAATTGAAGTCGCCATCTCCCGAGAGCAGAGCACAGTGGTTGCGAGACAACGACAACGCCACATGGTGGTCCGTCGCGTGAAATCTCCTCTTCCTTGCAGGCAACCACTCGAAAAGAAAAGGTGGCGTCCTCCTTGCTTCGGCGTCATCGATGTGGATGGCTCCCGCAGTACGTGGTCTTCTCTCCTTTCCTCGAGCGAATGCACAAAGAGACTGATACAACGTCGGTCACGTGATGTTAAAAAAATGATTTAATAAGTTATTATTTCACATGTCTCAGATTAATCATTAACGATTTTACGATCGCATTAATGATCGGATAATACATATAATTGTTTTCAATATTAATCGTAATTTTAATCCAACGATCGTGTGCTTACACATTGCGTTATGAAAAGGTTGTTCTCAAGTCACACGGGCTAACCATAATATTTTTTTATATATAAAAAAATATTATCAAATATGTCGCGCACGCAATTTTACGTGTCAATTTAGATCACCGACTCTTTTGACACCTCAATCGGAGATGGTCGATTCTAAATATCCCGTTGTCTTTCTTCTCTGTATTGTTTACCGTGGAGAAGGAAAACCAGGTGTATTGTCTTGTTAAGAGTGTGACCGGGACCTAAGAAGCTTCGGAGAGGCGTATAAAACAAATAGTAGGCGTGCCAACTTGGATGTGCACACGTTATCCTATTGATGATCGTCTTTTAATATATTTATACCCATTAAAATTAGCCCTTTAATATGTATATATATATATAATATATTATCTGATAGCAACATAATAGTAAAACTATCGATAACCGATTATCTCTTAAAGTTAACTATGATTAGTATCTTAATTTGTATATTTTAAAAGGTAATATTGTGATTCTATACTTATAAAAGTGAAATATTTAATTTCAATTCTCCTAACATTATTAACTTTCTCAACGGATAAAGGGCACCAATAGAAATGATAAAAATGTAATTTTATTATTTTTTAAATTATTAATTTTATATAAACTCCCTTGATTTCCTCTTCCCCTTCTCCTTCCAACCTACTCATCTGTTACCCGTCATACTTTTTGATCCTACTCATTCACCATACTTTTCACTTGTAGTTTGCTCATCGTACTTGCTCGCCAATCACACTTGCTCACTCATCGCTTGCTTGTTCACTGGACTTGCTTTGCTTGTTGCACCTACTTGATCACCACTCGCCTGTTGTGCCCGCTCATCCATCGCTCCTACTTGCCCACAACTCGTTAGTCGCACATGTTTTTTATTTATTTATGAAATGATGAGAAATTATTTTTTTTCTCTTACTTTCCTATATAAAATGGAAGTGTTTGTATTGGATGTAAAATCTTATTTCATTTGCAAGGTAACATTACCAAAAAAAAAAAAAAAATCTGTGGCAACATCAACAAAATACTGGAATTGACGTTGTGCTATTTTCAGTCATCTTTAAAAGAAAAAATAGATCTATCATTTTGTGTCATTTATTGCGGAGCACATCAAATACTTTTGTACATTTGCTTTCTTCTTGGAATTTTGTTTGCACAAGACTCATCCGATCGAGATATTATAATAACTTAAATAGAGATACTGCAAGCCAACAAAAATCACACTCGAGTTTGTTCATTTGCTTACATGAGTTCGTACCGATATGAAAGCGTTAACGATAACAAAAACTTATATGCTTATCGGTTCATGAACTTTGTCATGCTGCATTGGAATTTGACTTACGGTGTGATAAGGGTATTAAGTATGACGAGACACCTGATCTTCGGTCGTACACCCGGATGACGTCATCGCCCCTCCTGCGCTCCACAACGCCCGCGATTTGACCGCCCGACGTCGCTTCTCCTCAGCATCGCCCCAACTACCCGCCAAGTTGACCACGGCACCGACCTGCGAGGTCAGGCCCGTACGCCACCTGCAAACAGTCGGAAGCATGCCCTCCGTCCGACCTATTTAACCCGAACAGGTAAGACAAAGGACTTTTTCTGATCTCTCTCAAGACCTCTAGGGGAAGGACCTTTCCTTTCCTAGACTTCTCTTGAGGACCCCTTCTTTGCTTGAACACTCCGAGAGGTGAGTAGACTCGGACACCCCGCACTTCTCGAGAACTCCGCCACGCCAAAGATCGACTTGGGCGCTGAGGGGTTTCGTGAGCATCCGACCCGCCTTGCTGCAGTCTTGTCCCCGACGGCCGAGGAGCGCGCACCGCTTTTCGGAGAGCTCGACGGGGCGTGAGCAGGAGCCATCGACGCCCGAACTGCATCGAGACGACTTCGCTTCGGATTCAGCCGCGGCGCCCGGTCACGTGAAAGTTGTTTCTAACAGATTGGGCGCTAGAAGGAGGGCCTTCTGGGCGACCACCGCCCGCCTTAACGGCACATGGACGAAAGGTCGCTTCCTGGCCGGCACTTCTACGGAGGTCCCGCACTCCAACCCCGAGAGGGACGATCCGCCGCAACCATAGATCGCCATCGAATATATTTAGCGACGCCGCTCTACCCGCCAAGTCGGGTTCCACCGCTTCCCACCGTCACGGTGGAGGCTTTTCAGACCTTTCCCAATGTGTCCGACCGCAAGTACCGCCCAGCCGCCCTCCCGCCTACTCCAGTGAGGCGCAGAGCCGACTCTCCAAAGGCCGAACCTCTTCCCCAAGATCATGAGGCGACACCGCCGGCATTCATCTTCTCCAGCCTCCCGCCGGTTCAGACGGAACCCGCTCTGAAAACCTGGACGCCCCGCCTCAACTCGAGGCTGTCTTCTGCACTCGACCGACCTATTTCGGCTCAGATCCGGCCCATCGCAGCCGGAGGAGGTGCAAAGGGACGCCCGCAAGTCCAAAGAAGAGCAGAGGGAAGTGTCCCACTGGAGTCCCCGCTTGCCGACATACGGAATACCCAAAGGCCCTTTAAACTTCCGCCTCCTCCATCGACCTTTTATGATGGAGTGAGTGATCCACCGATCACGCCGCCGCTTCCGGCTCAAATGGCCCTATATGGAACTTCTGACGCCTTGATGTGCGTATGCCTCTCACCACGCTGAAAGGATCCGCCCGCATATGGTACAAGACTAAAAGCCGGTCGGTAACATCCTTTGAACAGCTCGCCAAGGACTTCGAGCCACGCTTTTTGGCATTTGCGCGACCAAAGCCTTCCGTCCGCGCCTCCCGGTTTGAAGCAAAGGAGGACGAACCCTCTCCCACTTCGTGCAAGGTTCACCACTGAGGTACGGAGTTATCGGATGCTCACCCATCGCTATTGGTGCAGTATCATGATGGGGCCGCGACCATCGAGATTCTCGCTGGTCCTTGGTGGAGCGACTCCGCCCATCGCAGAAATGTTTCAATGAGCAAGTCAAGATACGTGGCGGCCGAGTCCTCGATGTCGGGAAGGAAGGAAGAACGACCGGGGGCATCCTACTCCATCCCGACGGACCGACACCCAGCGGAGTCCTCGCACCGAGGGCGCCGCATGGGCCGCCTCGACCCATACGCGCCGAGCCGCCACCTCCTCAAGGCGCCTCTGACGCAAATATTCCTCCGCATCAAGGAGCCGGGAATGCTCGTGCCGCCACTGCATGAAGGGCCGGGCGATACCGGCCGATAGCACGTATTGCCGCTTTCATCGCAAAACGGACATGACACGAGCAATGCTACGAAATGCGATAAATTGAAGAGCCGATCCAAGAGGTCACCTCGATCAATACCTCCAAAGATCCGCGGCACCATCCTCGCGCTCGGCGTCTTGGCCGAGCAACATATCGACGCGATCACCGGGGACCCGCCGCCGAGGACATAGCGCCGCCGGCGGGCTTACGCCCGAGCCGCCGCGACCGGAATATCACCTCCTCCGAGCCGAGATCACATTCTCGTGGATATGGGAGCAACAGAGCATGACGATGCGTACCGTGGTGTCGCCCGAATTGCCAACGCACGTTCGACGGATTATGGTCGACATCGCAGCCGCCGACATCCTCTACTTCGGCCTTTTCGTTGGGGTTGCCGGCGAAGCCTGGCCTTTGCACTCGCGCCACCGGCTTCATCCGACTCGATTCGCCGGGTGCGGTAACCTACCATTGACCGGCGATTCTCAAGGCCAAAACTCACTGGTAACCTTTTCCGTGGTCGACCTCCCATCGCAGATAACGCCATCCCGGGCCGACCCACCTCAACAGTGCTAAGGGCCGTTTCTATCCACATACCACCGACGCCGTTCCCACCACGAGTCGGGAGGTGCGGGAGATCCTCAAGAGTCCAGACGGTGTTACGGACGGCGACTTCCCGGTAAGAGGAAAAGGCCGAACCGCCTCGAAGACCCACGCGCGCAGCGCCCGACCGAGCATCCCGAGCCAACAAACCCGGCGTTAATATTCCACGCAAGATGACCGCCCGACGGATACCGGATCGCCCGACTCGATAATCAAGAGCGGCGCAGCTCATCGCCTCCTCCAGAAAGCGCCGATGTCTTCGCCGATACCGCCGCCGACCTCCCGAATCGACCGGTCGCCAACACCATCTACACATTTCCCGATCGCCCGCCGGAGACAGACCTCGCCTCGGGCCCCTCGAGCGCCAACAAGTCGTGCAAAAGGAAGTCGACAGGTGCTCTTGGCGTCGACTTCATCGAGGAGGTCCGTACCTCGCTGGTCGCCCAATGTAGTCCTCGCCAAGAAGCCTAATGGAAGCCGGAGGATGTGTGTTGACTACACCGATCTAAATCGTGCTTGCCCGGGATTGCTTCCTCTACCTAGGATCGACTAACCGTCGACTCAACCTGGTACGCCCGCTTCTCCTTCATGGACGCCATCTGCATAACCAGATCCGATGGCCCCCGAGGATCGGCAACATACAGCCTTCCACACACCCCAAGGAGCCTACTTCTACAAAGTTATGCCATTCGGGTTAAAGAATGCAGCGCCACCTACCAAAGGATGGTGAACAAGGTGTTCGCCGCAAATAGGGCGTAAACATGGAGGTCTACGCTGACGATATGATCGTGAAAGCCGAACAGGGGCTGCACACTGACGATTTGGCGGGAAACCTTCGCCACACCGAGAAGGTATGGGATGCGCCAATCCGGCAAGTGCGCTTTCGCGTGACATCGGGAAGTTCTCGGTTCATCATACACTAGAGAGGAATTGATGCCAACCTCAGAAGATCCGAGCTTCACCGACATGAGATCTCCGAGCACAATAAAGGAGATTGCCTTAACGGAAGGATAGCGGCTCTGTCCCGATTTCTATCCTGGGAGATAAGTACCTTCCTTCCGAGTCCTCAAGGACCCAAAGAACTTCCAATGGACGGCAGATCGCGAGGAAGCCTTCACGCCCGGCAAAGACTTATCCGAGCTACCCCGACTTACCTCGGTGTCCGCGCTAAAAACTTACCCTCTACCGCGGCCTCTCAAAGATGCGTGATCTCGGTGCTTGTGAAAGAAGCCCCGATGCGCAACACCCGATTTACTACACCACCATGTGTCTTTGCGTGGGCCGAGCGCTTATCCTCCCATCAAAGGTCGGCTTTGGCACTTATTCTAGTGGCTAAGCTACGCCCTACTTCCAAGCCCATACGATTGAGGTATTGACCGACCAACCCCGCGCCAAGTTCTTTCTAAGTTTGGCGTAGCGAGGCATGCCTCTAAAGTGGTCGGTCCGAGCTATCCGAGTTCGACCTCGCCACAAGCCGAGAACAGCCATCAAGGCCTGTGCCTTGGCCGATTTCATCTCGGAGTTGACACCACCGGAAGCGGCGTTGAGCAAATCCACCGAGACCGGATGCCGACGTGGATGGGTCTTCCGGCTCGGGAGCCGGTGCGCTCGACTCATTCGAGGATCCCGACGGACACGCTTTTGAGCGTTCCCACCGCTTTCGCGCCACAAACAATGAGGCCGAATACGAGGCGTTGGCGTGCCTCCGCTTGGCGCCGAGATGCAACTAGGAGCAATCCACATTCTCACGGATTCCCAACTTGTCGCCGAGCAAGTTGGTGGAGAGTATCGCGCGGACTCGACTATGTCCAGATACCGACCGAGGTAAAAGCCCAAACTTCTAACTTTCCACGCTTCACTGGCCCGTGGTGCCAGTCCCGTAACGAGCGCGGACCGGCTCGCGAAATTGGCCTCGGAGCCGATCCAGGAACATCCCGAGGTCGAGGAGCCGACACACCTGGCCGGTGGCCATCATGGAGATCGGGGATCCAGGAGTCCGACCACTCCACCCACGTGGATTCGTGAAGCATCAAGTACAACGCGAGGATCTCGCCACGGATGAGGTCAGGCACGGCTCGCCGAACTCAGCGCGTGGTATCGCGAAATCGGCGACCGACTCTACAAAGGTCGCTTTCCCACCCCTCCTACGATGCTTAGATCCCGGTGAGGCGGAAGTGATCCACGCCGAAGACCACGGCGGGATTTGTGGGGAGCACATAGGCGGCCGAACTCTGGCCTACAGAATACTGCGCCATCGCCTACGCGGCCTGCACCGAGACGCCAAGGCTTTCGTGCGGCGGTGCGACACTTGCCGCCACGCCCGCGCCGCAGCTCCTCGCGGTCCCGCCGCCTCCATGGATCGCGCTGGCCCTTCGCTCAATGGGGAATGGACCTCTTGGGCCCGTTTCTGCCCGTCGGCCAGGAGACATATCATTGTGGGGATAGATTACTTCACCAAGTGGGTGGAAGCCGAGCCCTCGGCAACCATTACAACCGAACGGGTCGAATCAGCCAGATGGAAGAACATCGTGACCCGATTCGGTTCGCCTAACGCGTTATCATCGCGATAACGGGACCCGCCAAAGACTCGGTTCGGAGTTCTGCGCGACTTATCACATCCAATGAGGTTTAGCTCTGGCCCACCCCGCACCAACGGGCTCGCCGAGGTGACCAACCGATCTATCCCGGATGGACTTAGGAAAAGGACTTTGGAAGCCCGACGAGCTGGGTCGACGAGCTCCCGAACATCCTATGGTCTCGCGGACTACCTCAAGACGGCCGGCGAGTCCCCACTGCCTTGCATTCGGCGTGGAAGGCCCTACCGCCGAGTTGGTCATCCCAACATGCCGGTGGAGAACTACGAGGAATCCACCTCGGCCAGTGGAGTTCGGGCCGCCTAGACTGCTAGAAGAACGCAGGGCTAACGCGCAAGCAAAAATGCTGGCGCATACAGTGAGTGTTGCTCGGAGTTACAACAAGAGGGTGCGCCTCGACCCCTCGGATGGGGACTTAGTCCACGCAAGGCGGAAGTAAGCGACCCCGCCACTCAAGGGCAAGCTTGCACCTAAGTGGGAAGGCCCCTACCGAGTAATCAAAGTAGTCCGACCGAACGCGTCGGCTCGCGACTATGATCGGGCAGCCTTCCCGAGGACTTGGAACGTCGAACCTTAAGAAATATTTTGTTTAAGGACAAAACGGAAGTAAGTCAATACCAAACTCAGGCCATTGGAAAGAAGTCGGAGATTGTATTAAGAAGGCAAATTTGTATTACCACAAGTTTGGATTACAAAATGGGCCCCTAGTGGGGAAAGAAGTATTACAAAAACAAGGGAAGACCCTCCAAAAAGAAGAAAAGAGGTCCTCAGCCCGCAGCCGGAAGGTCATTGCCGAAGGGAACCTCGCCAGCATGTCGACCCCATGATCTTCGGGCATGAGACGGCGATTCTCTCGACCATCGAGCTCGGAGGACATGCTCGAACCGCCAGGGCAACTTTGTACCCATATCAGACGATACACGGCCCGTCCGGCCCAGCCGAGGAGGAAGCCCTCCGACTTCTTGTAAGCGCCGATCGCTTCTCCTGGCCCTTCTCCGCCGACTCTTCCGCCGCGCAAGGGCCTCTCGGCGGCTCGCAGCTCGGCCTCCTCGAGGTCAGCTTGGCGGCTAATCTCGGCCTCTCCATCCGAGGCGGTTTCTAGCTTCAACGTCCGAGGAGCTTCGCCCGCCGCCGAGGCGCCCCGAGCTCGGCGGTCGACGCGCAACTTCCGCGCCATGTCCGCCGCTGCCGCAGCAAGAAGAACCGCCGGTCCCGACCGCTGGCTTCTCGGGCGGCGCAACCTGTTGCGCCGCCTGTGCCATGCACCAAGCGACGAGTCGTGCACCCGGCCGAGGAGGGCCGTGGTGTAGTGGAGATTCTGCACAAGGAAAAGAACGCTGAAAGTGATGAATGTGAGCTCACCAAGAGGATACACGAAAACGGTGCTTACCCACAACACCGATTCATGGCGAGCGGCCGCCTGAGGAGCGTGTATAGATCCCGAGCCATGCTCGGGATGGAGCGCCGAGGTAGCCGCCGAGGGCTCTCCCGACCCACACCTTGTCCCCGACAAACCATGCCACCGGCCACGAGAGGGTCGCCCGCGCCCCGGCGGGACCTCCCCATCATTCGGGAAAGGAACGGCCGATCCTTCCCCGACGTGACCCAAGACAGTCCTTCATGGCCGGAGGACGCCGGCCCTTCCCGGCCGCCTCGGCCGGGACCAAAGACTTCGCAGAGTGGTGGCGCCCGGCCGCTCGGCCGCCGGCCGCACAGACACGGGCGCCTGTGTCCACCACGCCCTGGCCTTCGCCTTTCTTGGGACGCTCATGGGCGCGTGGAGCCACCCCGCCGCTAGAGACCGCCGAGAGCGCGAGATGGTCCCCTGAGCACCCGAAGTCGTGGAAGGACCGCAGTTCACCATCCTCGCAAAGAACAACATGATATGTCGTAAGATAGAGTATGGCAAAGAATCCAAAAAGAGGCGAGACAACGACGGCCTACTCCCGAGAGCGGATTTAGTCCGCCTCCACCACCATCGCCCGACATGTTGCGATGGCTTGCGAGGAAGGGAGGATTACCTCACCGCCGAGGTGAGCGCGCCTAAGACTCACTGGGCGGTTATCGATGGTCCTCGAGCGACCACGAACCCCAAAACCCCGATCCATTTGGCCTTTGGACAAAAAGAAGCGCCTCTTCCACCCTTTGTTATTGGTGGGGCGCTAACCGGAACCCCGTCGTGCGGCGAAGTATCCCACCCTTGAAGAGAAAGCAGCGAAAGGAAAAGGTTGCGGGTCGGGCGATGTTAGCGTAATGGCATTCCCAAGAAAGCCACCAAATACCGCCAGGAGTTGGGAGTTATCTGGGAAGGCGAAATACGCCACAGGGAGATGCAGGATACGATGATTTGATGCAGGGGAAGGCGCAGGCCGGCCTCTAGGGCATCGGCGGTCAGGGCAAAGCCCTTGGGAACCGGGTCAAAAGCCCTGTCCCGCTGACGGAGGTTGAACTCCTCGGGATGCCGTAGCGGCCGGAGAATCCCACCATACGCCCGTCCCAAGATGGAGTCTTGGTCGTGCGGCCACATCAAGGCCTCTAACGCACGCGCCGCTCCGCATCGAGGAAGGGCTGGAAGGAGGAGACGAAGGGAGAGCGGCGGCGCGGGTTATGGCGATGGGGAGGAGGAGGAAGAAGCAGAGGAAGAGGAAGTGGAAGGAGGACCCATCGCGCACTAACCTATAATGGAAGAAATCGGTGGAAGAGGTTAAAAGGCACCTGAGCCTATGGAGAAAACTTGAAGGAAGACGGGGACAAGAGATGAAAACTCACGATAAAGTGATAGAGAGAGGGCTCCCTATTTATAGAAAAAGGGGCCTCGACCTTTCGCCTCCCGAGGCGGCGACGATGACACCGCCACATCGCCCAATAGCATCACATCGGGCGATCGAAGCGGCGTCATATTAATGAGGAGGCGTGTACACCCCTGTAAGAAACTTATCCCGCACGCAAGCGGCTCCTCGATTCCAAAGAACCGCACTATCGCGAGCCGTTTTGGCGCACGACGGCGGTTCGATTTTCTAGGTCTTGAGCAGCACCTCGACCATCGGTTTTCGGGCCTTGGCGGCTCGGCCACACACATCCCGGCAGCGGTTCGGCAACTCGTTTCACGAGCCTTGGCGGCGCGGCTCGGCCACACACACACATCCCGAACGACAGTTCGGCTATCATGGTTTTTCACGTCGTGTGCGTGACCTCGACCCCTAGTACCCAACGACGGGTGTGCGAGAGACTTGAGGCGTCGCGGCCCTTACCTCGGCGGCGCTCACCCATCGTTCAAGCGCCTAAGCGCGAGTCTCAACCCCGACACGGACGTCGGCAGCAACGGAACTCGGGCGTCTCTCGACCCCATTATCCCGAACGGCGATTGGTAGACATGATCTTGAGCGGCCGATCATCGCCGGCATCCTAGGCCTTGGCGGTGGCTCGGCCTATTTCGAACGACGGTTCGGTGACTATAACTGGTCTTGAGGTTCCTCGACCCCTTTTATCCCGAATCGGTGGTTGATTCACAGGATCTCGAGCTTCCTCGATCGGCGGTTTTCCGGGTCTTGGCGGCGCCTCGACCCCGTATCTGCAAAGGACTTGGTCAATTATGACACAACACGGTAGAACTTCCGCGAGAATCTCGATCGGCAACGTGTTCTTCCGAGCAACACCCTCCAAATTGTCCCGCAGGAGTGGCTTTTGAGGGGGGGGTAGTGATAAGGGTATTAAGTATGACGAGACACCTGGTCTTCGGTCGTACACCCGGATGACGTCATCGCCCCTCCTGCGCTCCATAACGCCCGCGATTTGACCGCCCGACGTCGCTTCTCCTCAAGACGCCCCAACTACCCGCCAAGTGACCACGGCACCGACTGCGAGGTCAGCCCGTCACGCCACTGCGGTGATCGGAGCATGCCCTCCGTCCGACCTATTTAACCCGAACAGGTAAGACAGGAGGGAGGACTTTTTCTGATCTCTCTCAAGACCTCTAGGGGAAGGACCTTTCCTTTCCTAGACTTCTCTTGAGGACCCCTTCTTTGCTTGAACACTCGAGAGGTGAGTAGACTTGACACCCCGCAATTCTCTGAGAACTCCGCCACGGCCAAGATCGACTTAGGCGTCGGAGGGTGGGCGAGCATCCGACCCTTTGCGCAGTCTTGTCCCCGACGGCCGAGGAGCACGCAGCCGCTTCGAGAGCTCGACGGCGTGAGCAGGAGCCATCGACGGCCCGAACTGCATCGAGACGACCCCTGGTTCGGATTCAGCCGCGCCTGGTCACGGTAAAAAGTTGTTTCCCCTAACACGGTGGCAATTTTTTATCGATCTCTTATTTCTGTTGGAAGTTATCTACCTTTGCAGATAACACATTCTGTTCGATAAAAATTAAAACTAAATACACACATGAAATATAATAATCACAATGATAATTTTTACACATAGTAATCACCACGACAGACAAGCAATAGTTGAGCAGGTGTTGTGGGCAAACGGATGCAATGAGTGAGCAAGGACGATAGAAGAGCTGGTGCAATAAATGAGCAATGGGCGATAGGTGTGATCGATGAGCAAGATCAATAGATGCAGCAGGCGACTGGCGACGAGCAAGTAGGTTAGAATGAGAAGGAGAAACAAAAATCAATCATAAAAGTTTATACAAATTTAATAATTTAAAGATTGTGAAATTATATTTTTAGCTTTTTTATTCGTACACATATGGTTATGTATAATTTTTTTTTTGTCAAGAAAGTTAGCGACGTAAGCAGAATCGAGATTAAATGTTTTACTTTCGCACCTCAATATATTTTTTTTAAAATATAATTAATTAATCATAATTAATTATAACATAATTATTCCCTATATTGTTTACCGTGGAGAAGGGGAACCACGTGCAAAACATGTGCTATTATTTTGTGACTGTGTCGTGCTGAGTGTGTGAACCGGACCTCAGAAGCTTCTTCTGATAGGCATAGAAAACAAACAGTTGGCGTGCCAACTGGGATGTGCGCACATTATCCTAATGATGATCATCTTTTAATATATTTATGCCCGTTAAAATTAGCTCTCTAATATACGTATATATATATATAAGAGAAAAATATCGTCGTGATAGCAGCCTAACTGGAGAACCACCAGCAACAGGCGGACTCAGCAATTCGATCGAAGCATAATGGAAGGGCCCACGTAACACGTGATAGTGGGCCAACGTGTGGTCGTCGGCTCACCAATTCTAGTGACCATCTTCGTGCCACGTGTCACAGCCCACGTGGCCCGGCTCCCTCTCGTCACGTCGCACGTCTCTTGCAGTGATGGGTGGGCCCGTCCCAGTTAATAATTTCACGTGACCTTTTTTGAATTGTTTTTCCTCTGGCCAGAAAGAAAATAGAATCCCAATCCCCTTCTTTTTAATCTTTTTTTTTTCCTCGAAAAAACAATTTTTGGGGAGAAATACGAGATTATGGCGTGTTTAATTGCTACAACCCACAAGGCTTCTTCCTCCTCCACTAATTTTTAGTCTTCCCTTGATGTTTCGTTTTCATCTTCCGCATAAACCTCGTTGGCTTTGGAAGGAAAAAGATATTAATAATAATAATAATAATTAATAAATAAATAAATAAGTAATATCGTGTAGATAAAAGTTCTCTGTATCCAATCAATTCGTACGTTCGATTAATATACTTCCGCTCGTGTCCGCGCAGTTATCGTCTCCAGGATTTTGTGGGGGATTTATTGGGGTTTTAGAGAGAATTGTCGACCAAACCGAAGACTTGCCAAGGAAAAGGAGGTGGGAGAGAGCAGATGGAGGAAAAGGAGAAGTGGAGGGAGGAATCTGGACCCTCGCCTTGGCTTCTTCCCCCTCTTCCTCTCCTTTTCTGCATCCTTTCGTTCCGCTTCGGTCTGTAGCGAGGTCATTCTTTTAACTCTTGCACTCGATTTCATTATCTGTTCTTGGCATCTGTCGTCGCCGCCCAATTCGACGAATTGACTAAGAGAATTCTTCCTCCTCGGTGTTCCCCCCGGCATTCGGTCGATAGGGGCGGAGCGGGGACGCGAGAGATGTCATCCAGGTCCAACAGGGCGAGCTGCTCCAGGAGCAGCTCAGCCCGCTCCCACAGCGCTCGCGTGGTCGCCCAGACCACCTTGGACGCCAAGCTCCATGCCGACTTCGAGGACCCCGATCACCCGTTCGATTACTCCACCTCGATCGGCGCTGCCAACCGGTCGAGCGGCGCCGACAGCAGCGCCGTGCCTTCCTCCGCCGTCTCCACATATCTCCAGACGATGCAGCGCGGGAAGCTGATCCAGCCTTTTGGGTGCCTGCTGGCCGTCGAAGACGAGACGTTCGCCATAATTGCCTACAGCGAGAATGCGCCCGAGATGCTCGACCTGGCGCCGCACGCCGTTCCCACCATGGAGCAGCGGGAGGCCTTGACGATTGGCACCGACGTCCGAAGTCTCTTCCGATCTCCCAGCTCGGTGGCACTGCAGAAGGCCGCTGGCTTCAGCGATGTCAATCTCCTCAACCCCATATTGGTACATTGCAGAAGCTCGGGCAAGCCTTTCTACGCCATTATGCACCGGATTGATGTGGGATTGGTGATAGACTTGGAGCCTGTCAACCCCGCCGATGTACCGGTGACGGCAGCAGGAGCACTGAAATCCTATAAACTGGCTGCCAAAGCCATTTCGAGGCTGCAGTCTTTGACTAGTGGGAACATCCCCCTCTTGTGTGATGTTCTGGTACGGGAAGTGAGCGATCTTACGGGCTATGACAGGGTGATGGCGTACAAGTTTCACGAAGACGAACATGGCGAAGTCATAGCTGAGTGCAGGAGACCAGATTTGGAGTCTTATCTTGGCTTGCATTACCCTGCCACTGATATCCCGCAGGCTTCACGTTTTCTCTTCATGAAGAACAAGGTTAGGATGATATGCGACTGTTCTGCTCCACCGGTTAAAGTGATCCAGGACAAGAGATTGACTCAACCTCTGAGTCTCTGTGGTTCGACCTTGAGAGCACCTCATGGTTGCCACTCCCAGTACATGGCAAACATGGGTTCCACTGCGTCTCTTGTAATGTCGGTCACGATCAGTGAGGACGAAGACGAAGCAGGTGGTGATCAGCAGCAGAAGGGGCGGAAGCTTTGGGGGCTGCTGGTTTGTCATCACACCAGTCCGAGGTTTGTCCCTTTTCCACTTAGATATGCCTGCGAATTCCTCATGCAGGTATTTGGGGTGCAGCTGAACAAAGAGGTAGAGCTTGCAGCTCAGGCAAAGGAGAAGCACATCCTCCGAACACAAACTCTTCTTTGTGATATGCTTCTCCGTGATGCCCCAGTTGGTATCTTCACCCGGTCTCCAAATGTTATGGATCTTGTTAAGTGTGATGGTGCTGCGCTTTATTACCGAAACCAGGTTTGGTTGCTCGAAACAACACCTACCGAAGCACAGATAAGGGATATTGTAGCATGGCTTGTGGAGTGCCATGATGGTTCTACTGGTTTGAGTACCGACAGTATGATGGAAGCAGGTTATCCCGGTGCTGCTGAACTCGGGGATGCAGTCTGTGGCATGGCTGCAATTAAGATTTCTTCCAGGGATTTTCTCTTTTGGTTCAGGTCACACACAGCAAAGGAGATCAAATGGGGTGGTGCTAAACATGAACCTGTTGATAAAGACGATGAGGACCGAAGAATGCATCCACGAACTTCATTTAAGGCCTTCTTAGAGGTTGTGAAGAGGAGGAGTCTTCCTTGGGAGGATGTTGAAATGGATGCAATCCATTCGTTGCAGCTCATATTGCGTGGCTCTCTGCAAGGAGAGACTGTTGATGTTGATTCAAAGATAATTGTAAGTGAATCACTGGACGACGCAAACAAGATCCAATGGGTGGATGAACTGCGTACTGTTACAAATGAAATGGTTCGTCTAATTGAAACTGCAAGTGTGCCCATTTGGGCAATTGATGCATCAGGTAACATAAACGGCTGGAATAGCAAAGCAGCAGATTTGACTGGTTTACCTGTGCAAGAAGCTATTGGGATGCCTCTGATTGATATTGTCAAGGATGATTCAGTCGACGTGGCAAAAAATGTGCTGCACTTGGCTTTGCAAGGTGTGCATATTCTTAAGCGCATCTTGCCTCTATTTCTAGTCAATTTCATACCACTTAAATGTTGCATTTGTATTTGGCCTCATGCATATCTTTTTGATGCTAATGCAGGAAAGGAAGAGAGGAACATTGAGATTAAACTAAAGTCATTCAGCCATCAGGAAAGTAATAGCTCTGTGATCCTAGTTGTCAATTCTTGCTGCAGCCGTGACGTGAAGGATAATATTGTTGGTGTTTGCTTTGTCGCACAAGATGTGACCAGTCAGAAACTGATGATGGATAAGTACACTCGCATTCAAGGTGATTATGTTGCAATAGTGCAAAATCCCAGTGAGCTGATCCCTCCTATTTTTATAGTCAACGAGTATGGTTGCTGTTTCGAGTGGAATTCAGCCATGGAAAAGGTATCAGGCATAAAGAGGAAGGATGCAATTGACAAGATGCTTGTTGGCGAGTTGTTCTGTCTTCATGGTTTTGGCTGTCGGGTCAAGGACCATGACACATTGACCAAGTTAAGGATAGTATTGAATGGTGTAATGGCAGGCGAAGACGCCGACAGGTTTATATTTGGATTTTTTGACCTTAATGGTAAGTATGTTGAGGCATTGCTCTCCGCAAACAAGAGGATTGATTCTGAGGGGAAAAGTACTGGGGCATTATGCTTTATGCGTGTTGCCAGTCCAGAGCTTCAACATGCGTTGCAAGTGCAGAAGTTGTCTGAACAAGCTGCGATAAACAGTCTCAAGGAACTAGCTTATCTTCGTCAAGAAATAAGGAACTCACTAAACGGAATTACTTTTACGCAAAACTTGATGGAGGCAACTGACTTAACTGAGGAGCAGAAGCAACTTCTTAGAAGAAAAGCCCTCTGCCAAGAGCAGTTGGCAAAGATCTTAGATGACATGGATTTAGATAGCATCGAACAGTGGTATGCATTTCATTTCTTATTTTGACTTTGCCTGAAATTTATTTATCAATAGGGTTGCCGAAATTAGATTTCCTAGCTTTCCTAGAAATATAATTAGATCTCCTGGGACAAAGTTGTGGTTCTGGATATGCTATTCATTTGTACAGAAGCATCTGAAGACCATTCAGAGAATGAGAATAAAAAAATATTTTTTGGCGTGAACAATCATAAGTGACTTTCTAGGTGGTAAAATTAGCCACAATATATTCTCAAGATAAACACATGGTAAATGAGTATCTTTCTTATGTTTTACGTGACTAGATCCTAAGGTTGTCATGTGCGTCTGTCATTTGATGATGTTGAATTTCTTAACAACATAACCAAGCAAATTTCCAATTGAAAAACATAATTTGTTGTTTCTAAAAATTTGATCTGCAGGAGTAATCTATACGATTGACTTTCAAAAGCTGTTATACTTTTAGCCAAGTTCACAATCTGGTTCAGGAGTAATCAAGCATGATATATATCATTATGTGAAAAATAGCTGCAGAGTAGAATATAACATCAAAACCCAATGTAATAGATTTGTCTGAGGAACAAGTGATGGATATTAAAATTGATTAATCTTTTTCAAATTTATTTTCTGCCTCATAAAAGAATAATTTCTTGCAGTAAACATTCATTTTTAGTTTTTGATACTCTGAGACATTCTTTAGAAAGTGACAAATGTTTGTGTGGATCCCCTCATAGAATTTGCAAGCATGCTGGCTTTTGCCATCTAGGCTTTCATGCTATTTTGTTCGCTCTTGGCCTTCAGTATGCATAAGCACCTATTAACAGGCATGACTTCCTAACAGCTATATGGAGCTGAACACAGTAGAGTTTAACCTCGGTGAAGCTCTGGATGCAGTCATAAACCAAGGCATGGCTCTAAGCAGGGAACGGGAGGTGGCGCTTCTTCAAGATTGGCCTGCGGAAGTATCTTCTATGTATTTGTATGGGGATAACTTGAGGCTGCAGCAGGTTCTAGCAGACTTCTTGTCAAGTGCTCTTCAGTTTACACCAGTGGCTGATGGATCAATCACACTTCAGGTCATTCCAAGAAAGGAACGTATAGGAACCGGAGTGCAAGTAGTTCATCTCAAATTCAGGTAGTCCAGTTCTGAAAATTCATGCTGAAAAATTCTCCAAGGGGAATGCTCTATCTAGTGCATGTCAAGTGTTCTTAGGGATGAAATTTTGTTGTTCACATAAACAACTCAGTAGAATTTGATTTGACGGGAGTCTGAACATCAATTATTTCACTGTTTTAGGCTTTTAGCAGGATAGTATGTGATCTTTCGAAGACACAAGTAAACTTGTACATCATAAAACTGTAAAATCAGAGATCGATTGCACTGAAGAAATTAATAATGATACTTTTTTATTTCAGGATCATTCATCCAGCACCAGGAATCCCGGAGATGTTGGTGCAGGAGATGTTCCACCACAGTCAGGGTATGTCAAGGGAAGGCCTCGGTCTTTTCATCAGCCAAAAGCTTGTGAAGATCATGAACGGAACTGTACAATATCTTAGGGAAGCGGAGAGATCATGTTTCATCATTCTCATCGAGTTCCCTTTGGTTCAGCATCACACAGGTGGGCGAAGATGTTACGGTAACCCGATAACTTGTTACGAATCTGACTTCTTTACTTGCCTGCTTGGTGCAGGATCGAGGACTCATGGTACATCGACGGGCAAGAAGAAACTTCATTTAGCCTAATAGTGAATCGAGCAACATCGGACCTGACAAACATAGTGCGTGCTTGGTTGCTAAACAGAAATGGAACACCGAGGCAACCTGCAAACTGAACTATGAGAAATAAATGTGTGTACTTTCCGATGACTCCTACCATCTAGGCTCTCTGTAAATTACTGCCGCAGAGTGATTTCTGAGCACATACTAATGATATTAGTACGATTAAACTGTCTTGCGCACAGGATTATTCGATTCATGCTATTAGTCATGCAGAAAGCTCAGATGATAAACTATATGTGGCTTCTGCATAACTACATCAGGGCAGCTTGTGCAGGAGTAACCTGTATTACACAAGTAGACAAAAGGAATTTATGACCTTCCTAAATTAAATATCCTTTTTGGCAGTTGTGTGCTGCAGTTGCTGTTGCCAATTGCTTAGACTGGCTATGGTCAGAGGCAAAGAAACAACAAGCAAGAATAATGGAAATTGCACCGTCAGCTTTAGCTTCCAAGCTAATAATAGGTTGGTATGTGCTTTGTGAATTTTCCTAAACCAAAGCATTACCTCACAGCAAACGGGAATGTCTAGAACAACAGCATCAGTTGGATTCATTGATCAAATTACAGTGTGATAAGTGTGCACGCACCCCAAGTTACATCTTTTATTTCTCGAAGTTATAATACAATAATTTATTTTAATTAAGAGTATTAAAACGGACGTGAAGAGCTTTTAGGGAAGTTGGAAAAAACAGAGATTTCCTTCTCATTCATGTGCAACGGATGTGCCTCCAGGAATCGTCTTCGTGAAACGTCGCTGGCAATTGGTCCAACCTGTGACCAAAGCGGTCGCCACGGAAGACCGACGGTCACGATTTGAGATGAGAAGGCCGTGACGGGTGGCCCCCGCCCCTCTGCCCGCAAGTTTGTCATATGCCTTTGGCGCATCGAGAAACGTGGTCGACACTTCGCCGTGGCCTAACGTTGCCTGCCGCCCATCTTTGCCCTCGGCAAACCCAACAATGCCAAGTCCGGCCGCTGGCGAGACGCGGTGTCCGAAGCGACGACCGTTACGACGGTAGCAGACAAAATGGCCAATGTATCATTTCATTCCGTCATTTGCCGTTGTGATCATAAATAAATGATATAAAAATGTAGCTTGTTTTCTAACGAGATGTGCGTCGTAATCATTTGACGGTTTCTTTAACGACTGATGAGAGTGGAGATCTCGGAGTCGTAAGGGGTACTTTGGGGATACCGGGCGACAAGGACAAACCTTTCTCTGTCTCCTCTGTGAGAGAGAGAGAGAGAGAGAGAGAGAGAGGACAACGGAACAAAGGTTTGGCAGCAGAAGAGAATCCCGTCTTTCTTCACTTCTACAAGAAGAGGAAGCCTCCTGTTGCTTGGGTTTGGTGGTTCCCCATGGCGATCCAAGAGAAGCTGATGCAGGCGGCGGTGGAGCACCGGTTCCACCTGGCCCTCGCCGTCGCTCTGGTCGCGGCGCTCTTCTCCCTCCTCAGCCTCGGCCCCAGCTTCTCCGCCGTGGCCGGCTTCTTCTGGCCGCTCCTGGTCTCCACCGGCTTCCTGCTCGTCGCCGTCGCCGTCCTCCTCCGGATCTCCCCGCCCCCGGGGGAGACCTCCGGGGAGGAGCTCATCAACTACGTCGCCGGCCGGCCGGAGGACGGCCAGCGAACGAGGGACTACGACGAGGCGGCGGACGGCGTGACGGATCAGCGGCGAGGAGAAGAGGCGGCGGCGGACGCAGAGCGCCGCAAGTCGCAGTGAGAGTGGGACGAGAGGAGCTTTCCCGTGTTCCGCCGGAACTGGTTAACGCGGAGCAGGTGGCTTGCGTGGAGTGATAACGATGGGCGCGAGAGAGAGAGGGGGGGGTGGGGGGTGGGGGGGGGGTGCTGTAGAACAACCGTTGCTCTGTACCGAGGAATTCGGGAATAAATGTAATCCCCATGATGCACTTTTCTTTTCAATCAAGCTTACAGATCTTTTTGTTGGTATCGGGTGATGTTAATGATATGATAGTTGTATATTATTTATGATGGAGATCCGGTGATGCAGATGTTGGGCAAACCATCGGGGGTGGGCACAACGACGGCATGGGAATTCGAAGTATTCCCCGTAAAGTTGCACCCTGGACAACATCCGCGGCATCGGAGCCATGAGCTAGCAAAATGCTATCAGACGAGAAGACAACCATCGAGTGCTCAAATAAAAGCTTGGACGATGCATATTTATACATAATGAAGCCAACTAAGGGCGCTTTTTATGTATGTGGAAACAAAAAATTTAGCTTAAAAAATTTAAGAAACAACTAAGTTTACACAAACTCGAACTGGCAAAGATTGGCACAAAGGGGGCAACCAAATCTAAAACCCTAGCTGGGGGATACACCGAGTTCTTCATTTCTTTGGTTGGATATACCTCTGCAAGTTCAAACTAATCTAAAGCCGCCCTTTTCCGGAATCAGCTGTAAGAACAACCCTCTTGCAAACTCCTGGAATTTGGAATGCCACTAATTAGTACACGAGAGAACGTAAACAGCAGTAATAATGGCTAAACAATCTCGTTGATAATGCAGTTCTAAAAGCTGACGGCCAACTTGGGCAACTTAAATCACTAGTTCAAACAGCAATAAAGGCAAGTTAAAATCCTGGATGTTTCTTGAACTAGTACATATATCACATCCTAGCCACCATGAGTTTCTCTTGGAAAAAAAAAAATCACTGAACACTAAAGGCAAGTTACAAGGATACCACTGTCCTTCCGCTCCGCAAGACATATATGGTACAACTGCACAGAGTGTAGACCACGGAATATTCTAAATGAATCAATTGGGATTCAAGTAAGACCACAATGTGTACTTCGAACTGCAGAGTAATTTGTTTTTTTTTTTTTTTAATTACAGATGGGCTACCTGTGCTTTCCTGATCCCAGTGGTTCTCATGTGACGCTGCACATTTATAACAGACCAAATTGAGCAGTTGCAGAAGCTGCAAGAGATTCTTGATTTGGGAGGTTCTCAAGTTCAAGAACATTTAGTTTCTGGTCCTGTCAAATTATAAGTTATGTGCCTTGGGGTTGGAATTACACATCGACAGTGTCCAATGAAAGCAAAGGTCCCAAACTTGGTACTCTAGATTCTAGAATCAGGTATCAAATACTGGTCAGACAATTTTTACTGATTGATATTTACTGATCCGATCCATGCATACTGACTGGTATTTCAGGTTCAACCCACAACTAATGCTGGAACATATGGCTCAATACCAACAACTAGTGCTAGAACATAGTGCTGGAACTGTTTCAAATCTCTTAAGGAAAACAAGCCAAGTAACACAAGTGTCAACCTAAGAGCTAGCTAATTCGACTTTCAGTTGTCTCTAGCCCTCTATCCGCATTTAAGGTAACAAAATAAAAAAAAATATTGACTTACAACGGAGACAAGAACAGTATGCTACCCAGAGTACCACCATCATCCAAATTTGAATTACACCTGAATGACAATTATTCCATTCTCTCATAACGTTAATGAATTTCGACAACTACAAGAGAAACTAAAGTTTCTAACCACACTAGCATCCCCTCGAACAACATGATAAAAAAACTACCCTAAGGGCTTCAACTAAATTCTATTTTTATGCACAAAATGATCATCAGAACATATTTAGGACATTAAAATTTTACGCAGTTTGTTAAACTAAAAAACACACCCGAAACAACCAACAAAAAGCAAAAAGAAAAATATAGGATGGATATGATCTGAGCCAGAAAAGGTAAAATAGGACAACTATAAACCAAGCAAAAAGCAAATAAAGGATGGATATAAACCAAGCAAAAAAGTAAAACACAGGAAGTATATGAACAGAAAAAATAAAATAAAATACTTGCAGCTGTAGCATACCTTGTAAAGCTTGAAAACAATTCATATAAACCAGACATAAAATGAAGCTAAGTTTCATCTCTTCCTCTTCCTGCCTTTTCCTAATTGTCCAGACTTGAAAGCAGACTCCTGTTCTTGGAGGAAAGCCATAGCCTTTCCATATTTCTCTGCTCTCTCTTCTTCCTGCATTAACCTAGTTGTCTCTTTTAATCCAGACACAAATTGGCTATCTTTTCGTAGTTCACGTATCGCTCCTTTCTTTTCACTTTTAAGGAGCTTTTTCAATTTCTTCATCTCTGATCTCTCTCGATCAGGATCATAATCTCTACCCTTTACAAAGCTGCAAAAAGATTTTATATAAGAATCATATATTTGCATTTACACAAGAATTATACTGAAAGTGACAAAATGAAGAAAGTTTCAATTAGTTAACTACTAATTGTACTAAATAATTTCACTTAAGATATATCAACAAGAACCATAAAGATGCTACAACACCACCAAAGTCTTATCTCTCAATAGCTAGTTTGAAGTGAAGGGCAAACTTTGGAGTCATGTATAAGAAGAGTACACAAGCAATGTTTCCCCCAGACAGAAAGAAATAAACAAAAATGGATTTTGTCCCTATCTAAGATTGCTTTGTCCTATCCACCTATCCACAAGCAATGACACCAAAGAAATTTTAAAAGCTGAAGTGTTAGCAACACTTATATCTGTTTCTGCCAGTAACATCACTCTACTAAAGATTTGGCTTTATATACAACCTTTAAAAGATACAAAAAGTAAAGATGTTGTGAATAGTATATTTATTTACAACAAAAATAAATACATACCACAAAAAGATTTGGCTTTTCCATTGATTTTATATATATATATTGAAAAATAAATGACAAAAAACCTCAATTTTAGTAGAGCACGTACTTCTCTTCAAATTTTGGATTCAGTAGCTTTATTGGTACTGGCTTCTGTTTCCGCATTTGAAGCGGTTTTCTAAACATGTGATGTTCATCAGTTGTCTTCCTAATCAAATCAAGAACATCTTGCATCTTGTCTCGTAATAACCCTGGCAAGTTAGGATTTTGCAACACATCATGCAGCAAATTGGAAATTGGCGAGAATATTTCTGCAAAAGAGCTGAATCCTTCATAGATGATGATGAATCCTTTCAGTGTTTCTGAAACTGATGACAGAACACTGGCCCTGGCATTGAAGAAAGGGGGCATAACACAGAACAATAAAACATGAACATTAACAGTAATACAGAGGCAAGAAACATCAAGAGAACCTTTTACTTGCCTGAAAGTGTCAGAGGCAAAAAAAGGTGACTCTTCTTGCATCTCCATGACTGCAAAGAAATCAAGAGGACGTATAGCACATGCCTGATCAGTTATGTGGAGCCAAGGTTTCACCACTCTAATCTCCATAAGATGGTTTAACTGGGAAAGAAGACAGACAACAATAGCTTCAGCAACCAGAATATCATAAGAAGACAATCATCTTCCAGCACAAATATTTTTGGCATGTGAAATAAACCTGTGAATGTTGTTGAAGTCCAAGTTTTAACTCTATGGAGGATGTTAACAGTGTTTGCAAGTATATTATAGCCTCAGGACAAAACTTCTGGGATTGTTTACACACCTACAGGAAAAAAAAAAGCTTTTCTGACAACACCACCAAGTACGTAAGGTGAAAAGAATGTAATATTGATACATACAAGTGCAGTCATGCATGCTTACATTTGTCCTTGGCAAGTAATTTCAAATTAGACCAATTTAAAAACAGAGATTGCACACCTACCGAGAATACCAATGAACACAAAAAAGATCCACATGCTGCATCTTGACCCGAGTTTATGGGACAACGCATCAGATACTCACACATCAGGAGAAGTGCAGGAGTCATAACGACATGACGAAAATCAGAGCACGGAAATACCAGTGACCAGAGCCTCAACAGAAGCAAAGTCTTCAAAGTTGGCCAGCAGCTCCTTCCTACATTACAAACAAGTTGCACACTTTAAGATGAAGATCAATGTTCCAAACAGTAGTTAACATGATCATGTCTCCAAACCTGGGTTCTTAATATCCTCCAGGAAGCGAGTTCGTATATGTATCAGTCGCTGCCTAGCACAAATGGCTGCAAAATAGGGGGTTTCTGCGCTCATCTCTACCAAAGGTTTAACAAGTGAATTTATAATTTTGAAATTTAATGGACTTTGAGTAGCTAAAACAGCAAAATACTGCAACAGAACACCATAGAAGATCTGCAAGTTAAAGAATCAAACGTAAGAGAACAAATTCATTCACATACATAAAAAGATAAAAGCTTCAGAAAAGGAATACCCAGTGGAACTTATACAAAAAAAAAAAGGCAAGGAAAATAGACAATAAATGGAAACCAAAAAAGACATACTTGCATTTTCTTCCGGTTTTCTGCTGCAAGTCTTATTGAATTGTATGCTCGAATCCGATTAATGATCTCCACAACTTCATCATCTGAACGGCTATCCAGCAAGGAACATAGCTCTGGCAGGTTCTTTGGAGCTTCAATTACATAAGGAAGTTCCTTCTCTTTTGCTGGAGCCAGATTTCCAGCAGCATTCGTCTCATGAGATGAACTGGTTTTCACTTCATGCAAATCCAAGCTAAGCTTATCACCAATGGCCACTTCTTTCTCATCAAGGTTATCTGTTTCTTCACTATCCATATTCAGACCGTCATCATCATCATCACTTTGCTCCCAATCTTTCATGGTGGATATATTTACATGTTCATCACCACTACCATCATTCCCATCACCATTTCCTTCATTATCTTCATCACCTTCTGAATCCTGGGAAGATGAACCACTTTCATCTTGATTATCTGCATCATTTTGTTCATATATGCCATCAATCCAGCCTTTTTTGCCCGCCACATCATCAGCAATTAAAAAGGAGTCTCCAAGATCATCCCCAGAAGTAGGTCTGATCTTAATTGATGCTGAATTTTGTATTTCTACAGTATCATCATCACTGCCTTCATCGGTCAAATCATCGGTAGCAAGCATCCTTTCTTGACGTTGCTTCTAAAATTATTCAAAACAAGAAAAAAAAAAACACTAAACAAGTTTAACATGCCACAATATCACTTCTTTAAAGAATAAAAGACATTTGAGATGTAAAACATCGTCTCTTAAAACAATGCAAGGTCACCTCCAGTTCTTCTAGATGCTCCTTTTCTTCTTGGGCTATTTCTTCTGGAGTTTTTGTCCTGTCTGATGCATGAGCTCTCCTATCTGAACCCAGCTCTTTTACAAGTTTGTCATAAGCATCAGGAAGACCCTGATGGAAACAATAAATATTAATAATGCTAACAGAAATGAGATAGATTCAATCGTGTCAGTTTTGCAACAGCAAATGAAGGGGAAAAAAAAGAATTAAAAGAAAAAGCAGAAAATTGTCCAAAAGCAGTTTCATCAAATCCAAGCATCACAAAAGAGAATGCCTTGGTAAGGATGTCTTCAATAAAGGGACAGCTGCTTGTAAGCTTTCTATTCAGAAAGTTGTCACCACTCCAACATAAGAAAATGACAACTTCTGACAAACAGAATCAAACAAGAAAGTTTTGCCTCCTTGACAAGTTTTGTCAGCAACGCTACTCATGGAACACTGAAAAGTGAACTGAGATTGCTCCTTAAATGATCACACAACCTCACAAGAGTATTAATTAAATAGCAAATGCAATTAAAACCTAACAAATATTTCTTTGATAACACATGATGCATGAGAAAAACAGCTGATATAATGTTATCAATAAAAAACTGACATATAAAAAAAAATAATCTTGTGCTATCTCATGTTCAGCTCAATGCTTAGAAATATTCAAGAAAGCCTTTAGAGAAGTAGAAGAATTTGACTTAACAAGCAACTAAGAGTTTCTGAATATGAAAAACAAAGAAGTTATAAATGAGACACATCTGGAAAACATCATCAACACATTTAGCAAGTTTAAAGGAAACAGAGCTGTGATGTTTACATACTTTCTCAATAAGTTTGTTGTCTGATAAACCTGATAATCCTTCTTTTAAGGACTCCCTCTTAATATCCTTGTTCAACAAAGCCTTCAAAGCATTCATCTTACTTGGATGAGATAAAGCCCGTAGTGCCTCTGTTTGGGCCAACGTACTAAAGTCTTCATCTAGCTTCGCCATTAGACTTTCATCTTCTTCTTTCTCCTTTACTTTTTGGGCCTACAGCAAGAACAATGTTTCACAAGCATAACCACATGTAAACATAAAGTTAAAAAAGATCCTTTTACAACTGTATAACAATGTATGGTACCACTACCAATAACTAACATGCAAGTTTGCTCAGGCCACCTTAAGTACATTGATAACACCAATGTGTGCACATATGGACATGGACTTAACAACATGATGTCATGATGAAAAAATGCCTCCAAGAATTACAATAAAATTTAGAATCCAGATTGACATGGTAGCAGAGAACAGAGAAATATTAACAATGATTTGCAAGAGGATTAACTAATTAACATTTATTTTCTAATACTTTTAGCATGGCTATGTATACCAAATATGGAATCATGTGCTTGTCCATCCAAGCCAGACAGACGAGACCCAAATTCTACGACGACCCACATAAAATTTACATAAAAAGTTAACCAGTCAGACAATAAATATAAGGTGTGATTAGATTATAAAATTGTTAATGAGAAGAGACAAAAGGCGAATAATTAGATTAGGATGTCAAGGTGGCAGAGAAAGAGGGAACTATGAAGCTATTGTGATGCTCCTTGTCTGTACTTCAAATTGGTTTAACTGAAAATTTCAATGAACTTCAATAAATTCAATTTCTCCACAAGTAGCTATATAAGCCAATAAGTTGAGGTAGTTCAGATTCTTCAGAAGATCTAAAGCAACTAAGTTAAGGGTCTCAAGCAATTGAGAGAAACATAAGAAAAAGAAAATAAGGGTCAGTTGGTCAGATTCAGTCAACTACTGATATGCATGATGAACATCACAGTTACATTGCAACCAGATTTTCATCTGCTTCATAAGTTACCTCAAATGCTTTGAGACCTAACCCATCTCAGGGAGACATGATTTGTTTGATAAAAAATGTACAACTGAATGATATACTAGTGTTCGAAGTTTTATAGTCATAATAGGAATCTAAGTACTATCCAGTTGAGTATCTTCATGAGCCATAAATGGCTGAGAAATTTGGTATATCAATGAATTTAGTATAACAAAAGGTAACCTAGTGTCTCAAGCCTATTTCCCCCCTTTCTGATGGCAATCCAGTACAAAAACATATATTTCTTGGTTTTTTCTCCTTTCAACAATCTGAAGAATGCACTTGTATAGGTCGGCAATACCGACCTGTACCGCCCGTACCGGTCGGTACATACCGGTCCGACAGGATACCGGTACGCGGACCGGCCACTACCGGTTGGTATGATTTTTTTTTTTTTAAATAAAAAAATTATTTTTTAATAAAAAATTATTTTTTTGGGTTTTTTTTAAAGCTCGGCGACGCCGTCGAAGCCTCGGGCGATGTCGTCGAGGCTCGGGCGACGTTGCCGAAGGCTCGGGCGACGTCCCCAAGGCTCGAGCGACGTCGCCGAGGCTCCAATTTTTTAACAGAAATTTTTTTTTTACCTTTCGGGCGACGTCGCCTCGGGAGCGACGTCGCCGCTTATCGCGCGCGCGCGCGCCGCGGTGGAATAAATAAATAAATATATATATATATATATATATATATATATATATATATAATTATAATATAATATAGAGCGGTACACGCCGAAATATCTTTGTTCGATACACAAATACCGTCGCAGTGCGAAACGTCGAAACTCGTGCGATGCGATGTCTTGGACAGGTTGTATGACAATTAAATTTACTAAGGTGACTCTCATAGTCTCATGCATTGCAAATTTGTTTCCTATTTCCTAAAGCTTAGTGAACTATTGTTACCTGGCAGCAAAAATTCTAATAAAAAAAATAAAGAGGCTTGTAACTTTTAATAGTCATGATAGCATTTCCATTTATTTTTAACAACCAAGTCAGTTATAATTGGTAAAAGGGCACCACATGCTCCTTGCCAATAAAGTCTGGGAACACAGCCTTGTCCCTAAAAGCAAAAAAATTATGTGATTCAATAACTCACCCCAGGCTGCAAGGGAGCAACCTCAGTGTGGCATTAAAGTTGCCAATGCATTTCATATTTCCAAAATCTTTAAGTAGAAAATGACTGGACATTTGAAACCAAGAATGGTTGACGCACAGTACAGGCCTTTTAACTTTCGGTAGTCATAAGTAGAGTCAACAATTTTTACAATCAGGAAAATACAACATATTAGTTATGGTTAATACACAACCAATGGTGTTTATTAGCATCAACAAAAATTACAAACTAAACAGTTAATCAGTAAGGAACCAGTAATTACCTCTATCAACACCTTTCTGTCTTTTCTCATTGCATAAGTATGTTAGTTAAGCCGTTTAAACATGCTGCAGAATCAGACCCACCAACAAACAATATGCAATAACAACAAATAGGATGTTGATATGATGGTTATTAGTAAAATACACCTCAAGGACAACAAGCTTATAGAAACCTAGTAACAGTATATTATAAGGAAAATAAACAAGCAACATAAAAATTCAAATCTATAATGTCGAGTACCTACCTTGTAAAATTTGCTCTTTGAGATTATCTCCATCATCACTTGCTTCTTAGATTTGTGTGTCTGCCAAGTCAGAATACTTTGTTGTGAACATCAAAAATTTAATTGAGTACAAAGCTTAATTATTATATAACTAAGAAGGCATAAATGAACACATAAGCTCATTTTATCAAAGAAACACTCCAGACACAAGATTTGACAAGATTCAAAAAACAGAAAAAACAAGAACATGGAAAAAGGAAGTACAATCCTAACTGCCATGTGTTTAATTATATATGAATTCATAACCTATGTGAAGGAAACAAATGCAAATTTCATGAAGATTAAAGCCCTAACTAGGTCAAATGTAGACTCCATGGCTGTAGATAAGAAAGCATTACTAAATTCTTAAGGTTTTCCCTGTATCTTTCTGTATTTATGCAAATTATTTTTAGGGCAAGTTCATGAGTTATATACATGCATACGCTAGATATATAGCCTTTGCGCTTGTGAGGAGGTGACTCGAATATTCAGAAGATCTACAAAAAATTTGAAAAGCATGAACAAATCTGACTTGTTATCTCCATTTTTTAAACAATGTTTTGGAGCTTTAAGCTCAAACATTCCTCCAATTGTCAGAATGTAAAATTGTAAAGCAGTATCAGTGAAAAGTTTGACATAAATGTGCTAAACAAACTGAACCAGATTTTATCAGATATTGATGTGATGATTGTGTAGCAATTGCACACTGATGCTAAATTTATTCACGCATGTCTAGTTTTCAGTAATATCATGTTCTTCTCCAAGTAATCTTTTAATTTCTAGGGTATTACTCAGAAAGGATAATGAGTTTGGTCATTGATAATGCAAGCCTGTTTTAGGTTTTGCTTTGCATATTTAACCTGCCATTAGAAAAGTATTGCTTACATCCAAATATGAGGTTAAGATCCATCTCAGAGCCATCTCCTGTAAGCACATTGTGAAGAGAGATCAAAACTTTCTGAGATGCATTGCAAACAATTTTTTGCTTGCAAGCAAGGTTTAGCATACTGAAGCGTACCACTCGGTATAGGCGATTCGTACTGGTCTGATATTGGATCAATATGGATAGTACATCAATACACCCCCAGTATAACATGTGTAGGTACGCTTGGTGTAGCTCGATATGTAGCATACCAACAACTGATCAGTGCATCGGTACAGATCGATAATGCGAACCATGCTTGCAAGCATGAGGGAATTTTTCTAAAACATACACCAAAATTTTAGTTATGTTGTGCTTTGATAATTTTAGAAAGTTTTTTGTGGATTATTAAACGTCTAGTAATGAAGACTAAATAATATTAAAACAACTCAACTTGGCACTATATCATTTGTTAAACACAAAAATGGCCTTAGCACAGAAGAATCAAAACTAGTCAGACATTGAGGTTGCATCACTATGACATGGGTGGACATAAGGTGGTTGAAGAACATTTTCCAAAAACAGTATGCAGGACATACAGCAGCAGACCTGCCCAGAATCGAAATGAAATACCAAAACTACTATTGAAAGGATGTTGATCCAGGCTAAATCAAGATGGTAAAGGAGAAAATGAATCAGCCCAAAACTGAATAAATTGAGACATAAAAGTTTGTGATAATGTTATGAACATGCAAAAATTGAAATGCAGTTACAGTTGCTAATAACTAAAGAAAGGATTGCTTAGAAGCTTGAATAATTAAAGAACAATATGCAAAAATAGCTGGTAATTAGAGATATTATATTCTGAGATATGTCAGAAAGAACCACACAAAAAGAAGTCCAACACAAAAAAAGACCAAACAGATCAGGTACAAACAAAAAAGTTCCTGAACTATGGAGTACAAGATTAGAGATCCAACAAATTTCTGTTGAATCACCCAAAAATATCATCTCCTAATATATTAGATGAAACTTGGAATGAGCCAAAGAAGGATGTGATTGAGGACAAATAGAAACAAACAGTGAAAGGTAGAAAATTGAAACAAATTTATGCTCAAGATAAACCAGCATCAGAGGACTTCTGAACATGTTTAAAAAATTATTTTTTTGCCCATCAACTGGTCGATCCATCGAAGGATCAATCTGCTGCTCAACCATGGTTAATGGTTAGGCATTGAAATGTATCATCAGATTATTAAGCCAATGCAGCTGATGATATTCAATTGTCTAAATCAAGAAGGCATACACTTTAAACTGTTGCAATTTAACTTGTAATAAAGGACACAGAAGACAAATTCAAACTTTGAAAAAAAATAAATGAAATTAGCAGCAACTGCAGTAACTAAGATCTATTCTTAACTTTTAGTTGCTAGAAGCCAGCCAAATTTTCATGTTTTTGGTAGTAAATAAGCAGACAGATCAACAAAGAGACTTAGATCATTATGCCTTAAGACAGATCCGTATTGCTAAAATCACCAAATTGTCATGAGAAATTCCATGAAAAAGAAAGATATTACATTTAAATAGTGAAACAGAACATTACCTGATCCTCTCCATCAAGCAAGCTAGAATCTGAAGAATTTTGCAGAGACTGCAAGCTCAAATGTTTTGATGATGCTAAACCACCTGGAAAACACAATTAAATTGCCTTTTATATAAAAAGGTTTATGTAAAAAAAATCATCCATGCATATGTTCAAAGTTGAAGGTACAAATCATGACCCAATTAATTGTTCCACCCAAATGATCATGGCAATAAACTGATCTATTATAGTATAGCTGTAGTTGATCATTTGTTGCATCACATAACAGTGGAATTGTAGCAAGAAAGAGCTTACTCACTTCCGTTCTTGAAATCAGCATCTTCATCCTCATCTAGGGGCACTTCATCCTCAAAATCATCCTTGTCAGAGAAATGTGGCTGATCAACTGTAGTATCATCTTCCTCATCATCGGACAAATTGTATTTGCTAGTTCTTTTCAACTTTAACTAAATAGATAAAGTAATACAACTAACATCAGATTTGAGCATATATTCGCTAATTTCCATTCACTGTTTTCTACTATAATGATCAGACCAAAATATATGAAGACAATCATGAAAGACTGAAATAAATATAAAGTAAACCCAAAAGCATGAAGACCATTTTGAAAGAGTAGAGCTTCCATGCAAAATGGAAATTTTAACTCAGTCGATCTATCTTCTTTGGAAGCCCTCACAAAAAGATGCAATTGCTTCAAAGGAATACTCTTCAACTTTAGAAACAAAAAACACAAAGTAATTGATAATAGAACTTACATCCAAGGAACATGCTGACGATTTGACATTTGAACCCTTTTATACCATGACCATCTCCACAAAGACATGTCAACTGAAGTTCAACACAATTTATGAACAGAGGTGCTATTTTTCCACCTTTGCTGTGTTTGTTCCCAAGTGCATTTCTAAAGGATGGAAATTATCGGCACTACTTAAACTGAATGTAAACCAAACAAGCTGATGATATGGTATGGACGCTCCTTTTTTTTTTCTTTGCAATAATTGCATTATAGTAATAATCCATAGATACTTCTGAAAGAAATTTCCAGATGCAATTAATATATTTGGCACTGCATCCCGATGATGGACAAGTACACAAGAAAAACAATGAAGAACTGAACTTTTATAACTAAAATATAAAACCCAAAAATGTTGTAAGAAAGAGCCAATAAGAAGTGTCACAAACACAGATGGTAATTCAACTGAACCGAAGGAGATATTATGATGATAAACATTCACATAGCTAGAAAGCTAAATAGAAATGAATCGCATAATTCATTGAGTAGATTGCTGGTAAAAAACAAGTTCAAATTAGCATATTAGAAGAAAATACAACCTGGCGTTCACGTTGAAGACGTAATACGGTTTTGTCGAATTCTTGTAGAGTATCATCCTTTTCTCCAATTCGTTTGTCCAAAAACACAGATGACTTTGCACTTTGCTCATACTCCTTCAGCAAAGTCTTCTTCCTCTGTCATCAACAACCAAGAATCACACAAAAAGAATTGTTTCATATCTTCTCAACATGTCAGATGTCATCATTTTAAAGTGGGGCCATAACTATGCAGTATAATATATTCAAGGAATGAAAATGATGAGAGACGAGGATGATGGAAGTTTCTTCCTCTATCTGTGAAAACTGAAGAAAAGCCAAAAGAGATGCAATTTCCAATTTCTTCTCCAAATAAGTTCCATTTTTCTCTGAACAGTTAAGAATTCTGTAGAACCATGAAAGAAGAACAGAAATCTTATCCAGTAACAGAAATTCTGAAGGTGATGAAATTTTCTTTTTCAATCCTAATTTCTACTCCAACAAGTAGTGTCTTTGTTTAAACCATCAAGAACTCAATAGAATCATAAAAAACAAATGATTAGGGATGAGATAAATGACCGTTCTCTTCCTATTTTATTGGGGTCCCAACGTATAGTTTCTTCTCCAACAGGTTGTTTCTTTATTTAGATCATCAAGAACTCAGTAGGAACCGTAAAAACAACTTCAAACAATAAAAGGCAAACATAATTTCGAGGAACATAAATGATAAGAGACGACATCAACGGTAATCAAAGTTTTCCCGCGTCATTGAGAACCCAAGAACAGTTAAGAAGTACCCTCAAAGACAGCTATGCAGAAAAAAATGAAAAAGATCTTTTCGATGAAGCAATGATGAAATGAGATTGATAGTCGTGAAAGTTTCGTCTTTAATAAGTCTGCATCTTTCATTCAACCATCAAGAGTTCAGCAAAACCATAAAAATAACTTGAAGCAAGTTATGAAAAGCCTTTTCAAGAAACAAAGATGATGAGAGATGACAATTCATGGTGATAAAAGTGTTCTTCTCCATCAAAGTGCGTCTACCTTTAAATCATCAAGAACCTCGTAGAACCAAAAAAAGATAAATTCAAACAAGAAAATAAAGATGGTCTCAAGGAACGAGTAGAATTTTGAGCACATAATGATGGCCAAAGAAGAAGCCGGAGGAAGAAAGTCTAGCACCTTCTCGATGGCTACAGATCGGGAGAGACCGATACGACGCTCCTCACCCTTACGTCGCTTGCCGACGACGTCGAACTTTCCGCGAGACCAAATGGTCTCGAAGGGGTTCAATGTGGGGCGCGGCTTCGCCGCCTTCATGGCAGCAGCGGCAGGGCCGGAGGGCAGACGCTTTGCGCCTTTCCCCTTCTTCTTCTTCTCCTTCTTGGAGGGAACGGAGCGGGCGGCGGTCTTCGCCATCGACGGCCGGGATAACGAAGACGTCAATAGAGAAGAAGATTGGTGACGATAGGTCGGGTTTTTAGGGTTTTATGGTGACACGATTAGCACGGATCGGGTGTGATTCGTGTGCCGGCTTGTGTCGTGACTTTAGT
>CP097508.1:1545478-1706478 GCA_023547065.1 Musa troglodytarum | reverse complement strand
TGCTTAGTTCAAGAGTGTTGAATCGGATTTTTAGTTAGACAAATAGCACTCGTGTTATCACATTTTATAGGAATATTTTTTAAGTAGATTCCATAGTCTTCTAGTGTATTTTTCATCATAACATGCACATGCACTTGCAGCTATATATTCAAACCTTCAGTAGATAATGCAATCGAATTTTGTTTCTTGAAGTCCAAGAAACAAGTGCATGTCCTAGAAATTGGCATGTTTCGGATGTGTTTTTCTATCTATTTTACATCCACCAAAATCCGCATCTGCATAAGCTTTCAAATCAAAGTTATCGATTTTGGATACCATAATCCAAGATTAGGGTCCCTTTAAGATATCTAAGAATCCTCTTGACTTTCAAGTGAGATAGCTTAGGATTAGCTTGGAATCTTGCACATAGCCTTACACTGAACATGATGTTAGATCTGGTTGCAGTGAGATAAAGCAAGCTACCTATCATGCCCCTATAAGTTTTTTGATCAAAACTTTCTCCATTTTCATCCATATCTAATTTAGCGGAGGTGCTCATAGAAGTGCTAATATCTTTTGATCCATCCATGTTAAATCGTTTTAACAATTCCAATGTGTATTTTGATTGATTTAGAAATATACCATCACTTAGTTGCTTGATTTGTAGTCCTAAAAAGAAATTTAGTTCTCCCATTAGGCTCATCTCAAATTCATCACTCATATCCTTAGCAAATAATTCACATAGTGATTTATTACAAGACCCAAAAATAATATCATCAACATAAATTTGAACAATAAGAAAATTATTTTCAAAATATTTAATAAATAATGTAGTATCAACCTTGCCTTTAGTAAAATCATTTGAAATTAAAAAAGAACTAAGCCTCTCATACCAAGCCCTAGGGGCTTGTTTTAGACCATATAGAGCCTTAGTTAGCTTAAACACTGGTTAGGAAATAGAGAGTTTTCAAATCCAGTGGTTGTTCGACATACACTTCTTCGGAAATAAAACCATTTAAGAATGCACTTTTGACATCCATTTGAAATAATTTGAAATCTTTACTACTAGCATAGGCAAGGAGCATCCTAATGGCTTCCAATCTTGCCACCGGAGCGAAGGTCTCTTCATAATCGATACCTTCTTCTTGGTTGAAACCTTTGGCCACTAGTCTAGTCTTGTTTCTAACCATGATACCGTATTCATCTTGCTTGTTTGTAAAGACTCACTTAGTACCAATAACTAAGTGGTCATTAGGTCTAGGAACAAGCTTCCATACCTCATTCCTCTCAAATTGATTCAATTCTTCTTGCATTGCGATAACCCAAGAATCATCTTTCAGGACATCAACAATGCATTTTGGTTCAACTTGAGAAAGAAAAGCGGCATTAGGGCACAAAAATCTTTGAAAGAAGAGCGAGTTTGAACCTCTTTCGATGCATCTCCTATAATTAACTCCTTGGGATGAGCATCGGGAAGAAGATGCATCCAAGTTGTCATTTTGAGGAGAGGATTCATTGAAATTCAAATTATCAAGACTAAAATCATCATCAAAATCTTTCTTCTTAAATTCGAAAATTTCATTAAAAATCACATGAATAGATTCTTCTATAAGTAAGGTTCTTTTGTTGAAAACACAAAAAGCCTTAGAAACCGAAGAATAACCAAGAAATATGCCTTCATTGGATTTTGCATCGAATTTTCCTAAGGCATTCTTTCTATTTAAAATAAAGCATTTACAACCAAAAACTTTAAAATAAGAAACATTGAATTTTTTATCATTCCATAATTCATATGGAGATTTAGATAGGGATGGTCTCACTAGAACTCTATTCATAACATAGCAAGCCATATTCACGGCTTCGACCCAAAAATATTTTGATAAATTATATTCATTTAACATGGTTCTAGTCATTTCTTACAAACTTCTATTTTTCCTTTTCACTACTCCATTTTGTTGTGGATTTCTTGAGTAGAGAAGTTATGATTGTATCCGTTTATTTCATAAAAATTTTGGAAGTCATGATTTTGAAATTCACCTCCATGATCACTTCGAATTAATGAAATCATAAAACCTTTTTCATTTTGAGTGAGTTTACAAAATTTAGAGAAATATTTGAAACAATCAATTTTATGAGCCAAGAAATAGGTCCAAGTGTATCTACTATAGTCATCCACAATTACAAAGGCATATTTGCTACCTCCTAGGCTTGTTATGTCAATTGGTCCAAATAAGTCCAAATAGATCAATTGCAATGGTCTAGTGGTGCTAATTTGATTTTTTGATTTGAAACTAGTCTTTATTTGTTTTCCTAGTTGACATGCATCACATACCTTATCCTTAACAAATTTCGTGTTTGGGATACCTCTTACTAATTCTCTAGATGAAATCTTAGAGATTAGTTTCATGCTTGCATGGCCTAATCTCCTATGCCAAAGCCAAGCATCATCATTCAAAACCGAAAAGCACATTTCATTACTTAATTTATCAATATTTATGGTGTAGACATTGTTTTGTTTTAAAGCAATCATGGATATGTTGTTGTTGGGTTTTTCAATAATGCAAACATTAGATTCAAATCTAACAACATAACCTTTATCACATAATTGACTAATACTTAAAAGATTATGTTTTAAACCATCAACTAGTAACACATCATCAATCAAAAACTCGATTTGTTACCTATGGTTTGCCAATGATTTTACCCTTGTTGTTATCTCCGAAGGTGACATATCCTTCTTCTTTGCTAGTGAGCATAGAGAAATGAGATGGATCTCCGGTCATGTGCCTTGAGCATCCACTATCAAGATACCATTTCTTGCTCCTAGCTTGTGAGTTTGTCTACAAAAGAGGATGGTTTTTAGGTACCCATTTGATTTTGGGTGCCTTACAAATTGATCTACTTACTTTGTAATTTATCATTGAATTGTTTATGGTTCCTTTAGGAACCCATATCAATTTTTATGGATTAATTTTCTTGAATGGACATTTGTAAGCAACATGTCCCGTTTTGCCACAAAAATTACATTTCAAATGGGGTGATACATGCAATGTAGGCCCTTTAACGAAGGTGGTGGGATTTTGGTGAGAACCTCTCACAAATCCGATTCCACTTCTATTTCCGACGTGACCTTTTAGCAAGAATCATGTCCAAGCCCTTGCTACCGACCTTAAACTTGTTTAGGGTCTCTTTGAGTAGCAAGTTCTCCCTCTTTGTTGCATCTAAGTCTTCACACTTAGAGCATGAGGTAGAGAAGGGTTTTGAAGACTATTGAACTTACTTTGTAATAAAGCATACTCTTTCTTAAGCAAATTGAACTTCTTACTAATAGTTCTACATTCATCAAATAACTCATGAAAAGCCATAGAAAGTTCATCAAAAGATAATTCTTCATTAAGTAACTCACTAACCTCTTCTCCTAATGCCATTAGTGCGAAGTTTGCCTCCTCTTTGTTGCTAGCTTCTTCAACCTCGAGTCACTTGAATCATCCCACGTGGCCTTCAAGGCTTTTTTCTTCTTGAATTGCTTCTTCTTGGCTTGAGGGCATTCATTCCTGAAGTGTCCCAGCTTCTTGCATTCGTAGCAAATAACTTGGTCCTTTTTGTATTCAAATTTGCTTTTGTGTCATTTTTAAATTTGTTCTTTCTTATAAATTTCTTAAACTTTCGAGTTAGAAGTGCAATGTCATTGTCATTGTCCTCATCACTTGATGTTCCTTTCAAGTGGTCTTCTTGTGTTCTAAGTGTCATATCCTTCCTGTTCTTTGGAAGGGGGTTCTCAAGCTCTTCATGAGCATGGCACGTCATCTCGTAGGTCATTAGAGATCCAATAAGTTCTTCTAGCGGAAATACTTTAAGATCCTTGGCCTTTTGAATGACCGTGACCTTTGGATCCCAACTCTTTGGAAGGGATCTTAAAATTTTAGTTACCAATTCAAAATTAGAAAAACCTTTACCAAGAGCTTTAAGTCCATTGATGACATCCGTAAAGCGGGTGTACATGTCTCAAATGGACTCATTTGGTTTCATCCAAATGTTCATAGGAATGCACAAGAATGTTGATTTTGGACTCTTTCACTCGGCTAGTGCCTTCATGAGTGATTTCAAGAGTGCGCCAAATATCAAATGCCGATTCACAAATAGAAACCCGATTAAACTCATTCTTATCAAGCGCACAAAATAAGGCATTCATAGCCTTTGCATTGAGAGCAAAAATCTTCCTCTCCGACTCATTCCACTCACTCATCGGAAGAGAAGATTTTGCAAAGCCATTTTCAATAATGTTCCAAAGTTTGAAGTCCATGGAAATGAGAAAAATCCTCATGCGTGTCTTCCAATACCTATAATCCGACCCATTAAACATAAAGGACGAGTAATGGAGTGACCCTTTTGCATACCGGAGTAGGCCATCTCTCTTGGGTTTTAAACCAATATGAGAGCAAACCTTGCTCTGATACCAATTGAAAGGATCCAAAAGGCACTAAGAGGGGGGGTGAATTAGTGCAGCGGATTAAAATCGTACTTTTGAAATCGATTTTGCAAAAACACAAGTTCAGTAGGAAGATTTCGATTTGGCGAAAGAGAACTTGAAAGTAATTGCTTACGTAAAGGAAATAACTATGAACTAAACAACTTGCAGCCAAGTAATGAAATGATTCAAGAATGTAAATACTCACACATTTATGGACACAATGATGTATAGTGGTTCGGTCAAATGACCTACATCCACTCTTGAAGCCTTTACGATGAGGCTCCGCTCTTCCACTAGCAAATCCTTTGAAGGGGAAGGACCAAATATCCATTTTACAACCCTTTACAAGAAGTTCACACTTGTACAAGATTTCTCGAAGAAGAAGAAGGTGAACACTTAGCAAGAACAAGACTTTTCAAGACTTTTCAAAAGCTCAAGACTAAGATTCTAACTCTCGAAAAGTGTGCCCTTTCGCTTGAGAAATAGGGGGTATTTATAGATCCAAAGTGGATTCACTGGGCTCCAAATTCAAATCAAATTTGGAGTTCCTGTTACTGTGGTCGAGGCGCACCTGCTGTGTCACCGGCCTGATGACTAACGCACGACATACCACCGCCCCTGTGCACACCGCTGATCAGTGTGGTGCCACCGCTTGTTTGTGCATGTGGCGGTGCTACGCTCAGCTTGGTAGCCATCGCCGCGGTTAATCGCGGTTATTTTCATCACCGATGGGCATATTGCTTATTCTCTTGATCCTACCAGAGATTGCCTCTGACTGGTCGGATTTTCTCGATTTTTCCTAAATCCTTGCTCTACTCATGTGCAAACTACGAACTTAAAAACATAACTTAACGTGATTTGATCCGACACTCTTCAAGTCAACTTCCGACGAGCTTTATGGCGAGATTCCGGCAGGCTTCCGATGCTTCCCTCGCGTTGCTTCCAAAGTGGACTCCCAAAGATACTCCGGATTATATGGTGAGCTCAACGAAGTCTTCGACTAGCTTTCAATCTTCCCTTAAGTTCCGCGAACCTTCGACGATCTTTGAGATGAACTTCCAAAACTTCAAGTCCCCGATTCGATCTTGGATGGTTTCCAACACTTCAAAATCTCTGACTTCTGATGAACTCTTGAATCCCCGACGGACTTGACCTCGGTAAATCACTTTATGTTTTCTTCCCATCGTAGTTATTCCTGCACACTTATCTCGACAAAGTAGATTAGAACAAATATTTCACCAATTGACTTCATCATCAAAATCCGAGATTCAACACAACTCTCCTCGGTGAATCAATGTCTCGACGAGTTCCAACGCGAGTTTCGCAAGTCCAAGGGAGAGGTCAGGGATGACACTTCGAGAGCATCCCCCTTCACTCTTGAGATCTAGGATAAGCTTGTTCCTCTCAACGTTAGACTCTCGGACCTTGAGGCGTACGATGGCAGTTCGATCCAATGGAGCATGTTGTCGCTTTTCGGGCCTAGATGGCCCTTTATGACACTTCTGATGTTTGATGTGCAAGGCGTTCCCCACCACGCTCAGGGGACCAGCCCAGATATGGTTCAACTGGCTCCAACCGGCTTCGATCTCTTCATTCGACCAGCTTGCGAAAGGGCTCGAACAAACTTTCTTAGCCAGCATGCGACCAAAACCCTTTGTGGCCATGCTCCTCGCATTAGCCCAATATGATGGTGAGGCCCTCTCACAATTCGTCACATGCTTTACCGCTGAGGCCCAAGGAATACCCAAGACTCACCCATCTCTAGTCATGCACGTGTTCCTAATGGGATTGCGCCCCTCAAGACTCTTCTAGTCTCTAGTCAAGAGGCCACCCACAACTGTTCCCGAGATGGTCCAACACATCAACCAACATGTCGCCACCGAGGCTCTGATGGTGGGAAGGCGCGAGGATAACAAAAGGCCTCGGACAGACTCCACCCGAGGAGTGATCTCGAGGTCGATCACAGAACTGTCCTGAAGAAGGGCCGACCGACCCAAACTGTCACACCCAAGGCTCCCCCTAAACACTTCTCGAACTAAAATCTTCATTCAAATTCGGGAGAAGGGGCTCTTACGGGGGCCCAACGTAGTAAAGGACACTAACAAAGATCAGTCTAAATATTACAGGTTCTACCAAGACTACGACTATGATACGGAGGACTGCCATGACCTGCAGAACCAGATCAAAGAGTTAATCCGTCGAAGGCATCTCGAGCGCTTCCTCAAAAAGCCCAAGTTCACTAGCTCAGGTGCTAGTCTAGTTTGTGCCCGAGTTCACTAGCTCAAGCGTCAGTCCAATCTATGCCTAAGCTCACCAGTCAAGGCACCAATCCAATTTATGCCCGAGTTCATCAGCTCGGGCACCGGTCCAACCTGTGCCCGAGTTCACCAGCTCGAGCACCAGTCTAGTTTGTGCCCGAGTTCACCAGCTCGGGCTCTAGTCCAATCTGTGCCCGAGTTCACCAACTTAGGCACTAGACTAGCCCCTGCCCGAATTCACTAGCTTGGGTGCCAGTCCAACCTGTGCCCAAGTTCACCAGCTTGGGCACCAGTCTAGTTTATACCCAAGTTCACCAGCTCGGGCACCAGTCCAGTCCTTGCCTGAGTTCATCGGCTTGGGCACCAATTAAATCTTTGCTCAAGTCCACGCTTGGCAAATCAGTCTAATCAACTGAGCGACCCCTCGGCACATCATCCCAGCTTGACCCCTATCACAGAAACAATGACACCATGAAGCGACTCATCAATTCCCGCACAACAGACGACACAACAGAAAGGGCAAACTAGACATGCCCCGAGCCGGGGGGGGAGAGATATTCTGGCACTACTCACGTGGTGACAATCAGCGAACACATTAGCATGAAGGCATGACTTATGCAGGATGCCACGTCTGACCTGCCACCTCGGGTCGGAAGTGATAATACCTCCACGTTGCCCGGAGCTGCATGGAGCTGCTTGTCCCCGAAAGCCTGGGATGGCACCGCACGAAGCAACCCGCCCCAAGAAGCCTTGGACAGTGCCATACGGGGCCACCTGCCCTCGAAAACTCGAGACGACGTTGTACAATACCATCTTGTACGACGTCACCCTGTACAAGCCAACCGCCATCCGGGTTAAGGTACGCACAATCGACCTTGGGCATGGGCATAAAATCCTCTCGCCTGGTTTTAGAAGAGAGGAAAAAAAGGAGACCATTCCCATCATTCCCATACTGATTTGATCATCGGAGGGGCCAAGTCAGGATGAATCCAACTTAGGTCTTTTTGAAGGTGTCGAGCTCCCGGGGGGGAGAAGTGATATGGGATATTCTGGCACTGCTCACGTGGCGACAGTCAGCGGACACATCAACACAAAGGCATGACCCCGGAACATGTCTCGTTAGGGGGGGGGGAGTGATGAGTGATATGGGATATTCTGGTACTACTCAAGTGGCGACAGTCAGTATACACATCAGGACGAAGGCACGACCCACGCAAGATGCCACGTCCGACCCGCTACCTCGGGTCGGAAGTGTCAGTCACGAAGGTATGACCCCGGAACATGTCTCGTTGGGGGGGGGGAGGAAAGGGGAGAAGTGATATGAGATATTCTGGTATTACTCACGTGGCGATAGTCAACGGATATATCAGTACAAAGGCACGACCCATGTAGGATGCCACGTCCAACCTGCCACCTCGGGTCGGAAGTGACAGTACCTCCACATCGCACGGAGCAACCCATCCCTGAAAGCTTGGAATGGAACCACATGGAGCAACCTATCCCCGAAAGCCTGGGATGGCGTCGCATGGAGCAACTCACCCCGGGAAGCCCTAGACAGCGTCATATGGGGCCGCTTGCCCCCGAAAGTCCGGGACGACGCTGCACAATACCATCCTATACGACGTCATCGCGTATGAGCCAACCGCCATCCAGGTTAAGCTACGTACAATCGACCTTGGGCGTGGGCATAAAAATCTCTCGCTTGGTTTTATAAGAGAGAGATAAAAAAGGAGACCATTCCCATCATTTCCAAACTGATTTGACCGTCAGAGGGGTCAAGTTACGACGAAACCTAACTCAAGCCTTCTTGCAGGTGTTGAGCTCCTCGGGACGTTGTGTCAACCGCGGACCGAGTTGGGACACCTTCCAGAGCATCAGCCATCGAACCAGGCCAACCCGCCACGTCGTTTGGTGGCCACCTTAGTTCGACAACAATCACAAATACTATGAGAGATTTGTGGAGGGATTCTTTTAAATTACTAATTCTCTCACCAAGCTAATATAAAAGAATATAAAATTTAAATAGGGGAAAAATTATATGTAAAATTTTCAAGAGTTAAAAAGAAGATTTACCAGTGCACCCATCCTCATAATTCTGAATAGTAATGATGGATTTATAATTTATACATATTCTTCAAGAAAGAAACTCTATTGTGTTTTGATACAAGATAAATAAATGATTACTTATGTTTCTAGACGATTGAAAAGTTATGAATATAATTATCCATTTAGAGTTAGTAAAATAATCATCTTTGCTCTAAAGATTTGAACACATTACTTATATAGACAAATATTTAACATCCATATCGATCACAAGAGTTTAAAATATATTTGTATTCAGAAAAAACTAAATATAAGATAGTGGAGATGGATAGAATTTTCAGAGAATTATGATTATACTATTTATTATCAGTTAAATAAAGTCAATGCTATAGCTGAGGCACTAAGTATGAAATCTATAAGTTTTATGCCTAATCTTATTATGAAGTAAAGAAAGTTATTAAAAAAATTATAATTTTAATGTTATGAGAAAAATATAAGACTCAGTAATATCGATGATGGTCTTTATTTAGGATCAATGTCATCTCTTCCAACAAATTAAAGAAGAAGAATTATAATATTTAAATATTTCTGAAGTTATTCTCGCATGTTTCTCAATTTTCTGATTTATCTTTCTCGACTGAAAAATATAAAAGTTAACACAGGCGCGTGCTGCAGCCTGGAGCCGCAAATACGGAAGTACCAACTCAGTTGTTTTACGTGGTCGAGAATGACAAGTTTTAGAAGCATGGGTATGTATGTGACCACCAATTGCACTTTAACAGAATGATAAATAGCGTTACCTCCCCTAGAAATGTTGCGGCTGTGAGGAATTCTTCTATAAATTTTGTCCCGGCAGCCACCTTGTTGGGCAGTTCCGACAACATCGTCCAAGAAGCATGTGCCCAAACAGCGACTAGGGATGTCGACCACGGTGGCACGCGCTTGTGGAGTTCGTAAGGGCAAAAGTCTCAATCAAATTTGATTGTTGTGATAGCAAAAAGAGACCGAAGGCCAGTGAAATTGTTCTCGCGTTTTAGCCAGATTGACAATTCGTGGATCCTTTGGCTTGCAGAACCTAATAGGTAAGGAATTGATTTCATGTACTTGCCTTTTAATTGATATACAGGCTCAAGACATCCTTTTAGTTTTGCTACAAACGGTTATACACACGAGCTAAAAAGAGGCCGACGCTACCGGCGGCTATTACATTTCTTCGGTCCCATTTACTTATTTTAGAGATCGAGGGGAAACCTTTGAACAAAACTGACCTGGGCACCTGGCGTTGGAATGCCGGTTTTCACATCAGCCGTTGGTTGATGCGAGGAAAAGAGATGCCATCGCTACCCGTTCAAGGGACGGAACATCCACGGCGGCAATAAGCCATGGCCGGTCCGCACCTGATGTTGCCCGTATACAGCTGCCATACCTTGATAAGGTCTGCATCACCAAAGGGCCAAAGCTTCGTCATGGAACTCGAGCATTTATGTTGCATAATTTGTCATCATCAAGTATAATCTACGTTTGTATAATGTGCCGCAGTCGCAGAGTTATATCATTTGTTAGTGTAAGCACGAGAGCAGCACGACTGCGTTCGCTGCATATACCCTTTCCCCGATAATTTTATTTATTTTAACGTTGGGCATTCATGCCTAGGATTGATGGGCTACCCCGCTAGGAAGGAGAGACCTACCATGCACTATTACTAATGTTCACAACTTTGTGTAGTGAAAAATACCCGATGTTGAAGGTAGGGTTAGCTTCCGCCATTAACGAGGGCGAGCTTATTTGTGCTTGATCCCAGTGAGCTTGCCGGTTGACAACTTTAGCCTTCTGCTTCTCCATGATCTGCTCACATCACGGCAAATCCGATGAAACCGAGCAGCAGAAACTGCGCCCACGTTAGCAACAGAGAGTTACATACATACCTGCTTCTCCAAATTCTCGTTTTGCTCCTGCAGCGCCTTCTCCTGTTCATGAAAAGAATGATTACTAATAAATATCATGGAACTTAAACATGGCAGATTTCTGCGAGGTAGCTCTCCACCAAGCAATTTCTCAGACAAGGAAATTATTTCATTTCGACATATTCCAACAGCTAATGTGGTCAGATAAATAAAAGTGCATTCGTCAACTGTATGCTCCAATCAAAACTTGTTGGATTGTAAAATCAACATATGGGAATTTACTATATACTGGAATCGAAGCCATGAAAGAATGTTAAGCGAGTCAAATGCTTCAGGTAGTTTTGTAGGCTCGGCCAGTTCGTGAAAGATAACTGGCGTGTAACCATTGACAACACAAGGCATCGTAGCAACTCTTTTTTACCTTGCTTTGAAGCTCAGCAATGGAGTCAAACATGACTTGATTCTGCACCATGAACAGATTCAATCAGCTTTGACGTCATCGTTCGTGGATCATATTCCTTGAATGCTTTGTACAGCTTCTTTAATTGACGGCTAGAGAAAGAAAAATAATGAGGTTTTTACCTTTCTTGACCTAACACGCTTTAGGGAAATCTCGAGTTGATGCTCTAGTTGTTGGAGTTCTCTAACATTCAAGGAGTCCAGTTGTTCTCCCATCAGATGCCTAAAGTCGTTGTAGTATCATCGGTGCATCACATGGTATGCAACTTTTAGAGTGTAATCAACTTGTAGGATGAGAACTGATGTTGACACTGATTATAAAAGATTACCTTTGACTTCTACTTAAAGCCTCCACCTTAGCTTTGAGTTTGCGGTATTCTTGACACCAATTGCCCTGTTCAGTGTCCAAAATACAATCAGTGGACTGCGTGCGTGTTGTATAGTGTCAAGACATGAGCGCACCACAAAAATAGAACTCGAAACAATTACTACTATTTGTAGAGGATCTTAGCTGCTAACGCAGCATTCCATGTGCAACTTGTCATCTTGCATAAACCGAAGACCACCATATATATACCAAAGATAATGCGGTTTTATGAAATGAAAGCTTATAAAATATGAGACAATTTGGAGACTGAAACATTATATGGATACCATTTGTCATTGACATACTAAAGTTGGGACATTAAGGTTTGCTGTTGTTGTACTAATTTTCAGTAAAATCTAGATTCCGTCAGGAGAATGGCTTGACACAAGCAGCCAAAATGCAATAAAAATCAATGTAGAATAATCAAAGTTGAAAGAAGAAAACTTACGGAAATGAAACTAGGAAAACAACACACTGTTCCTGAAGGGAAATCTTTATGCACAATGTTCTTGCATCTTTAGGTGGAAGATAGAGAGAGATCCTAGAATTCAAAGAGGATGAAGTAGACATTAAGCTGATGAATGCAAAGTACAAATCCAAATGAACCTTTCCCTAGCTTCACAAAGCTCGATCTCTTGTGTAGGACTCTCATCAATAGATTTCTTAGACTTCCATCAGTTATAGAATAAACCTATCTTGATTATTTTTTCAGGCTTAGCCAATATTAAGGTGGCGGATTCATCAAGCTCAGCTGGATTACTTCCACGAGTCTGTTATCAACGAAGCCAAAATACAGTACTTTTCTAGTTTGAAGAAATCTGAAAGCAAATTTCAAAAAAAAAAATCTCATTCGTTTCATTCGCATAATTAGATCAGCAAAGCTTGTCAATTATGAACAGAAAAACCTGAGTCACACAGGTGTGTGGAGTTACCAAACTGCAGTTGCCTCTTCAAAGATACCGATTGTCAGAAAATGCTACAAACGCAAAATGTTTGAACTCACTGCAGCAAAGTTATGAATTATGGTCATACATTGCATTTCTGCTATAAAAAAAAATATTTATATGATGATTTTGATGAAGTTGACCCTCAATCACAACACAATTAGAGAAGGCAGTAGCTTTAACCTTTTTAAGCATAACACAATGGCTATGGGCATTATTTCTTCCTTTTGCTTTTCGTTTATAAAGTCAGCACGCACCTCAACGTGTTACCATCCACACTTAGCATGCATAGGAAAAGAAACTTCTTAGCATGCAACTCCTGCCAAGGGTCTTTCAAGAAATTTCCATTCATTGAAGTCGTTGCACGATATTTAGATGATTAGAGCAGGTATACAAACGATCCCCTCCGAGATATCACACTCCATTTTATCCTTATTTTCCTATTTATTGCCATCCCCCATGTACACATGTAGTCCACAGGGTCATTTGCTTCAATATGTAGAAGGAGGGTCACTAATATGAAATTTTTTTGTCATGAAACTGCAACTACTACAGTACAGCATTAAACCAATAAATCCATGGTACAAAATAAGTCCAAAAGATGATATTTAACTTACGTGTAGGGTTTTAATAAGTGTGAATAAACAGTAGTATATGGTGTACTATTTAGAAGTACTGTATAATGAGGAAAACAAACAAGCAAGAGTTCTCTAACCTGAGAATCGAGATCTGATGAGATGAATGCCTTTTCTGCATACCAGTAATTGTCGTACCGTTCAAGAATCTTTTCCATGCTGCAAAAAGTTAATTACTTTTAAAATCATTTTTCTTATTTGTAGCTCAAGCAAGCAAATGAAGTCAAATGTACATCCGAAACTTTTCAAAGTACAAAATACAAATGATCATCCTTCCTTACTGCAGTACTTCCTTACTGAAGACGATAATAAGTCCCTAATAAAGACAACATTAAAGCGCAACATATTGCGAAAAAATCACATATGACGAAGTCCCCTAATAGCTTGATGCGTTGCTTTTTTGTCACTGGATCGGCATATCTTACAGCAAATTTAGTGGAACTGTACCAGTGTTGTACGCTACAGTAATATCTTCGCATAACATGAAGCATATTGCAGGAATTATTGCTCTTCAAAAGATACCACAACGACAACTTATGCTTGATCAGACATTTGGTGGCATCTTCTTCACTAACATAGTGAATTTTGTTAAAGTAACTCGCAAAATACAAGTATTTTTCTGACATGTAATACAACTGTCTGTGAAGGTTCTGTTGAGCTCTACTTTCACTGTACTTTAGTATTTGCATTTCATGCTTTGGAACCCTAATCACAAATCCACACTTAGTAAACATAAATTTGGAGTGAATAAAAGAAGCCTAGTTAATAAAGATTATAATTTTTAGTTGATAGACTAAGGACAGTTGAAGTGTCAAAAAAATAAGGATGATTACACAAAAATTCAATAATTTTCTCAATTGTTGGAAGTAGATGAAGTCTTCCATAACTTATTGGCCTGATTATTGGAAATATTCATGTGAGATAAAGAGAGATGGGCTAAGAGGATAATCTCATAGCACTAAGGATTAAAAGAATCTGATTATATATGCTAGGTTTGACCTATAACCTAATAGTCTATGCTTTTTGGTTGTATTGTTATTCAATCTGATACATATAAACCTGACTAGTCTGATTAGGACTCGTCAATGTTCATTTTTAGACATAGTATCAGAAGATAGAAAAAATTTGATCCAAATGAGTTTAAAAAAAAAATTGAGTCAATCCAGCTACAATTTGATTGAATTATTATTAAGTCACACTGCAACGGATAGACTGTGATGAATGAATTGTCGCTTAGCATTAAAAGAAACAGTCCAAGTTTAAACCCAAAGAAGTAAAGGAAAGATAATCAACCCATATATGAATATGAGAAGATACTGAAAATATTAATGTGTTAGATAGAGAGAGATGGGCTGAGAGAACAATCTCATATCACAAACGATTGAAATAATTGAAGTGCATATAGTAATTGTAACCCATAATCTAGTAACTTAAGTTTTCAGACTGAATTTATATCTACCATGATATGTTAACTCTTACAAGTCTGAAGACAACAATGTTCAATTTCTGACTTTTTATTGTTTTATTGGTGCCTTATATGATAAGATAAAAATGAAGACCGACCAATAAGAAGAGTAAGAACTAAACTAATACACCAAAAAATAAGCAACAATATAAGGCTTTGAGATGAGAGCGTTGGACGTTATTTCTAAGCTATTTTATCAGATATAGCTGCACAGATGTACTGCATGAGTCCACTAACACAAATTTGCTGATGGAAACTAAATTGAAGTCTCAAGCATGAGCTTCCTCAATGACACACTTGGTGTGACCATAGAATGTGGTTCAACGTGGAAGCCAGCACAGCATCATATCTAGACCTTCAACCCAGTGGTTTTCAATTTAAGAGAGTTCACAACAATTATAGAACCTAATTCCGAAAATTCGAACCCAAATGACTGAATCGAACTGTTGACTTTCCTCAGTTAACTTGCTAGTTTCACATCAGTAACACTTCTTACATCCGAGACTAAAGACATGACTCCAAAATCACTATCGATCATGGGTAAACATTGCAACAGGACCTTAAGCTTCTGAAGAATCAGAGTCTCCAACAAACTCCTATCAACAACATGTTAGAGTTTGGCCAACGTCGTCTGAAGAGATGTATTACCCAGTTCACACTCACTTGGTTCTGCGTGCAGTACTGTGTCACTTAACAATGGCTCCTAACACCAGTCACAAGGCTGAGATGGGCATGTTTAAATCTAAGTTCATAACCAAATCTATTAATTCTGGTTTAACTTCATCGAGCTTCTGTTTTTTCTGCCCCCATATCATTTCATGTGACGTGGCGCTGCAAACAGCAATGAATTACAAGAAATCAAAAAAAAAAATCTTATCTATGATGATGGGAAGAGACCACTTAGTTTGCATCACCTGCTTGATTGCTAAAATCATCAAAATTCTTCCTCAAATCCCAAAAAGGAAACTTCATAATTTCTGTTCCTAAGAGCCTATAAGCTCACCCGACTGATGATCCTCTTTGGCTAATTTGCAACATAGACGATTCATGTTTGTGTGCAAACTTCTTACGATCGAAAGTTCTGCTATCGATGAAGTTTACATCTTTCCTAGTTTTGTTTTCAGCATCACAACGCGGAGAAGACGAGACAAACTCTACACGGTGAGAAAAGTGCATAGGCGATCAGATACAACAAAAAAGGAAATGCGCAAAAAACTTAGAATAATGACAACGTTTCATTGTCGACGGTCTCACCTCAGAACATGAAAGATATGTGGAGAAGCCAAAGGCAAGAAAACCTTGGTTTCGCTCCAAACTTTTCATCTGATAGCTAAAATTAGTAATGGTTAAGAGCAAGTCTCTTCTTATAGTATCGAATATGCATTCCCGGTGTACGATCGTGATGGCTCCCTTTAACACAACCCGATATATGGCAGCCGATTTTGGCTAAGAGATGAAACTTGTCGGCTGGGCGGATGCACTCCATCCCAAATCGGACAAGCTTGACTGTTGCCATCTGAAGCAAGAATCGATCTCACATACCCTTCCACCCGGCCCAAAACGGCAGTCTCACGCAAAAACACGTAATCTCTTGGTCGAGATGAAATCACACAAGGAAGCAAATGATACATACGACACTCGAGGCATCTGTGCGTGTTAGCATCGATTCGCTTAACTTCATCAAAGAAAGCGGGACATGTTGATGAGTCAAAACCCATGCTCTCTACCGTGATCTTTCTCAGGAGAACGGTTAAGGGCTTTTTCTAAAGAATCCAGGACAAGTGACGGAAGAAGATGAGAGGAAGAGCGAGCCGGGGCGGACGCGCACCTGGAATCGGTGGAGTACTCGTAGAGCTTGCCCTTGGTGGAGAAGATGATGAGGGCGACCTCGGCGTCGCAGAGGACGGAGATCTCGTGGGCCTTCTTGAGCAGCCCCGATCGGCGCTTGGAGAAGGTCACCTGCCGATTGATCTTGTTCTCGATCCGCTTCAGCTGCACTCGCCCCCGCCCCATCTCGATCGACCTCCTCTTCCGCTCCTCGAACACTGACCAGCACACAGGCAGATGCAGCAGCGGCAGGTAGAGGAGGAAGGAGAGAGGAGGAGGAGGGGTAAGGAGGGAGGCCGTTGAGGTTGGGTGGAGAGGTAGGGGAGGCAAGGGCGGTTTTATAGAAACCAGGGAGGTATCAGGACGACCGCGCTGTCGAGCGGTGATTGGTGCGACGGGGGTCGTTGCGGGGCCCAACGAGGGAAGTTTGTGTGTGAATCGACACACAGTAACACCCGCCTATCATCGTACGGAACGAAACCGGCCTTCTTCGTATAAAATTAATTCCCTCCTCTATTTTTTTTGTTTGCCTTTTCTGTTAGACAGCAAATAAATAAATAAATGTTCTTTATTTAATATCTATTAAAAAATGAATCTAAAATCATTAATCATATTATATACATACACTGATAAAGTCATATTTCGTCTAATATTTGCTGGAGAGGCAATGTTTTAATAGAAAGCAAAAGTATCAAAGATTAAAAAAAAACCATCTTGGTATTATATTCTTTGAGAGAGAGAGATCATTTAATAAATTGGTGATAGAGGAAATTCTGGCACCACCCACATGGAGATAGTCAATGAACATGTCAGCACGGGAGCATAACCCACAGCCCGACGCAAGATGCCACGTTCGGCCTGTTACCTTGGGTCGGAAGCAACAATTGCTCCATGCCACCTGGAACCACACGGAACAGCTAGTCCTCGGAAGCCTAGAACAGCGTCGCATAGAGCAACCTGCCCCTGAAAGCCCGGAACGACATTGCACAGCGCCATCCTGCACGACGTCGCCTCGTACTTGTCGTCCGTCATTCGGACTAAGGTAGGCGCTTGTCGCCCGAGAGACAAGCCGTCTTCGATTGAGTGCATATGATCGACCCTAGACATGAACATAAAATCTCCCACCTGGCTTCAGGGGAGAGGGAGAAGAAAAAACCAAACGACTCCCACACTGACTTGATCGTCGGAGGGGTCAAGTCGAAACAATCCGACTCAAGCCTTCTTACAGGTGCCAAGCATGTAAGTCGCGAACCAAGTCGGGACACGTTTCGGAGCATCGATGGTCGAACTAGGCCAATCTATCACGTCAACCGGTGGCTGCATTAGTTCGACGATAAGCGGAAAGCTCATATTATGTAAATGAGTGTTCACCTAAAAGAAATTATTTTTTTTTTGTTTTCTAAGTACCAGGTCAAATACGTTAGACAGAGGCCATGAATCAAAAGCGGGTTGGAGATGAGGGTGCCCCGCGAGCCTCGTGAAGCTGGTCACACGTTAAACAGGAACTCTGGATGACGAGTACGGTGCATGCATGCTATTGCAATATTGCGTGTCTATTTATTCCCTGCGCAATCAAGCAACACACTAAACTATTTACAATTTAAATATTTTATTTGCTTATTGGCATTTATAACACGAAAAAAAAATTACAGGAGTGTAATTAAATAGTCACGCGTAACATGGCGATGCATTCATTAATTAAACTGTTCTCTTGAACTCTGTCTTGATGTTTATATCAGCTTGCGATGTTCAAATTTAATGTACAAACCGATCAACTGATCAAATTAAGATAATACCCAAAATTTTAGGAGCCATTTGGAAAAAAAAAAATCAAGAGTGATATGTGTACCAATTTAGGATGATAGAGAGGAGTTAGCTAATTTTGTAGTGGTAAAGAAGAAAGAAGATAATAGTTATCGCTCCAAAGAAAGATGTTTGGTTTTATTGAGATGATAATGGATCTCGAGATGGCTCTTTTAAAAGAGCATCAACAACAAAGAAGTTGAATCTGATGTTGAGTCTATCAGCAACAAAGTAAAGCCTTGTCGCGATAATTAATTAATGTATCTTAATCTCCTTTGTGGATTATCAAATTCTACATGCACATAGGGAGGGGAATTTGTTGGTAGATTTCATTAGGAATGCTAAGACTCTTCTATATGGAGATCTTATTTACCTCATGATATGGAGACCTAAAGTAATAAAATTGTCTTTTATCTTTGTGAAAAAAATAAAAACACAAGAGAGAGAGAGAGAGAGAGAGAGAGAGAGAGAGAGAGAGAGTTTGGCCGGAGATGATTGCATATGAATGACTTCATGCATTTTATCATTTTTTTTTCAGGAAAAAAAAGTATATTTGCCCTACATGGATGTAGGGTTTGGTGTGCTTAAAAAGATCAAAGATTTTAGGAGAAAGGAGGGGAAGAACGAAAGGGAAGTAGCTTCAGAACATGACGCAATGTAGTAGTGACCCAAGCAGCAAGGAAAACTACAGTGACATAGCACATAACACTCCTATTTCTCTGCAGGGAAATGGCTTCTTTTCCTGAGAGGAACAGGAACTGAGATCTTTGGAACATCTCCTGAAGGACACCGGGACAGCGAAATTGCATGGTATTTGAGAGCATAATTGAATGTTGTGTGACGAGGTATGGATCAAATTACTCCCTCGGCGACATTTATTTCGTACACACAGGCAACAAAGCAGCAGAACCTCCAACAGCGGAAACAATGTGATCACAAGGTTCCGGTGATTGCTTTCTCAAACGGATCCTTATAATATTATATTATATATATGATCACATCCTTCGATTGTTTTGATGGGTTGATCATCCAATTTATGGAATAAAAAGGTCAATTAAAACAAAATATATATAATACACTCTTACAGAATGCACTATTCTCGGATTTGTGTTGCATCATTCGCATATGACATGTGTAGAATGGGTACTAATTCTGTATGAACAAAATTAATGGTTTTATTGAGGAGTACCGATTACATTTAAACTACTTAGAAAACTAGAAATTGAAAGTGGAAAAATTATTTATGATTTGAGATTTATTTATTCTATAAATATTGTGTGAATTTCTAGATCTTATTGGTTTTAAGTGTTTACGAGTTATCTGCAATGGATGCAGAAAAGGTGAGAGAAAAAATGAGAATTTTTTTTTTAAAAGTTTACGTGAGGCGAGGTGATGTATAAAAGAATTATAATTTGATTGTGGAAAAATCTGATCTTCTCAGCAGATGTAGATAAAATTACTAAATTATTTTGTTTTGTATCAATTTTTATTTATTTATTCTTTGATTGTTGATCCTGAAATGCGATGATAGACATGATAGAACATAAACACGTGGCGCAAAATTTATACACATGTTAGTCTCCATTAGTCACATATATCAACTATTATAAGATCATGTAATTTTATATTATTAACCCTTCGAAATTTTTTTACTTAGGTTTTGAAGTCCTCTCACCAACACTTATGATCTCCATTACAAATATACACAATTGGATCAAAATTTACTAACTAAATACATTAGACGTGATAGAGATTATCCATGTGGCACAGCAAAATATATTTGCATGTTAATGTCCATTAGCTACCCATATCAACTATTAAATGAAACTCTAATTTATGTTAATATCATCGGAAAAACTCTAAAAAAAATATTTCATATCATTTCCAAAAAAATTATTATTCATGAATAAAAGTAATTATATAAGATTTTTTAATATAAAAATAAAATATTTTACATAAAAACACTCTTAATGTTAGGTTTTATCAAATGGAGGACGGAGAGGAGACGATAAGTGACGTTGCTCGCGATGGGAGGTGATGACGGTTATTGGAGGACAAATAATATTTTTATTGAATTAATAAAAGAAAAGCTTGAAGCAAAAGAAAACAATTAAGGGAGCCGAATATTAACGGTTTTTAAAATAAAATATCTAAAATTTTATAACAATAAAATAGGTTATTTCCAGAGTTTATAAGGATGTACAAGCCCTTTTATTCTTGATAGGAATAGGAAAGAGAGGAACCTTTTTCTTAGAATCGGGTCCCCATTCGTCCACATACGATGCAACTTGATGACCAATAAGAATAATCCGGAGTGATGAATGGTTGCACTGCGTTTAGAATCTCCTGTAGCTTAGCTTACAAGCCACTGCCTACTTGGGGGAACGTAAGTGCATCTCATTCATTACCATTTATACGGAAAATTATTACATGCCACAATGGTTATAAGTTGCTTTGATTGATTAGATTTGTTTTTTTTTTTAAATAATAAAAAAAATTATAGTACATCGAATAGCATACGTATTGCTTATACAACAAAATACTAATCTATTCGACCGTCTCAATAAAAAATAATTAATCAAAATATTTCAATTAATTAGGTTATGAAAATTATTATTATTTTGATTGATTAGGCACTTAATAATGGGTTCTCTTTTTGGTCTCTTAATAAGATTCAAAGTTTGCATTACCTTGATTCTTGACTATTACACGCACGAGGGATGTGATTTTTTTTTATTTTTTTATTTATCTTTTATATAATTCATTTTTATATCAAATCCATCTTTATCTACTTTTTTTTTTTATATATATATAGAAAACTTAAAACCATCTCATACAAAGAGGCTTGAATTTACAACTCAAATATTCATCATATAAATCGCAACAGAGATAGATGCCAAGACTAATTTATGACAAATGTTACTACTATTATACAGTGACATCACATCACCTTCATCAAAGTATCAGTGAAAAGAGTCTTTTAAGTGATTGGCACCCAATCGGAGGATGGATCAAATCAGGCATGATTCTGTCAAAGGAATGCATAGCCTAACCATGATATCTTTCTGCTACTGATTGGCACTGGAATCGTGTTCTTTCCTTCCTGAATGATGAACATTTATTTATGTATGCATACGGGTGGAAGCAAAACTTGATTCATTCTCTTTCTCCGACCTTCATACAGACATATATGAAACTCCTCTGCGGCTGCTCCGTGCTGTTCTTGTTTTGGGTAAATGTCATGGACTCGAAATCTAATCTCACAAGGAGTGAGTTATGCAGAACACCTCCGGAGGTCTCTCTTCTCTCCTGCATGTCATCGCTCATAATAAACTCCCCATGTTCATGGTGCCAGAAGACTCACTGTACGAGAAAAAGAGCAGGAAAGAAGAGAACAGACACCACAGAAAAGGTCCGAAAGATCCCGAGTGAGAATACCACCACTTCACCAATTGGTCACCAACCAAACACGGAAGCATCACCAGTTGGGTTGGTTCAGTATTCTGACAATTTCATGATCTTGTATGACTCTCCTACTGATCATGCTCGTACGAACAAATTTATAGCAGACACACTGTGTAACTCTCTATCCGAGTTCTAACCCTCAGCAGCGCAAGAACAAAATGCAGTAACGTTTCTCTTCGGATGATCATTTGTCGACAAAACTACCTAATGCTCTGTACAGTTCGATCCTAATCATCCCAAACGCGGATGTGCAGGCCGTTCGGAGCTTCGACTCTCGGAAATTTTAGTATGTTATCCCCTCCGACTTCTTCCCATCTGCCAAAGCAAGTCGGAAACATTTAGGAGTTGCTTGCCTCGAGCCATGTATGCTTTGTTGCAAGTTCCAGTAAAACTACCGAAGACAAAGGATGAGAGAGTTAGCAGACCTGTATCGGGTTACAAAGTAGTGAAGGAATGTTGCAATTTCCACTGTCCCCAGTTCTTTCCCTGGGCACATCCTTGCTCCTCCTCCAAATAGCATGAAATGCTGGTGTGAGTCCATGTTTTTGCCCTGCATTTATTTGATCAAGGTGGATATTGCTTAGCTCTTAGGATATGGATCTTTTTTGGCTCGATCTCACATAGATGTGCTTTTGTGATTGTTACTCACCAGCCATCTCCATGGGTTGAAGCTTGAAGGTTGTGGGTACATGAGAGGATCATAATTGATCTCTCTGGTGTACACATAGATCCTCCACCCTTTCGGTATCGTGAAACCTGATGAAGGCATACCTTCTCCATTATAAAGCTATCAGACTGATTCATCTTTAAATCAAATCATGTGTTTTTTCCCTCACCTTTCATCGCCACATCTTGGGTTGTCTTTCGAAGTACCCCATTGACCACTGTGGCCATTCTTAGAGTCTCCAGTATCACCTACAATGGGAAACGAAGCAGCCTCCCCGTAAGAGCACTGATGGAACACCTTAATTCGGCTGGAATCATTAACTTACTGCACGAGTAAATCTCATGGACTTGTAGTCGTTCCAATCGATTGCATCCTCGCGCGACTTCCCTTTACGGATTTCCAGATGCTCATTCTACGATTGGAAATAAAGTGATGAGAAGAAAGACGAGAGAAGATCTATGGGTGCCACAAGCATTGGCTCTTCTGCCTTACCCTTAGTTCTACGAGGACTCCGGGGTGATCATGGAGATATTTGACGGCCATCATTGATGTAGTCGAGACAGTTTCGTAACCAGAGTAGACCAAGGCAATGATCAGATCAATGATCTGTTCATCGTCAAGTTTTCCTCTGGAGCTGTCGTCGATCCTCAAGAGGGAATCAAGCATGTCATCGTGGTAGCATCCAGAGACTCTTCTTTCCTCTAATAGCCGCCGCAATATGCACACGAGTCTCTTCCTTGCCTGCCGAAGAGGACCAGCACATAAGAATTTCACATAGATTTGTTATGTAGCAGGAAATGGTTAAGATTTTTAGAGATTCGAAGGCTACCTTGAAGCCCTGATGGTAATTTGTTCCAGGAACATTGATTGGCAATGAAAGAGTACCAAGAACAAGTCTGAAGATCTCTGCTTTTAGAGCTTCAGAAACTGGACCTGTCTCGATGCTAGCAATTTGTTTCAAGGCCGACATCAATGCCATCTGAGCACAAAGAGAGATTCCTGCCTCAAGAAAAGAAGAGGAGAAGAGAGTCTTTCGGCAGTTAACGGGAGTAGGAAGCTGGCTGACCTCCTTGGTCTTCTCTTGGATGTCGACGACTCTTCCACCCCAGTTGTCGATGTAAGACCTCATGAACTCATCGATCTTGGGCAGGAGTTGGTCCCTGATCACTGGGGAGCTCACGAGGCCAAGCATAGCACTCCTCATGGTCTTGTGCATGTCACCTCGTACGGCTGCAATGTTGGATCTCCCCAGGATATCCAGCATGGACTGTGGGTAGCCAGGAACAAACCCTTTGCCTTCGTTCAGCAGAATGAACCTGTTGAGCTCCGGATCCATGCACACCACCGTAGGACATCCCAGTATATGAGACTTGAATAAACTCCCGTACCTACAGAGGTGAGAAGATTCATGTCAACATTTCTGGGCATCCAAGTTGGTGAGCAGAAATGTGGAGTACTTGAGGAATAGCTATAGCAGTCTTTTAGCAGACAAATAGAAAGAAATGGTGTTCGAGAAGCAGATGTCTTTCGAAGCCCACTTTTCGGCAAAAGCCACTGATAGTGTGTTATGTCCCAGATTAAATCTCAAGATTAAATCACAAGAAAGATGATGTGAATCGACCAATATGCCAGTGATTCTTCTCTCTCCCACTTTGTGCGTGTGTGTGGAGAGAGAACACATGTATCTGTGCTGTCCAAAGAGTGAAGAAGAAAAGCACGCCTGACACAAATCTCCAACATGAATTCGTTTATCCAAGAGTTGAGATAGCTCAGCTCTTTCCAGCTCACCTGAGTCTCTGGTTCTTCATGAAGCTTGGACCTTGCTTCAGGAACTCTGTGGTCTCCCCAAAGACTGGCCAACCCATAGTCCCGGGAGGCAGGCCTTTCTTCCTGTACCTCACCTCATTCCATCTCAATACAGCACCACAGGTGACCAGGAGGCTCACTGCCAACCCAACAACCATTGTCAAGACCACCATTTCTGGAACCAGGGAGCAGCTCCTCACCCAGTTGAAGAGTTGTTAGAATGAGAGATGACTCCTTGTGCATGCCTATTTATAGGCCTCCGCAGGCCACAGTAAGTGCAAATTACCTGTTCTTGTGAGAACACAACAACCCACCCCACCCACAGCGGGTTAAAGATGAAAACAATTGGGAGATCTGACAGCTTCAAAGGTCTGTCTTTGACCGAGGTCCCATCCGTAGGAAGTCCAACGCAGAATTCATTATCCAAATCCAAGTCCTCTGCAAAACGTTGCTGATGCACTGCTTTGGAATATGAATGTTTGCTACACCCCAAGACTGCTTATAGGCCAAGAAAACTTGGTGAACAGAGGGGAGGTTTGGATGCTTACGAACAGAAACATTCAATAATGAGTTGAGGCATTTGGATGTGGGGAGGAAAAGAATTGTCAGCGATCACCAGCAATTTAGGGGGCACGTGGTCACCACCACATTGGACCAGAGGAGGAGAAGGTGGCGCATAGTACTCCCAACAGGAACAACGAAAAACCCAGGTCTTCACATGCCCGTTTAGTAGATCTGGCTAGCCATCGCAGAATCGTTCCGGCACCCAACTTTTTGATGCATGCGCTTCAGAGGCTCTTCTATTTGCTATGGAAGCTTTCGGGAGAAATCTCTGCGGTGTGGGAGCTAAATGAATGGCAGATTTCTCTCGAATTTACTTTGAAAGACAGTGATTTGTGGAGTTCGGTTCAGATGGAACTGGTGACTGTAGCTCCAGCAGTTGTTGGGGGGGAGGATGAGTTTGTAGAGTGCTAAACAATTCCATGGTAAACTGAGGGCAGGTCTGAGACACCATAGATTGCCTGGCGATGGTCTTTATCCTCTTTGGGGTTTTTTTTTTTTTTTTTTTGACTTTGCCTCGAGGGAGACTGCTTGTCTTGGGGTGGGGAAAAGGAGATGGCGAGGACTGTGACCTGAGGGAAGAGCATGGTCCCAACAAGATCCTTGGATGTTGATTTGGCAGCCAAGATGTTGTTGCCCCTTCGCCCTTCTTTCTTCTGAAATCTTCACAGGATAAACAAGGAACGCTGCATCCAATTGCCAAGGAGATGTGATCGGCAGAGGCAAGACAGCTCTGTGGTGCTCTTTTTCATCTCTCTCTCTCTCTCTCTCTCTCTCACTTCCATGAATGCACGGGAACAGAGGTGAGCTACTCATTCGGTGGATGTGCATGAGATGGGATGAGAAATAAGTGGTTGGAATTACTGAAGCATGGAGAGATGAGGCGTGGAGAGACATGGCTATCTACTAATCTAAGCAGCACTCTTGTTGCTGTCGTTGATGGTTCTCATCTCATTTCATGCGACCAAATTTGGTACGCATGGAAAGGCATAAAAGAAAGATGAGCTGCTGCAGGAACAATCTCTCCCCACGCAGAAGTCAGCCTGGCTGCCACTGTAGAAGCCATAAACAACTCCTTTTACTGGACATCTACTCTCTCACCTGCAAGCACAAGCAAAAGCAAGAACATGAAAAATGCTTTTTTCAGAATCAAATTACTCGGTCATCTAGAAAAAAAAATGATCAGAACTTCTCACGAAATCGTTGGATCATTTTAGATGTTCCGAAGAGAACGTTCAAGAAATAGCCACTGGAAATTACAGTTGATCGGGATCAATAGGACGGGCCTGTTCCGTTCTCCGGGTATCGAAGAAATGAGAGAGGGAAGTGTCCACGAGCGGGGGAGAGTCGACGTGAAGGCAATCCATCTCATCTCCATCGATCGGAAAAGGGCAAAAGGAGAAGTAAAAGATTTGTGTGGGATGCAGGAAGGTACCAAAGGTGGGCCTCTCGATCAATGTCTCTTTGCACGAGGGCTCTTCCTTGTCATCTTCTCCTTTTCCTGTCCTCTCCTTTTCTCATTAAATGCCACCATTACAAACGGAGGAGAGAGAGAGTGTGTGTGCTATGGGCAGAGAGAGAGAGAGAGAGAGAGCAGCTGATGTGGTCAATTTGTGGATGAGGAGGCCTTGGTTCATGTTCATCACAGGAGGCAAGTAGAGAGACTTGTTGCAAGAAGAGATATCTTCAACAAATATATGAAGGTTTAAGTTGCAGTATATATCTCCTATTTGTCCATCCCAATTTATGATCACAATTAATTCCTATCAATCGAGATGTTGAGATTCAGCTTGACATTAATAATTTTTTTATAAAAATAATAATAAAAGAAATGGAAGGTCAAATGATTGGTTGAAGTGATAGAGTATTTATTTATTTAATTCATCAATTATCAGTATTTTTATTTAAAAATTAGAAGAAAAAAAATTCCTTTAAATGACATATAAAATATTTATATGTGAACTCAAACTTGAGGTCTATTACTTGTGCAATGATGGGTTGGCCAATCAGAGATCTTATATTGAGTTTATTGGATGAATATTAAATAATTTTAAATATTCAAAACCCCAAATCTAAAGTGTATTTTTTTAGAAAAACAAAGATAAATAACAACACTTGGTAATTCGATCGATTGGATTAAAGCAATTGTTCTCTTTCTTTCCTTCCTTCCATTTCAATGGTATGCCACAATAAAAAAAACAAGATTCAGTTGCAAGGTCTTGGATTTACTATTGAGCAAGATGAGGATCTGTTCGCTATCGATGAACAACATCCTATCCAAGCCCAATAATTGGATACCGACAAGATGTTGATCTAGAAAATTTATTAGAGGATTTAGGATTTTTGTTTTTGCATGTACGATTATTCTTACACAAATAAAGCCAAATCTATACGCCAAATTCTCCACATCTTGAGCTGTTAAAAAACCAACGCAACAAGCGTTACTTTGTTTCTTCCGACGGTATGACGGGGACGGCACCGTGAATCATGATTGACATCAATCACGGAGCAACACGTGGACTCCAAACCCCTCGGATTTTATTTTAGCGCCCTCGGCTGATCCACAATGTCGAAAAGAAAAATATATTTTTTTTTCAAACGGTAAAATCATTAGGGATTTCGATATTACAAAACACATCGATCTCTTCCTAAAATAACAAAATTTCCCTCTCGACTTGGTTGCTATGGGAAGTCTATACGGATATGCTCGCAGGCGCAAATGCAAATTTGGCTTTGGACTCCGTCCAAATTCCAAATCATCAATCATCGCATGAAGCCAAGAGACTTCAACGTCAGGATCTCCTTTTCTACATGATCCATGGCAACGACACGTATAATTGTTGCCACCGGACTCCGATACGGGCTCGCACAAGGGGGGTTCGATGTCCTCCTTCGAGTGGCTCCCGAGGCCAGTTCGTGTGCAAACAAGGAGGTGGTGTGCGTGGCGACGTCGACCTCCTGTTTCCCCCATGACTTGTCCAATTTGTATCCATGATGTATGATTGGCACCGGTGCACCAAACAAGGGTCAGAAATCATGGGATTCCAGATCCAAGATCATGCACCAATCACACATCAACCTCAATTTGGCCATGTCGATCGATTAGACGATAAGACCCCTGACAATGACACGTGAGAAGCATGCACGAGGGGGGGGGGGGGGAGAGAATGTTACCTCCTTACACAGAGGGAGTACACCACCGTATAAATCTACCCCCTCGTGTACATATATATAAATATAAATATAAATGGTGGAGATATTTTGGGAGGAATAAAGTAGTGTCGATAATAATGGATTGCCACGTACTATTTGTTGTATGTGTTGGCCTTTTGGGTCTACGGAAAAAGGATGGTGGGATTCGCAATCAGCCACGGCGCCCCTTGCACGAGGGCCTCTCTCTTGTCTTCTTCCTCCCCTTTCCCCGTCCCATACGCAGCTTTCCTTTTCCTTACTTAAATGCGTGTTGAGGAGAGAAGGAGAGACGTTGCGATCCACAGCGCCTCTTTCTCTCGCCTCATCATTGCGTACCGATGTAAAACTATGCATAAAACTCGAACAGTACTACCGTTTACGCGAGCACTCGTGGGAAAGCAAGAGGACAAAGATAAAGCGCACGAGTGTGATTCGTCGGCCTCTGGCTTCTTCCCGTGGACGTACGAAGGCGAGGCAGAGGAAGCCCGGACTGTGCGTACATCGTCCATCGAGGCGCAAAGCTCTCGGACGCACACTGCTCCCTGCAGAAGCTGTCGCAGCTTGCTTTTGTTCTTTTGACTTGAGCACAGCGGAGGCATCTCTTCTCGGAGCAGTGATGGTTCATCATCAGAAGAGCTTGTGATGAGATCGTGATCCTTCCAACCAACATGTTGCAGGAAGAACCCAAGCCACCCTGCCGTCACGCCCCGCTCCTGCCTCTGCCCCCTGCAAAAACCTTTGTTTGGTTCGGGATTTGTCCTTGTTGATGTTGCTGTTTGGGCGGATTTGGTGGAAGTTCAACATGTGATATCAGTCGCTCAATCATGCGATGTATCAACTCTAACCTCATTCCGACTCAATCATTGCTCTCTTCTGCAGCCAATATAATCTACACTTACCAACCGGGTTTGATGTCCATCTTCTCTCACACATGATATCTTTTCCAGCCTTTCTGTCACCGAACAAAAAGGGTCGCAAGAATTAATCAGCTACGTCCAACCTATATTTGTTTGACGTTTCTGTGCCACATTGCTTTTTGACTCCGTACGTTGACGCCGAAGGAGACCTGCTCTAGTGGAAGCCATGCAAGCATGCGATAGCGTGTTTGCATATCTTATGCATCGGACGTGGAATACAACGCCATTCCCAACTTTCTGCTGACCAACTTGCATTATCCGCCGTTCCACCTCGAGCTCCTCGATGGCTTCCATGACAAATATTGCAGACCAACATCCCGTCACACACTTGGTTCCTTTTTGATGCGGAGGCAAACATGTCGAGTGTGTTTGGGCTCTGACTCCACTCTTTCAGACACCCACACAGCTTATGCGAGACCGTGACGAAGGAAACCAAAAACCTCATTATGATGTTACCATCGGATACGTACCCAGCGCCCAGAAGGAAGAAAGGAAGCACTGCAATGGTGGTGTTTTGAGGCGGTGTTCTGATGGAAGCACGCATCTTGAAAGGTTAAAAAGAATTGTTGATACTTCTAAGTGGTGAATGGATTAATATAAGATTTAACGCTTTTAGACAACATTATGCCACGATTTGATTGAGGGCCTTTTGGGAATCTATTTGGGCCGGCCCATCATCGGAGATGATGCGGTTCGGGTCAATCGTGATCGCCCGCGGGCCCAATTTGTTTGGATATCAGATCATGCGGATGGCAGCATCGACTCCGGACCTCTTACAATTCCAACCCGGATCCGATGATAACCCGACCCGATTCGCTCCCATGACGGATCCGACTTGCCGTACGCGAAGGAATGCGTGTCGGCGACGAGAAGCCGCGGAGCCCGGCACCAGGGAGGGTTGCCGAGTCGTCGTACGCCAGGCAAGGTCCGATCTTTGCCCCCTTCTTTCCCCTCTCTCTGCAAGCGCGCTGTTTGATCCACCGGCGGTGCCATTTGAGCACAAGATTTGAATACAAGATTAAAGCAACATGAGGGGTTTGATGGCATTCGACGAATTAAAATCCACCCGGATGTAGCATCAGCTAGGCGAGAACGGTGGAAAAGGGTATGTGGATCTGTCTTCTGACCGGTTGATGGGAGACGCAGGATATGGATACGCTTCGTGAAGGAAGATGCTGCGATCCCGAACCTCCGAGCAGCAAAGTTGAATGTAACAATTGAAATTGGCTCCCTTGCCGCTCAAAGTGGAAGCGTTTTTGGGGTTTTTATCGGCTCGATTGCTCTCCATGAAATGTCATGAAAACAGAGGATTTTTTATGTGGGGAATTAAAGTGGTTGGATTTGAGGGTTTAGATTTTGGTGAGGCCCGTGAGGGTGAAAGGCCGAGGTTTTGGTCGTATTTACAGGAAAGTATCGCGAGGCCTACCGAAGTTGAGGGGCAGTATAGTCATTTCATTCATAAGGAAATGTTTCTTCCACACTGAGGTTTTGCTTCCCGATAGCCCTCCGAGACACCCATCAATGGCGGCTGTGCAGAACCTTCCCCCTTGGAGCGCCCCGAAGAGTAGCTTTTGAGCTTGCGAAAGAAGAATAGCAGAGGAGGTGGAAGCACCTGTCTGAATAATGCCGTGTGTCCTCGCAACATGCCCTCTCCCCTTCCTCAGGTCTTTTTTTCCTTTTCCCTTATCCTCTTTCGAGGGTTTCAAGAATTTAGCTCCATAATTTCGCCTTTCTTCAATTAATTACTTAAGCCACCTCCGCCCCAGGAATTATTTTGGTTTTGCTTCACCATAATTGCATTTAGAATGTAAATTTTTTTTCTTTTATCATTTGAATTTTATAAATTTTGACTGATTGTATAGATCTGGCAAGAGAAGATATTCTATGATGAAAAATTTTGAGACTCAATAATTTTCTTGTATTTTTTTTTTTTTGATGGAGATTCTTTTTTTCTCTGAGTGAAGCACGATTTGGATTACTAGCTTCATTCTTGTAAGCTCTCTCGAATGCTCGAGTGATGAGTTAGTACCCATTTACTGGCAGCAAGGAAATCTGAGGGAAAAGAAAATATAAGTTTTACTTCTTCTCTTCGTTTTGGTTTGTACCGTCAAAAGTTGCTGTTGATTGGAACTTCTATTGCATCTTTTTGTCAGAATTTGTATTATTTTAGCCATCTTCACCCGACGGGGGTTTTCATTTCTCTTGTTAATGTAAAATGCATAGAGGAGTCACACCGGGCTTCATCGTTTGCTCGAGGGCGTGCTTTGTTAATATGCCAAATTGTTGTCATAAATCCGCCAACAAGCCTCGGCTGGGCTTTTCTATTGCCATGACTAATTTGATTGTAGCGAATACGGAATACATAAGCATCTGCAAGAGAGCATTTGCATATTTATCATCATCTGGTAGAAATTAAGGCTCCTTTTTAACGTTTTTTGTAGCTTCCTGACCAGTTTCTTCAGGGATTTTTTGGTTACATGTATTCTTCATGATGGCAAATCTTTTGTATGCTCCTTTAACAACATACTTTTCTTCAAATTATTTGAAATGATAGTACATGAGATCAGTGATGCTTTGGATTTTGCAGTGGGCAGACGGATTGTAAGATTATGATTTTTCAACCGAGTATCTCTCGCCTAAATTGTTCAAGACTGCAGAAGTGGTGTATTTCAGCAGTCTCCAGGAAAAAATCTCGGCCACTTGATGTGGAAGATAACAATAGTACAGAAAGTACTGATGAAGGATCTAAGAAGACTCCACGGACTCCAAGACATCCTAGAAAGAAAGTTGCTGCGGATATTGCGGACAACAGCTCTATGGAAATGGTTACTAGTGCCAATGAAGAAGAAAGGAGAACTGTGGTGACATCTCCTGAAAGCTCGAAGAAAATTACTAGAAGAGGCCGGAAGAAAGGTAAATGTCCTTCCGGAGTTTCTATAATTCCCTTTTTGCTAAATATGTCTTTGTTTTCAGTTAAAAGTTGGTCAAGTTCTAGAATTTACTGTCGCCACTAGTCCAAATTCTGGGGCTTGAAGAATATTTTTAAACAGCTCTGAATCTTGATACCTGCAGCTAGTTCATCGTCAAGCTTAGAGGAGGTGAAACTTGAAAAGAAAGCCACTAGGCGAAGGTCTTCAAAAAAGGTCAACAAAACGAATGAGAGTCTGGATAAAGAACTCATTGCTCATAAGGAACTCATAGAGACAAAATTTCCCGGCAGTGAACAGCAGGAGCTGCAACTAGAAGATGATGGGGAGGACATCAGTTACACTTATGGTTGGCCACCTCTAGTTTGCTGCTTTGGAGCTGCACGATATGCATTTATACCTTCTGGAAGGCCAGCTAATAGACTGATAGACCACAAGATCCATGAGTCGATGAAGGATATGTTCTGGTCACCAAATAAATTTGTAAGAGCACCTGGAGGGCCATCGTCCAGTGTTGCTGTAGCTCTTGCTGCCATAGGTGGTCGAGTTGCATTCATGGGAAAACTTGGGGATGATGAATATGGTCAAAACATGCTGTATTATTTGAATGTTAACAATGTACAAACTCGATCAGTCAAGCTTGACGGTTCAAAATCTACAGCAACATCCCATATGAAGATTTCTAAGAGGGGCGGCCTACAACTGAGCTGTACAAGACCTTGTGCTGAAGATAGTTTCTTGAGCTCTGACATCAATGTCGATGTTCTCAAAGAGGTATAGGTACTTTATAAAATGACCTTCTGCATTATTTTGTGTAGTTTTTTTTTTTTATAATTAGGTAATCTTTGATATCCAATGTAGCAGCTTTTAGATTTTCATAATCTCAAATTCTGCTTTTCTGTCGGCAGCATTCTTTTCCTTTTCCTTCCGTTTACATCAGAAAATATTATCTGCGTTATACACAGTCCAAACCTATTTTCGAGGAAGCTGGATGCATAGTACTGTTTACTACTTGAGTGGATTGCAAATTTTTCTGTGCAACCACAAAGTTATCCATATGCTTAAGTGCTCTTGTTCTTTTTATGTCTCATACAAGATAGTTAAAAAACATACTAGTTAGTTTCCACTTGGTAAAATTTCTACTTAGATCTCTTCTCTTACACAATATAGTGACGTATGTTCACAAAGTTTGTTTGTCAATATTTCTATTTACTGCAGTTGTCACACAATTATTAGTTAAATTTTCAATCGAAGTGCTAAACCTCAGTGAAATCCTGTGAAGGAAACATTGTTCTCTTTAACCTTATCAAGTTGTTGATGGGTGCAGGCAAAAATGTTCTATTTTAACTCTTCATCTTTGCTTGACCAAAGTATGAGAACAACAACTCTGCAAGCCATCAAGATTTCTAAGAAATTTGGAGGTGTCATATTTTTTGATCCTAACCTCGCGCTTCCATTGTGGAAATCTAGTGAAGAAACCAAAACATTTCTCCAAGAAGCATGGAGATATGCAGACATAATTGAGGTGACCAAGCAAGAGCTTGAATTCCTTTGTGGCACCGAACCCTTGGAGAATTTTGATACTAACGATAATGACGGAACCAAATTTATCCACCATAAACCAGAAGTGGTTAAGCAGCTATGGCATGAAAATCTCAAGGTCCTGTTTGTGACCAATGGAACTTCTAAAATACACTATTACACCGCGGAGGATGATGGATGGGTTCATGGAATGGAAGACCCACCTATTACTCCCTTCACCGGTGACATGTCAGTGGCTGGTGATGCCATCGTTGCTGGTATGAATTCTTCACCTGTTACCTGATCGTGGTGCATATAGTTTTTTTCTTCTTCTCTTCATATAGTTTATATGGGAGTTCATCATGTCCTATATGGCACCTTTCTCTTGCTATATGATTTAGAACGAAGCACATGATGTCCTACCGGTGATAGGAGAACATAAACATATGATTCTAAAGCATTGTTGTAATTCGTTTATAAACTCAAGCTGCTTCACGGGATCTTGTCTCGGTTAAAACATGACATGTATCTCAAGCCTGCCCATTCTAATCATTGGAACATTTTACAGATTATAGATCCTGCTTTGATATGGACTAATTCATCATATTCATGTGGGAATGGTGACATCAATTTCTTTGTATCTCGTCTTTCAGCGCTTTTGAGAATGCTTACGGTGCAGTCGCATCTGGTCACCGATGAGGGTTACCTGGAGCACACAATCAAATACGCGATTAATTGTGGTGTCATCGACCAGTGGTTGTTTGCTAGAATCTGTGGTTTCCCCCCTAAAGAAGGGATGGATGTACCAGAGGACGAAGATAGAAGATTCAAGTCCATTGCGGAGAGGGAATATCGTGCAGTGCAGCCGAAGAAGTAGTTGGCCGATCACCCTTACATTTTCTTATGCTTGTATGTCCTTTTTGGAAGAATTCCCAGAATCATCACGATATCACCCCCCAGAGATTCTGAAGATTCCTGAGCGTGATGAAAACAGCAAGAGATAATGGTGAGTAATACATAGGGCATGGAGGTACCGAGTTTTTGTATTCTTTTTACAATCAAGCGTATGAGGCTACTTGTGAATGATTGATAGTTTATTTCAGTTTCTTCTTCAAATCGTGCATTTATTTTTGGGCATCATTGATCGACAGCTTTTTGTTTATATGGGTAAAGCGAGTATACAAGTCATTCTCGAAAAGAAAAGGAAAAAAAAAGAAAACGAAAAAGGAAAACAAGCCAGCATTTCCATTCCATTTGTCTTCGTGGCTGCTCGGTAACTCTCATTCCGAATGCCATAACATAGCTTGAACATGAATTCTAGATAAAGATCATGACAAGCAAATATATATATATATATATATATATATATATATATATATATATATATATATATATATATATATATATATATGTATATATAACATAACAAATAACATAACAATCCGAAGGACGTTATGGCATTCGGACCAGTATGGAACCGTAGAGGCTAAAATTTTGGCCACGGCCAATGTCAAATATCTGCTTCTTACCCATCTTCCTTTTTATTTCTCTTGGCAAACAATCAGAATCACAAACTTTCTGGAATCAATTCATGGACGTAATCCCATGCGAGACGATGACCACAACACCGTGAAAAACATAGTCTTTGTTCGTTTGTGTTTCATATGATTTAAAAGTAATGAATGCGTAAAACCTGATATGCTATTGAAATCAAATAATATTATATCATTTTTATGATGTGTAACTTTTGATATCATATGAATTTTTTTTTTGTGTGACCCGTCTTTAGACCCAAAATCGTTGTCGATCTTTAAAGAGAAATAGACTCTCATTCTTCTCTCTTTTTATCCTTTTACATGACCACTTAGATTGATGGATCATGAAGGTTGAGAGAGAAATTATAATCTCTCAATTGTGTCCTCTATGAGATGCATTATAACATGTATCACTCTCTCCCTAAATGTTCTGTCTATTTATAAGCGAGAGTAGAGGGTCTAGGATAAATTATCAGGAGAGTTCATCCGATTAAAGACATCTCCTAAGGAATCTTACTATAATATGAACTTTTTTTCTATTGGTCAATTTCTGTCATTAGAATTCAATTAGTTCTATTATTAATTTTATCCAATTATAAAAGATCACATAATCTAACATTCTCTCACTTGACCCATTAATTGAGAATATATTAAAAGATATTCAAAAATAAAATAAACTAAACAAAATTTGTTTAAAAATAATTTTACCTAATTGGATTTTGATTTTAAAAAAGTATTTTATACATCATCATGAATTTTTAAAATAAACTAATAAGTCCAATAAACACAAGAATACTACATTAAATCTAACTATCAATGTGAGTCATAATGATTGTATATCATCATTAATATCATACTTCCTTCTATATATCACAATATTATTAATCTTTCCTAATATAGTCCATAATTACCCTTATAATTTGTCTTTTAAGATAGTCCTATTGTTACATTCAACTATTATATGCATAAACATAAATATAAATAATATCATAGAAATAAATAACTTTAATTTAATAAGAAAATATCAATAACAGCATCCACCTAAACATGCATTACCATATCTTTTATGGTTTGCTCACAAACCTCATTTTAAGAAGATGTTCTTTAAGTATTTTACACTATAAAACTTTGGTAAATGGATTAGCAATCATCATAGTGGTGTCAAGTTCTCAATTAACACTTACTATTTTTTGGATTTTTTTTTCTAACCACCAAGTAGTTTATCTCGATGTATTTAGAACCACTAGAGTACTTCTCATTCTTAGAGAAGAAAACTATTACGGTGTTATCACAAAAAATCTTTAGCGATTTGGCAATTGAGTCGACCACACTAAGTCCTGAGATGAAATTTTACAGTCATAAAACTTGATTTATAGTCTCAAAATATGTCATAAATTTAGCTTCTATTGTTGATGATGCAATAATCAATTGCTTTATACTTTTTTGAGAAATTACCCCATTAACTAACATGAATATAAATCTTGAAGTAGACTTCTTGCTATTGAGGCAATTTACAAAATTAGCATCTGAATATCCCATCACTTCGAGCTGATCTGATCTATTGTATATGAGTATATAATTTTTCATCCCCTGCAGATTTCTCATTACTTTCTTTGTAACTTTCTAATGTTCCATTGTTGAGTTGCCCTGGTATCTATCCAGCATTGCAACTATAAAACTAATATATAGTCTTGTATAGATTTGAGCATATAATAGACTTTCAACTGTGCACTTATAAAGAATATTCTTCATTTGATTCCTTTTTAAGTCATTTTTTGAGCATTGGTTTTGGTTGAAATTTTCATATCTAGTAATAGGCGTATCATTGGTTGAGCAAAGCTATATATTAAATCTCTTTAAGATACTGTTAGGGGTATTAAGTATGACGTGACACCTGGTCTTGGGTCGTACACCCGGATGACATCATCGCCCCTCCTGCGCTCCATTACTCCCACGATTTGATCGCCCGACGTCGCTTCTCCTCTGCATCGCCCCAACTACTCGCCAAGTTGACCACGGCACCGGCCTGCGAGTCGAGCCCGTCGCCACCGCGAACCGCGGAAGCATGCCATCCGTCAAACCTATTTAAGCGAATGGGTAAGGCAGGCAAAAAGGATGAACACTCAGGAGGTGAGTAGACTCGAACAACCCGCCACCATTTTTACGGGAGCTCGGTGGCCAGGCGGGGCGGACTTGGCGTCGGAGGGTCGGGCGGGCATCCGACCGCCTGCTGCAGTCTCGACGACGGAGCGTGCCGCCGCCTTCGGAAGCGGTCGGAGGCGGGGCGGGAGCCATCGGCGGGCGAACCTGCAGGCGACCCCGGTTCCGGATTCGCGCGCGCGCCAGTCCGCGGTAAAAAGTTGTTTCCCCTAACAGTTGGCGCTAGAAGGAGGGCCCATTGCCGAGTGCACTGCTCGCCTTCAACGACACATGGGCGAAAGGTCGCCGGTGGCACCTCGGCGGAGGTCCCACGGACCTCCGAACCACGGAGGGCGATCTGCGCCACGACCGCGTCGCTCTTTGGGTATATTTAGCGGCGCCCGGACTCCACCGTCGAGTCGGGTTCCCTCCTCCCTCCCGTCACGGCGGAGGCTTTTAGACCTTTCCCAGCGGTCAGGACCACAGCAAATCTTGTCGAGCCGTCCTCCCGCCTACTCCGGGGAGGCGGCGACCCTCAAGGCGGAACCCCTTCCCCGGCATCATGAGACACTCCCGCGGTACCATCTTCCCTGACCTCCGCCGGGTTCGGGGCGGAACCGGGCTCTTGAAAAACCTGGGCGTCCGCCCGAACCGGGCGGTGTCCTCGGTCGGCGGACTTATTTGGGCTCAAATCCGTTCCATCGCCGCAGCGTGCTGGATGAGGTGCAAAGGGCGTCCGTAAGTCAGAAGAAGCGAGAGAAGTGTCCCCGGAGTCCCCGTTCGCGCGACATGCGGGAATACCCGGTGCCCTTGAACTTCCGTCTCCCCTCCGCCGACCTTTATGATGGAGTCAGTGATCCAGCGGATCACGTCGCCGCTTTCCGGGCTCAAATGGCCCTATATGGAACCTCGGACGCTTTGATGTGCCGGGCATTCCCCACCACGCTGAAAGGATCCGCTCGCACGTGGTACAACACCTTAAAAAGCGGGACGGTGACATCCTTTGAACAGCTCGCCAAGGACTTCGAGCTACGTTTTCTGGCGTTTGCGCGACCAAAGCCTTCGCCGCACTCCTCCCGGGTTTGAAGCAAAGGAGGATGAACCCTCTCCCACTTTGTGCGAAGGTTCACCACGGAGGTACGGAGTTATCGGATGCTCACCCATCGTTATTGGTGCAGGCATTTATGATGGGGCTGCGACCGTCGAGGTTTTGCTGGTCCTTGGTGGAGCGACCCCCCGCGTCCATCGCGGAGATGTTTCAGCGGGCAAGTCAATATGTGGCGGCCGAGGCCTGGATGTCGGGAAGAAAGGAAGAACGACCGAGGGGGCATTCTACTCCATCCCGATCGGGGACGACGACTAGGCGGGAGTCCCCACACCAGGGACGCCGGATGGGGCACCCCGACCCATATGCGCCGCCACCTCCCCCTTGAATGCCTCGACGTAAATATTCCTCCGGATAAAGGAGCGGGAATGCTCAGCCGCCCGCCCGATGAAGGGCCGACGAGAGCTGGCCGATCATACGATTGCCGCTTCCATCGGCAAACGGACATGATACGGAGCAATGCCACGAACTGAAGCGACAAATTGAGGAGCTGATCCGAAGAGGTCACTTAGATCAGTACCTCCAGCATCCACGGGAACCATCCCTGCGTCCCGAAGGCCCGGTCGAGCAACATATCGACGTGATTACAGGGGGGCCCGCCGCTGGAGGGCATAGCGCTTCGGGTCGAAGAGCTTACGCCCGCGCCGTTGCGACCGGGGAATACCACCCTCCCTCCGCTTCGGTTTCGAGGCCACGAACAATGAGGCGGAATACGAGGCGCTTTTGGCAGGCCTCCGTTTGGCAGCCGAGATGCACCGAGAGCATCCATGTTCTCACGGATTCCCAACTCGTCACGAACAAGTTGGCGGAGAGTATCGGCGCGGATCCGACCATGTCCAAATACCGACCAAGGTAAAAGCCCAAACCTCTAACTTTCCTCGCTTCACTCGCCCAGGGTCCCCAGTCCCAAAACGAGCAGCGGACTACCATGAAATTAGCCTCGGGAGCCGATCCGGAGGAACATCCCGAGGTCGAAGAGCTCACACACCGGTCGGTGGCCATCATGGAGATAGGGGATCCCGGAGTCCCGACCTCTCCACCTACGTGGATTCAGGAAGTGCTGAAGTATAAGCGCGATGGGATCCTGCCTGAGGATGAGGTCAAGGCACGGCGGCTCCGCCGAACCCAGGCGTGGTACTGCGAGATTGGCGACCGGCTCTACAAAAGGTCGTTTTCCCATCCCCTACTGTGATGTTTAGATCCCGATGAGGCGGAAGTGATTCTTGCCGAGGTTCACGGCGGGACTTGTGGGGAGCACATGGGCGGCCGAACTTTGGCCTTCAAAATACTACGCCAGGGCTATTACTGGCCAACGTTGCACCGAGACGCCAAGGCTTTCGTGCGGTGCGACACTTGCCGCGCCGTTCGTGTCCCGCAGCCTCCCGCGCGTCCCGCCACCTCCATGGATTGCGCTGGCCCTTCGCTCAATGGGGGATGGACCTTTTGGGGCCGTTCCCCCCGGCGTCCGGCCAGCGGAGACATATCATCGTGGGGATAGATTATTTCACTAAGTGGGTGGAAGCCGAGCCCCTGGCAACCATTACGGCCGAACGGGTCGAACAGTCAGATGGAAGAACATCGTGACCCGATTCGGTTCGCCCAACGTTATCATCATCGATAACGGAACCCGCCGCCAAAGACTCGGTTTACGGAGTTCGGCGACTTATCACATCGATTGAGGTTTAGCTTCGGTGGCCCACCCTGCACCAACGGGCTCACGAGGTGACCAACCGATCTATCCCGGATGGACTTAGGAAAAGGACTTTGAAGCCCGATCGAGCCGGGTCGACGAGTTCCCGAACATCCTATGGTCTTTGCGGACTACCCAAAGACGGCCGGCGAGTCCCCTACATACCGGCATTCGGCGTGGAAGCGCCCTACCGAGTTGGTCATCCCGACATTCCGGTGGAGAACTATGAGGAATCCACCTCGCCCAGTGGAGTTCGGGCTGGCCTAGACCTGCTAGAAGAACGCAGGCCAACGCAAGACGTAAAGATGCTGGCGCATACCAGAGTGTCGCCGTGGTTATAACAAGAAGGTGCGCTCGACCTCTCGGGATGGGAGACTTAGTATTACGCAAGGCGGAAGTAAGCGACCCCGCCAACTCGAGGGGCAAGTTTGCACCTAAGTGGGAAGGCCCCTACCGCGTAATCAAAGTCGTCCGACCGGGGACGTTCCGACTCGCGACTATGACCGGGCAGCAATTCCCGAGGACCTGGAACGTCCAGAACCTTAAGAAGTATTTTGTTTAAGGACAAAACAGAAGCAGGCCAATATGTGACTCGGGCTATTGGAATGAAGTTGGAGATTATATTGCCATGAAAAAGGAAATTGTATTACCAAAAGATTTGGAGTACAAAAATGGGCCCCTAGAGGGGAAGGAAGTATTACAAAGGCAAGGGAAGGCCCTCCAAAAAGAAGAAAAAAACTCTTCAGGCCGCAGCGCCGGGAAGGCTGTCGTCGAAGGGAACCTCGCCGGGCATGTCGACCCCCTGGTCCTCGGGGCAGGAGGTAAAGGGGTCCTCCTCGACCGCCGAGCCTGGAGGGCACGCACGGAACCGGGCCAGGGCAACCTTGTACCCATACTGTATGATACCCTGCCCGTCCGGTCCAGCCCGAGGAGGAAGCCCTCCGACTTCTTGTACGCCTCGACTGCCTCCCGGTCCCTCTCCGATTGCCTTCCGCGCGACAAGAGCTTCTGGCGGCCTTCACTCGGCCTCTCTCGAGGTCAGCTTGGCGGCCAACTCCGAAGCCTCCTTCATCCGGAGGCGGTTCTCCAGCTTCTCCGTCCGGAGATGCTTCTGCAGCTTGGCCTCCGACGCCGAGGCGGCCTCGAGCTCGGCGGTCCGGCGCGTGACTTCGCGCCACGCCGGCCGACGCTGCTCGGCGAAGAACCGCTCGGGTCCGACCCGCTCGGGCCTCTTCAGTCGGGCGGCGCAACTCGAGGTTGCGCCACCTGCATCGCCCACCAACCGACCGGCGTCCTGCACCCGGTCGATAAGGGCCGTTGTGTAGTGGAGATTCTGCATAGAAGGGAAAAGCTGAAAATGATGAACAAGTGCTCAGCCAAGAGAGTACACGCAAGACGGTGCTTACCCACAACACCGACTTGGCCGACTTGGCGATGAGTGCTTCCGAGGAGCGTATAGGTCCCGAGCGATGTCGGGATGGAGCGCCCCCCGGAGGTAGCTGGCCGAGGGCTCTCCCCCGACCCACACCTTGTCCCCTCAGGACAGACCATGCCACCGGGCCACCAGAGGGTCGCTCAGCGGCCCCGAAGGGACCTCACCCATCACTCGGGAAAGGAATGGCTGATCCTTCCCCGACGTGACTCGGCATAAGTCCTTCATGGCCGGAGGACGCTGACCCTTCCCGGTCGTCCCCTGGCTGGGCCCGGCCTCAAGAGAGCGAGGCGCCTCGCTCGTCGTCTCGGCGGATGGAGCCACAGTGCACCTCCTGTGTCCACCACGACTGGGCCTTGGCCCTCTTCTTTGGGCGCTCCTCGCTGGTGCGCTGGGAACCACCCCCCGCCCGCTTGGGAACCCCCGGAGAGCGCGGAGACGGTCCCGTCGGAACACCCGAGTCATGGAAGGACCACAGGTTCACCATCTCTGCAAAGAATGGGGATGAGTTAGAAACTGGAGTGCGGCAGCAAGGCTAAAGACGCAAGACAACAATAGCCTACCCCGTGAGCACGGACTTAGTCCGGCCTCCACAAGCCATTTCTCCGACATGTTGCGGATGGCTTGTGAGGAAGGGAGGATTACCCTTAACCGCTCGAGGTGAGCACGCTCCTCGGCATTGAGTTTCGGGGCAGTGTTATCAATGGTCCTTGACGACCACCGAACCCCAAAACCCCAGTCCTTCTGGCACTGGACGAAAAAGAAGCGCCTCTTCCACCCTTTATTATTGGTGGGGGCGCCGCTAACCCGGAACCCTGTCCGGGCGGCAAGGAAGTATCCTCACCCCCTTGAAAAGGCGAAACAGGAGAGGAAGAGGTTATGGTCGGGCGATGTTGGCGTAATGGCATTCCCGTGAAAGCCACCAGATACCGCCAAGAGTTGGGAGTTATTTGTGAAAGGCGAAATACGCCACAGGAGATGCAGGATACTATGATTGGATGCGGGAAGGCGCAGCCGGCCTCTAAGGTATCGGCGTGGCAAAGCCCTTAGGAACTGGTCGAAAGCCCGCTGCCCGGCTGTGGGGCCGAAGGCTGTATTCTTCCGGATGCCGAGCGCCACGAGAATCCCTACCATGCGCCATCCATGGTGGAATCCTGGTCGGCGGCCACATTATGGCCTCTAGCGCACGCGCCGCTCCGCACTGAGGAAGGGCCGGAAGGAGGAGATGAGGGAGAGTGGCGACACGGGTTGTAACAGAGGGGAGGAAGAGGAAGAAGTGGATGAGGAGGAGGTGGAAGGAAGAGCCATCACGCACTAACCTATAGTGGAAGGAATCGATCGGAAGAAGTCAAAGAACACCGGAGCCAAGGGAGAAACTCAAGGAAGACGACGGCAGGACTAGAGAGAAAACTCACTGATAAAAGTGACAGAGTGTCGCGGAGCTCGCTATGACGCGCTCTCGCGGCCGTTACGCGGCACGGCGGCTTCGTGTCTTGAGCGCGGCTCGACCACCGGTCTTCGTCTTGAGCTATATCCCAACGGTGGTTCGGCGATATCGGTTTTCCTGTGTCTTGAGCGACGGCTCGACCATCGTCTTCCGGCCTTGAGCGCGGCTCGGCCTATATCCAACGCGTTCGGCGATATCGGTTTTCCGTGTCTTGAGCGCGCTCGACCATTGGTCTTCGGCCTTGAGCGGCGCTCGCCCCATATCCCGAACGGCGATTCGGCGATATCGATCTTCCAGTCTTGAGCGGCGCGACCATTGGTTTCGTGGCCTTGCGCGGTCTCGACCCTGACACGGACGACGGATTGGCAATGGGGATAGAGCGTCGCCTCGATCCTTATCCCGAATGGCGGTTCGGCGAGGTGGTGTCCCAGGTCTTGAGCGGCGGCTCGACCACTGGTCTTCTGGGCCTTGAGCGGCGGCTCGGCCCCATATCCCGGACGGCGGTTCGGTTATTATGGCTTTTCCGTGTCTTGTGCGGACTCGAATTTATTACCAAACGACGGGTCGGGAATAGGAGTTGGACGCCGCCGCCTTTACCCGAACGGCGTTCGGTTACATGGTCCCGAGTTCCTCAACCATTGGTTTCGTGGCCTTGCGCGGTCTTGACCTGATTACCGGACGACGGATTGGCAACGGGGATTGAGCCGCCGATCCTTATCCCGAACGGCGGTTCGGCGAGGTGGTGTCCCAGGTCTTGAGCGGCGGCTCGACCACTGGTCTTCTGGGCCTTGAGCGGCGGCTCGGCCCCATATCCCGAACGGCGGTTCGGTTATTATGGCTTTCCAGGTCTTGTGCGGACCTCGATCCCTTATTACCAAACGACGGCCTGTGCAGGAGTTGGACGTCGCGCCTCTTTACCCCGAACGGCGGTTCGTTACATGGTCCCGAAGTTCTCAACCATTGGTTTCGTGGCCTTGCGCGGTCTCGACCGACACGGACGACGGATTGGCAACGGGGGATTGAGCGTCGCCTCGATCCTCTATCCCGAACGGCGGTTCGGTTACATGGTCTTGAGCGACGGTTCGACCATCAGCTTTCTAGGCCTTCGAGCGCGGCTCGGCCTATACCCCCGAACGACGGTTCGGTGACTATGGTTTTCTGGTCTTGAGGCTCTCGACTTCTTGATCCCGAACGGCGGTTCGGTTACATGGTCTCGAGCTTCCTCGATCATCGATTTTCCGGGTCTTGAGCGGCGCCTCGACCCCTTATCCTGCACAGGGATTCTGTCAATTATGACACGACACGGCAGAACCTCCGCCCGAGATCTCAGTCGACAACCAGGTTTTTCCGAGCAACACCCCCCAATCCTCAAGATCGTCCCGCAGGAGTGGCTTTTTGAGGGGGGGTAGTGTTAGGGGTATTAAGTATGACGTGACACCTGGTCTTGGGTCGTACACCTGGATGACGTCATCGCCCCTCCTGCGCTCCATTACTCCCACGATTTGATCGCCCGACGCCGCTTCTCCTCCGTGACGCCCCAACTACTCGCCAAGTTGACCACGGCACCGCTGCGAGGTCGTGCCCAGACGCCACCCGCAACACCGGAAGCATGCCATCCGTCCGACCTATTTAAGCCGAATGGGTAAGACAGGCAAAAAGGATGAACACTCCGAGAGGTGAGTAGACTCGAACAACCCGCCACCATTTTTTCTGGGGAGCTCGGCCGACGGGCGAGGACTGACTTGAGCGTCGGAGGGGTCGGGCGGAGCATCCGACCCGCCCTGCTGCAGGTCTCGACGACCGGAGCGTGCCGCCGCCTTTCGGAGCGGTCGGGAGGCGGGAGCAGGAGCCATCGACGGGCCCGAACCGTACCGAGACGACCCCCCGGTTCCCGGATTCCGCGCCGCGCGCCCCGGGGTCACGGTAAAAAGTTGTTTCCCCTAACAGATACGAATGATATATTCTTTATGAGACAATCCTAATAATCATTGAGATCTATCATTGAATATCTCAATGCCAAGAACATAGACTACCTCATTCATATCAACTGTCTTAAAGTTTTTATTGAGAAATATTTTGGTTTCATGCAATAAACCAAAATCACCATTGGCAAATAAAATATCATCAACATATAAGACCAATATAATAAACTTGTGCCTACTTATCTTCAGATACATCAATAGTATTTTACTTAAATATGAAGGAAGTAATGATATCATAAAACTTTATATATCATTGTTTTGAAGCTTATTTAAGGTCATAAAGGGATTCCTTAAGTTTACAAGCCTAAATTTCTTTTCCTTTTTTTATGAATCTTTCATGTTATTCCATATAGATTTTCTCATCTAGATTCCCATTCAGAAATACTATTTTCACATCCATTTAGTGTAACTCAATATCATAATGAGCTACTAATACCATGATGATTCTCAATGAGCCCTTTTTAGAAATTGAAGAAAATGTCTTATTGTAGTTGATGACTTCTTTCTGAGAAAAATCTTTAGCCACAAGTCTAGCTTTATATTGTTTGATATTGCCTATTGAGTCACGTTTTGTCTTAAAAACTCATTTACAATTGATTCTTTTACAATTATTGAGTAATTCAACGAGTTCCCAGATACCATTATGGTCCATTGATTTTAACTCTTCTTTCATTGCATCATATCATTTTTCAGAATCATTACTTTTTATGGCTTGTGAAAACGATAAGAGGTCTCTTTTTATTCCTATATCATAATCCAATTCTTGTAGATATACCACAAAATCATCAAAAATGACATGTTTTCTTTTTCTTTAAGATTTTCTCAAAGCTACCGACTGTGATTGTTCTATAAGATCATCAGCAATGACATCAACATCATTTGAGAGTTCATCGATATTATTTTGTTGTTCACCCTCACCAATATTTTTAAAAATATAGCATATAAATCCCTCCCGTCAAGTTTGAGTTAACAGACGTTAGAGTCTGCTTATGATTAATATAATGATATATGTAATTTAAGTTTTAAAAAAATTAACATCCATTTTAGCTCATATGGTTTTAGCTACGAACCATTTAAGCTCTTATGGTTTATTGATATCTAAAATAATTCTTATATTTCAAAAAATATAGCATATAAGCCCCTTTTGTCAGGTCTGAATTAACAAACATTTGAGTTTTCTTACGTAACATGTTAACTCAAAATAAACTATTAATATAATAACACATATAATTTAAATTTGAAAAAAACTAAGATCACCATCAATGACGGGAGAAGACATCATTATGGAAGCGATCACCAACAACAGCACCAAGTCGTTGCTGCCTAGCAAGGCGTCATATGCACATAGTCTCTTCGGTGATGATGACGAGCCCAAGAGCTTCCGATCCTACCTCAGGTAGATGTGCGTCAACCACTCCGATGTTATGCATATAATGGTATACTAGTATCTCTTTCTCCTTCTGAGTATCTTTATCCCCCTACCTCTGACTTCGTCCTCTCCTATGCCCTCACCCACTGTGCCTACGACGTGGTGGTCTAACTCTCTCTCACTTCCGCCTCCAATCTCTTTGTCTTCGTCCATCGCTATGCCCTCCGTCGCTTCCTCTTCATTGACAAGATGGATCTTAACTCTTTTTAAAATTAAATTATATGTATTATTTTATTAATGATTTATTATGAGTCAACATATTATGTAAGCAGACTCAAATGTCTGTTAACTCAAACTTAATGAGAGGGGTTTATATGTTATGTTTTTAGAAATATATACTATGTTATTTTATACATAAGTAAACCATAAAGGGTCAAGTGATCGATGACAAAAAAAACTATATGGGCTAAAGTGGATCTTAATTTTTTTAAACTTAAATTATACGTACCATTATATTAATAGTTTTATTATGATTCAACATATCATAAGCAAACACCAAAGTCTATTAACTTATATTTGTGGGAGAGACTTATATGCTATGTTTTTTATAATATATAGATTATTTTAGATTTGAATAAATCATAAAAATTTAAGTGATTTATGACTAAAACTATGGGGTTAAAATGCATCTTAACCCTATAGTTTTTACTTGAAAATTAATATAGTCAATTGTTTTTGTGAAAATGGATAAGGTGTACGATCGATGATTGTGCATGGAACTGTATTGCTTTATGTGCTATCCTAGGAATAGTTGTGTCTATACTTCACCTAATTCAAATAAAACTTTATATATATATATTGATGATTTGTGGAATTATTGTCATTAATTGAGCTTTTAATATATTTTGATATACAGAAAGAGGCACATAATAATACAAATTTGGAAGAGGATCAATATTATATTATTAGCAAGGAATTCCCTTTTAAGTATCCTTTTCTCTACGGGCCTAATTAACCGTGTGTGTAAAACCAAAAAAAAAAAAATCCTCGCTGCTCTCCCAGTCCGAATCCCTTGCTTCCCACACCTCGTTTCCTCTGCTTTTCTTCCTCGTCAGCCGTGCCGGTGTTCACGTTGCTCAAGCAATAACAAGGTGAAAAAAAGAAAAAAAAGGTTTTGAAAGCTATAATGTACCAACGCCAATCCAGTTCACGATTTTTACATATTTTCTTTGGGATCACTGACAGATTTAATTCCTTAGCTATCACAGCCACGCCGACCGACACCATTAAAACTAGTATAAGTATATTTGGCAACGGAATCAAAACTGTTTCTGTTAATGGTCGGACAATTAATCCTTTCCACTATATTTAGAGATGCTTTGATCCTTTATATCTCTGCTCAATACACAGCTTATTCTCTAATCGGATTCCTACCACATGGCCGACGAAGAAGGTGATATGCCCTGACATCTTTCGTTTTGAGTTCTTATCGTCATCCTTATTCAAAAGATTCTTTTTCATTTTCTTCCCCCCTCTCCTCTTCTTTCAGGTTCGATTCTGGATGACTCTCCGATCGAGCAAGTTCGGTTGACAGTCCCACCAACAGACGATAACACATTGCAGGTCGTGACGTTCCGAACATGGTTGATCGGGCTCCCCATTTGCATCCTCGGGTCCGTAATTGCAGCATTATCTGCTTACCGACAGCAACTGTTCTATTTACCACAAGTCTGCGTCAACATCATCGTGCTCATCGTCGGGAAACTAATGGCTAATACGCTACCAAACAAAGTGGTGCGGATGCCATACACAAACTGGAGTTTCTCGTTGAATCCGGGACCCTTCAACTTGAAAGAACATGTGGTGACCACCATGTTGGCCGCCACGGCAAGTGCTTCTGCCGGCTTTGAAATATTAACCATATCCAAGGTCTTCTACCGCAAGGATATCCCGTTACTGCCGGCCTTGCTGCTGGTGCTATCAGTTCAGGTGATTTCTTTTGTTATCATGAAGTCGATGAAAAAATTCATTAGTTATTTTTTTTTATAAAAAAATTAATAATATGGTGCTGAATTCTTCGATGTTTTAGTTAATTCTAGCTGATCTTTCCCTACTTCCTGTGATGGAAGTGACGACTTTAAATTCCTTATGGCGTGTAGTTTCTGGGATATGGGTTTGCTGGTATGTTCATGAAGTTGCTAGTGGACTCGCCCTATATGTGGTGGCCTTCCACTCTAGTAGACGTTTCCTTCTACAGGTGGCGTGCCTCTCCTCGTAAACAATGCAAAAGACAAGAGACTTTTTTTTTTATAATTTTATTTATTTAACATGTCTTCGTTGTTTGCACTCGCAGAGCATTGCACGAGCCCGAGAAAAGAGCCAAGGGAAAATTGTCACGATATCAGTTCTTTATCGTGGTCATCGTTGCCACTTTTACCTACAGCATCGTTCCTGTTTACCTTTTTCCATCTATCACGGCTCTATCGTTCGTTTGTTGGATATGGAAAGACTCGATAACTGCGCAGCAAATTGGTTCTGGATTCCATGGCTTAGGCATCGGGTCCTTTGCGCTGGATTGGATGACCATGTCATCCTACATGGACAGCCCTCTGGCAGTTCCTGCATTTGTGGTGGTCAACATGATGGCCGGATTCATTCTTATTCTTTATGTTCTAGTACCATTATCTTATTGGAGTAATGCTTACGATGCCAAACGATTTCCTATTTTGTCATCAAGTATTTTTGACGTCGATGGGCAATTTTACAATGTGTCCCGGGTTTTAGATGAGAAGTCACTCACGTTCAACGAAGAAGCATACAACAATTATTCGAAATTATACTTCAGTGCCTCCCTCATGTATAGTTATGGTTTTACCTTGGCTAGTTTTACGTCGAGCATCTCTCATGTTGCTCTCTTCTATGGGAGGTAGGAACTGTTAACTTTTATCTTGTAAATAAATATTCGTTGTAATGTTTTTGGTGCAGTTAGTGTACTCTCGTTTTTATAGTTGAAATAACTACCTTAGTCCTTATTTAGTTGGCGTGTTATATTCTTGTTGGCAGCGATACCTTTGGATACTTCTTTTCTGGTGTTAAGCAGATCGATATGGCTACAGTTTGTCGATTCATATCGGTGTCAAATGCAAGATGTTCACACGAGGTTGATGAAACAAAATTATGAGTCTATTCCCCGGTGGTGGTTCTACTCTCTCCTCTTCTCCATGATGGGATTTTCGATCTTGGTATGCGAACTATTTAGCGATCAACTTCAGCTTCGCTATTGGGGAGTTCTATTAGCTTGTGCCTCGGTGTTTATATTTTTGCTTCCAGAAGGTGTCATGACAGCTACCACCGGTCAGGTAAGACGAATATTGAGTCAACGTTGTAAATATTTTTCTTCTAATCCGGCTTAATATAATAATTTATTATATTACAGGGGTTTTCAACTAAGCTTTTATTAGAGATTATAATTGGGTACTTGCAGTCGGGTAAACCTATTGCAAATATAGCATTCACAACATACGCCTTTATTGCACTTAATACGGCAAAAATTTTCATTATACAACTGAAGCTAGCACATTACATGAAGATTCCTCCAAAAGTAATGTTCCTGATACAGGTATTTTCTGGATCGCTGTGGTATATCCTCATCTAGCTAGTATCTGAATAGACTTGAAAATTAAGATGAATCATAACTTATGTATCAGTATTCTTGTAAATCCAGATTTGAATTCTATAACGCTATTATATTGTGCTTATCATCCTATATGTTTTCTTTACATGTAGATTCCAGGTAGTCTACTAGCATGTTTAATTAGCTTTAGTATCCAATGGTGGATCTTACACTCAGTGAAGAATATATGTTATCCAGAATTATTACCCAAGGGAAGTCCTTGGACATGCTCTTGGGAAAGAAGGTCATTCACATTAGGAGTCACATGGGGTGTTATAGGTCCAACAAGAATGTTCTTTCCTCATGGAACGTACTCTATCATCTTCATCTTCATTATTATTGGGCTCCTTGCACCGGTGGAATTGTGGATGTTGTCACGTGTATACCCAGAAAAAACATGAATAAGACTAATTAATTGGCCAGTCATATTCAGTGTTGGTAGCATTGTGCCCCCTGCCACTACGGTTAATGTTTGGTCATTGTTTATAATTGATTTGATATTTAACTATTTTGTCTTTCGAAGGTTCAAAGAATGGTGGGCACGTTATACTTATGTGTTATCGATTGGATTGGATTCTGGAGCATCTATTTTGATCATTTTTGTTATTCTTTTTCTTCAATCTCGGGATATATATGGATCAGGTGGGGTTTGGAATTGGACGACCATTACCCCTTGGCTCATTGTCCAATGACACCGGGAGTTATTGTAGAAGGTTGTCCCGTATTCAATTGAGATGATCACTAGCATGTATATCACTAACATTAATTTGTCAAAAGGATGTTATTGTTTATGGTTCAGTTGTTAAAACAACATAATTTATCTTATTTTGGTTGTTAAAACAAATACTTTTACCTATTGTTAGGGGAAACAACTTTTTACCGTGACCCCCGGGTGCACGGCGCGGAATCCGAAACCGGGGTCGTCTCGATGCGGTTTGGGCCCGCCGATGGCTCTCGCTCCCGCTTTGTCGACCGCTCCGAAAGCGCTTGCGCGCCGGCGTCGGGCGAGACTGCAGCAGGCGGGTCGGATGCTCCGCCCGACCCCTCCGACGCCTAAGTCGATTCGCCCGTCGGCCGAGCTCCCAGAGAATTGCGAGTGTTCGAGTCTACTCACCTCTGAGTGTTCATGGAAAAGAAAGAGTCCTTCCATCACCGCTTACCTATTCGGCTTAAATAGGTTGGACGGATGGCATGCTCCTGCGTCTGCGGTGGCGACGGACCGACCTCGCAGGGTGCCGTGGTCAACTTGGCGGGTAGTTGGGGCGATGAGGAGAAGCGCGTCGGGCGATCAAATCGTGGATTAATGGAGCGCAGAGGGGCGATGACGCTATCCGGAGTACGCATCAAGACCAGGTGTCACGTCATACTTAATACCCCTAACACTACCCCCCCTCAAAAAGCCACTCCTGCGGGACGATCTTGAGGATTGGGGGGTGTTGCTCGGAAAAACCTGGTTGCCGACTGAGATCTCGGGCGGAGGTTCTGCCGTGTCGTGTCATAATTGACCGAATCCCTGTGCAGGATACGGGGTCGAGGCGCCGCTCAAGACCCGGAAACCGATGATCGAGGAAGCTCGAGATCATAACCGAACCGCTGCTCGGGATAAAGGGGGTCGAGGAACCTCAAGACCAGAAAACCATAGTCACCAAACCGCTGCTCGGGATATCGGGCCGAGCCGCCGCCAAGGCCTAGGAAGTCGGCGGTCGAGCCGCCGCCAAGACCACGTGACCGAACCGCCGTCGGGATAAGTGATCGAGGAGACGCCCGATCCTTGCCAATCCGACGTCCGAATCCGTGGGTCGAGACCCGCGCAAGGCCCGTAAAGCCAATGGTTGAGGTACTCAGGACCATGTGCCGAACCGCCGTTCGGGGTAAGGGCAGGCGACGTCCAGCTCCCTGTTACCAACCCGTCGTTTGGTAATAAGGGGTCGAGGTCACGCACATGACCTGGAAAACCATGATAACCGAACCGCCGTTCGGGATAAAGGGGTCGAGGAGACGCCCAATCCCCGTTGCCAATCCGACGTCCGGTAATCAGGGGTCGAGACCCGCGCTAGGCCCGTAAAACCAATGGTTGAGGTGCTCAGGACCATGTACCGAACCGCCGTTCGGGGTAAAGGGCAGGCGACGTCCAACTCCCTGTTACCGACCCGTCGTTTGGTACTAAGGGATCGAGGTCACGCACATGACCTTGAGAACCAGAATGACCGAACCGCCGTTCGGGATATGGGGTCGAGCCGCCGCTCAAGGCCCTGAATACCAGTGGTCGAGCCGCCGCTCAAGACCTGGAAGACCATGAGAACCGAACCGTGCTCGATATGGGCCGAGCCGCGCTCAGCCGCCAAGACCTAGAAGACCGATATCGCCAACCGCCGTTGATATGGGGCCGAGCTGCCGCTCAAGGCCTGGAAGACCAGTGGTCGAGCCGCCGCTCAAGACCTAGAAGACCGGTATCGCCGAACCGCCGTTCGGGATATGGGGCCGAGCCGCCGCTCAAGGCCCAGAATACCAGTGGTCGAGCCGCCGCTCAAGACCTGGAAAACCGAACCACCGCCGTGCCGCTTCGAAAAACGGCTCGCGATAGTGCGGTTGCTGGAATCGAGCGGCGCGTGGGTAAGTTTCTTACGGGGCGGACACGCCACCTCCATTAATATGACGCCGCGCTCGACTGCCCGATGTGAAGCTATTGGGCGGTGTGGCGGTGTCATCGCCTACCTCGGGAGGCAAAGGTCGAGGCCCCCTTTCTATAAATAGCGAGCTCCGCGACACTCTATCACTTTATGTCTGCCGTCGTCTTCCTTCGAGTTTTCTCCCTTGGCTCCGGTGCCTTTTAACTTCTTCCAGCCGATTTCTTCCATTATAGGTTAGTGCGCGATGGGTCTTCCTTCCACTTCCTCTTCCTCTGCTTCTTCCTCCTCCTCCCCATCAGTTACAACCCGCGTCGCCGCTCTCCCTTCATCTCCTCCTTCCAGCCCTTCCTCAGATGCGGAAGCGGCGCGTGCGTTAGAGGCCATAATGTGGCCGCACGACCAAGACTCCACCTTGGACGAGCGCATGGTGGGGATTCTCCGGCGGCGCTACGGCATCCCGGAGGAATACAACCTCCTGGCCCCTGAAGCGGGACAGCGGGCTTTCGACCCGGTTCCCAAGGGCTTTGCCCTGACCGCCGATGCCCTAGAGGCCTGCGCCTTCCCCTGCATCCAATCATCGTATCTTGTATATCACTGTGGCGGATCTCGCCTTCACAGATAACTCCAAACTCCTGGCGGTATTTGGTGGCTTTCCTGGGGGAATGCCATTACGCCAACATCGCCCCGACCCGCAACCTCTTCCTCTCTTGCTTCCGTCTTCAAGGGGTCGGGGGGATACTTCCTGGCCGCACGACCAGGGTTCCGGGTTAGCGGCGCCCCCACCAATAACAAAGGGTGGAAGAGGCGCTTCTTTTTTGTCCAGTGCCAAAAGGACTGGGGTTTTGGGGTTCGGTGGTCGTCTAGAACCATCGATAACACTGCCCCGAAACTCAGTGCCGAGGAGCGCGCTCATCTCGAGCGGTTGAGGGTAATCCTCCCTTCCTCGCAAGCCATCCGCAACATGTCGGAGAAGTGGCTCGTGGAGGCCGGACTAAGTCCGTGCTCACGGGGTAGGCCGTTGTTGTCTCGCCTCTTTTAGGATTGCTGCCGTATTCTAGCTTCTAACACATCTGTTGTTCTCTGCAGAGATGGTGAACCTGCGGTCCTTCCATGACTCGGGTGCTCCGAGGGGACCGTCTCCGCGCTCTCCGGCGGTCTCCAAGCGGGCGGGGGGTGGCTCCCCGCGCACCACCGAGGAGGGGCGTCCCAAGAAAAGGGCCAAGGCCAAGGACGTGGTGGACTGAGACGCCTGCGTGCGCCACCGGGCGACCGAACGACCGGCGCCCACCGCCGAGAGTGCCGGTCCCACCTGTGGACGACCGGAAGGGCCAGCCCTCCAGCCATGAAGGACTGTGCCGGGTCACGTCGGGAAGGATCACCTGCCTTTCCCGAGTGATGGGGAGGTCCTTCGGCCGCCGAGCGACCCTCTCGTGGGCCCGGCATGGTCTGGCCCCGAGGGGACAAGGTGTGGGTCGGGAGAGCCTCGCCAGCTACCTCCGGGCGCCCATCCCGACGCCGCCGGGACCTATACACACTCCTCGAAGCGCCATCGCCAAGTCCGCCAAGTCGGTGTTGTGGGTAAGCACCGCCTTGCGTGTATCTTCTTAGCTGAGCATCGTTCATTACTTTCAGCCTTCTTTCTCTTTGTGCAGAATCTCCACTACACCACGGCCCTCATCGACCGGGTGCACGACTCCGGTCGATTGGTGCACGGTCTGGGCGAGCGCAACTTGGAGTTGCGCCGCCAGCTTGAGGAGGCCCGAGCGGGGTCGGGACCCGAGGCGGGTGCTGCCGCCGAGCAACGGGCGGCGACATGGGCGCGAAGTCGCGCTGCCCGACCGCCGAGCTCGAGGTCGCCGCGACGAGGCCGGATCGCGGCTCTCCGGACGGAGAAGCCGAGAACCGCCTCCGGATGAAGGAGGCTTTCGAGTTGGCCGCCAAGCCGACCTCGAGGAGGCCGAGCTGAAGGCCGCTGGGAAGCCCTTGCCGCGCGCGGAAGGCGCCGGCCGGAAAGGGACCGGAGGCGCCGAGGCGCATAAGAAGTCGGAGGGCTTCCTCGCCCGACCGGACGGGCCGTATCGCACGAGTATGGGTACAAGGTTGCCCCGCCCGTTCCGAGCATGCCCTCCGTGCTCGATGGTCGAGGAGGATCCTTCACCTCATGCCCCGAGGATCATGGGGTCGACATGCCTGGCGAGGTTCCTTCGACGACAGCCTTCCCGAAGCTGCGGCTTGAAGACCTCTTTTCTTCTTTTTGGAGGGTCTTCCCTTGCTTTTGTAATACTTCTTTCCCCACTAGGGCCCATTTTGTAATCCAAACCTTTTGGTAATACAAATTTGCCTTCTTAATACAATCTCCGACTTCTTTCCAATAGCCTGAGTCTGGTATTGACTTACTTCCGTTTTGTCCTCAAACAAAATATTTCTTAAGGTTCTGGACGTTCCAAGTCCTCGGGAACTGCTGCCTGGCCATAGTCGCGAGCCTAACGCTCCTGCCTGACTACTTTGATTACTCGGTAGGGGCCTTCCCACTTAGGTGCAAGCTTGCCCTCGAGTGGGCGGGTCGCTTACTTCCGCCTCAGGACCAAGTCTCCCATCCCGAGGGGTCGAGGGCGCACCTTCTTGTTGTAACTCCCGGCAACACTCTGTACGCCAAAGATCTTTACGCGCGCTGCTGGCCCCGCGCTCTTCTAGCGTGTCTAGGCCAGCCCGAACTCCCGGGCCGAGGTGGATTCTCATAGTTCTCCACCCGAATGTCGGAATGACCAACTCACCGGTAGGATCGCTTCCACGCCAATGCCAGTCAGAGGGGACTCGCCTGCCGCCTTCGGGTAGTCCGCAGAGACCATAGGATGTTCGGGAGCTCGCCGACCACTCGATCGGGCTTCCAAAGTCCTTTTTCCTAAGTCCATCCAGATAGATCGGCTGGTCACCTCGCCGAGCCCGTTGGTCCGTGGGCCACCGAGCCAAACCTCAATCGATGTGATAAGTCGCGCAGTAACTCCGAGAACCGAGCGGCGAATCCGGGTTCCGCGATCGCGATGATAACGCTGGGCGCACGAATCGGGTCACGATGTTCTTCCATACGAATCGCTCGACCTGCTCGACAGAATGGTTGCTGTGGGCTCGGCTTCCACCCACTTAGTGAAATAATCTATCCTCACGATGATATGTCTCCGCCGTCGGACGGGGAACGGCCCCAAGAGGTCCATTCCCATTGAGCGAAGGGCCAGCGCAATCCATGGAGGCGAGCGGACCGCAGGGAGCCGCGGGCGCGGCCCGGCGCTGCAGTGTCGACCGCACGAAAGCCTTGGCGTCTCGGCAACGAGGCCGCACAGCCCCGGCGCAGATTTTGAAGGCCAAAGTTCGCCGCCATGTGCTCCCACAAGTCCCGCCGTGGACCTCGGCGAGAATCACTTCCGCCTCCGGGATCTAAGCATCGTAGTAGGGGTGGGAGAACGACCTTTGTAGAGCCGGCCGCCAATCTCGCAGCACCACGCTGGTTCGGCGGAGCCGCCGTGCCTTGACCTCATCCGCAGTAGATCCCATCGCTTATACTTCAAAGACTTCCCAATCCACGAGGTGGGGTGGTCGACTCGGGTCCCCTATCTCCATGATGGCCACCGACCGTGTGTCGCCTCTTCGACCTCGGATGTTCCTCCGATCGCCCCGAGGCCAATTTCGCGAGTTGGTCCGCCCGCTCGTTTTGGGACCTGGGGACCCTGGACAGAGTGAAGCGAGGAAAGTTAGAGGTTTGGGCTTTTACCTTGGTCAGGTATTTGGACATGGTCGAGTCCCGCGCCCGATACTCTCCGCCAACTTGTTCGGCCACAAGTTGGGAATCTGTGAGAACATGGACTGCTCCCAGTTGCATCTCGGCTGCCAAACGGAGGCTCGCCAGCGCCGTATTCGCCTCATTGTTTGTGGCCTTGAAACCGGCGAGGGAACGCCAAGGCGTGTCCGCCGGGTCCTCTAGAATGAGTCCGCGCCGCCTCGAGCCGGAAGACCCATCCACGCAGGTCCGGGCCGTGGATTTGCTCAACGCCTCGCTTCCGTTGCGCCAACTCCGAGATGAAATCGCCAAGGCCCGGCCTTGATGGTCGTTCTCGCCAGAGTAGCAGGTCGAACTCGATAGCTCCACCGACCACTTTAGGAGACGCCACGCCAAACTTAGAAAGAACTTGACGCAGGGTTGGTCGGTCATTACCTCAATCGTATGGGCTTGGAAGTAGGGGCGAGCTTCCGAGCCGCTAGAACAAGTGCCAATGCCGCCTTTCAATGGGAGGATAGCATCGCCCGCCCACGCAAAGACGTGGTCGGTGTAGTAAACCGGATGTTGCGCATCGGGGCTTCTTTCACAAGCACCGAGCTCACCGCATGCCGAGATGCCGCCAGTAGAGGGTAAGTTTTTCCGCGCACACCGAGATAAGGCGGGGAGCTCGGATAAGTGCCGCCTGTGCTCGCGAAAGCTTCTTCGTGATTCTCGCCCATTGGAAGTTCTTTGGATCTTTGAGGACCCTAAGAAAGGAAGGCACTTATCTCCCGACGGACAGAAACCGACAGAGCCGCTTATCCTTCCAAGGCATTGAAGCTCCTTTTATCGTTCTTGGAGATCTCATGTCGGTGAGAGCTCGGATCTTCTCGGTTGGCATCAATTCCTCTCTCGTATGATGAACCCGAGGAACTTCCCCGATGTCACGCCAAGACGCACTTGGCGGATTAAGGCGCATCCCATGTCTTCTCAACAGAGAAGGTTTCCCGCAAGTCGCCGAGGTGTGCAGCCCCTCGGCGACTTTTCACGATCATATCACAACGATACCTCCATGTTTCGCCTATTTGCTGGGCTTAACACCTTATTCACCATCCTTTGGTAGGTGGCGCCGTTCTTTAACCCGAACGACATAACTTTGTAGAAGTAAGCTCCTGGGGTGTGTGGAAGGTCGTATGTTGCCGATCCTGGGGCCATCCGGATCCGTTGTAACCGGAATAGGTGTCCATGAAGGAGAAGCGGCGCATTCTCGCGGCTGAGTCGACCACCGGTCGATCCTAGGTAAGGGGAAGCAATCCTTCGGCAAGCACGATTTAGATCGGTGTAGTACACACATCCTCCAGCTTCCATTAGGCTTCTTGACGAGGACTACATTGGATACCCACCGAGGGTACCGGATTCCTCGATGAAGTCCGACGCCAAGAGCTCGCCGACTTCCTTTTGCACCGCTTTGTTGGCGCCGAGGGACCGAGGCCGGGTCTCGCCTCACCGAGCGGGCGGTCGAGATGTGCGATGGTGTTGGGAGACTTCGAGTCGATTCCCGGAGGTCGCAGCCCAGTGCGAAGACGCCGCGCTTTCTCGGAGGAGGTCACAGCCGCGCCGCTCTTGATTATCCAGGTCCGGCCGATCCCGACCGTCCGATCGGGACGGGTCCATCTTGCAGCGAATATTAACCGCCGGGTTTGTCGCTCGATGCTCGGTCGGGCGCGGCCCCGCTGGGTCTTCGAGGGCCGTCGCCTTTTTCTCTTACTTCCAGGAGGTCGCCGCAGTAACACCGCCTAGACTTCGAGGATCTCTCGAACCTCCCGACCGCACCGGTCGGGAACTTCAACGTCCGATGGTATGTGGATATGATGGCCCTTAGCCCGCTGAGGGTGGATCGCCCAGAATGGCGTGCACGCAGTGGGAGGTCGACCACCGTAAAAGTCACCAAAGAAAGTTTTGCCTTCGCGAATCCCCGAGAGTCAACGGTAGGGTCACCGCGCCCGTGGTGAAATCCGAGTCGGTAAAGCGGTGAGCGCCGAGTGCAAGGGCTTCAGTGGCTTCCTTCGCAACCCCAACTTCGTAAAAGGCCTCGGAAGTAGAGGATGTCGCCGAGCCGCCGTTGTCGACCATAATCCTTCGGACTGCGGCGTTGGCTATTCGGCCGACACCACCAGCATCATCATGCTCGCATTCCATATCCCCGAGGGGAATGTGATCACCGGCTCGGGGAAGGGTGGTATTCCCGGTCAACGGCTCGCGTAAGCCTTTCGAATTCGGCGCTATGCTCCTCCAAAGACGGGCCCCCGTGATCACGCCGATGTGTTGCTCGACCGGCCTTCGGACGCAGGATGCCCGCGGATGCCGGAGGTATTGATCTAGGTGACCTCTTCGGATCAGCCTCAATTTGTCGTCACCGTGGCATTGCTCCGTGTCATGTCCGCTTTTGCCGATGGAAGCGCAATACCGGGTGTTATCGCCCACTCGCCGGCTTCATCCGCGGGCGCCCGAGCATTCCCCGCTTCCTTTATCTGGAGGAATATTTGCGCCCGAGACGCCTTCAAGGGGGAGGTGGCGTCGGGCGCAGATGGGTCGGGCGCCCATGCGGCGCCTCTTGGTGCGGGACTCCCGTTGTCGCTCCCGATCGGGATGGATTAGGATGCCCCTGGCCGTTTCTTCCTTCCTTCCCGACATCCGTGACTCGGCCGCCACGCATTGACTTGCCCGCTGAAACATCTCCGCGATGGACGCGGGGGTCGCTTCCACCAAGGACCAAAGAAACTCGACGGCCGCAGCCCCATCATAAACGCCGCATCAACAGGCGGGTGAGCGTCCGATAACTCCTGCATTCTCCGTGGTGAACCTTCGAACGGTCGAGAGGGGTTCGCCCTCCTTTGCTTCAAACCCGTGAGGAGCGCAACGGAAGGCTTTGGTTAAAACGCAAAGTCCTTGGCGAGCCGCTCAAAGCGATGTCACCGCCCCGCCAAGGTGCCGTACCACGCGCGGGCGGATCTCAGCGTGGGGAACGCCCGCACATCAAGGCGCCCGAGGTTCCATATAGGCCATCGAGCCCGAAAGCGGCGATGTGATCTGGTCACCGACTCCATCATAAAGATCGATGGAGGGGAGACGGTTCAAGGGCACCGGGTATTCTGCATGTGGCGACGGGACTCGGGGACACTTCGCTCTTCTTGGACTTACGACGCCCTTTGCACCTCATCCATGCGATGGACCGATTGAGCCCAAATAAGTCCGCTGAAGATACCGCCGAGTTCAAAGTGACGCCCAGCAAGAGCACGGTTCCCCCGGGAGGTCGGGAAGATGGTACCGGGATCGCCTCATGATGCCGGGAAGGGGCTCCGCCTTTTCGCCTCCGAGTAAGGGAGGACCGCCGACAAGATTGCTGTGGTCCCGACTGCTGGGAAAGGTCAAAAGCCTCCACCGTGTGGTGGAGGGAGCGGGGAACCCGACTTGGCGGGTAGAGCCCTCACTAAATATACTCCAAGAGCGATCCAGGCGGGATCGCCCTCCGTGGTTCGAGTGGGACTCCCGCGAGGTGCCAACCTAAGTGACCTTTTGTCCACGCTGCCGTTAAGGGCGGATAGTAGACCTCGAGAGGCCCTCCTTCTAGCGCCAATGCTAGGGGAAACAACTTTACCGTGATCGGCGCACGGCGCGGAATCCGGAAACCGGGGTCGCCTGACGGCCAGTCCGCCGATGGCTCCTCGCTCCCACTGCCGACCGCCCGAAAGGCGCCGCATGCTTCGGCGACGGAATGAGACTGCAGCAGGCGGTCTGATGCTTCCGCCCGACCCTCCGACTTAAGCCGGGCTTCGCCCGCTACCGAGCTCCCGCAGAGAATTGCGGGGGGTTCGAGTCTACTCACCTCTCGGAGTGTTCATGGAAAAGAAAATCCTTCCATCACTGTCTTACCTATTCGGCTTAAATAGGTCGGACGGATGGCATGCTCCTGTCAGTGGCGACGACCGACCGCAGCCTGCAGCGTCAACTTAGTTGGGCGCGCCGAGGAGAAGCGACGTTGGGCGATCAAATCGTGGGAGCAATGGAGCACAGGAGGGGCGATGATGTCATCCGGGTGTACGACCGAAGACCAGGTGCCACGTCATACTTAATACCCCTAACACCTATTTAATCTCATTTTTGGGTATGGAGTAAAAAAAATAAAAAGAGCTTGAACAAATGAGGTGAGGTCCAAAGTTAACGTCATACTCAAAATTTTCATATAAAAGGTTTATGAGAAAGTAATTGTTTTGCTCAAATGCTAAATTTTTTTTTAGAAATTATTGTATCTTATTCCCCTAATCCTGCCTTTTTTAAATCTTAACCTATGAAATCTCAGCAAATAAACACCTTCATCTTTATGTCATCAAGTCTCGAAGATGACATTCAAGTTGTTGAATCGAGAATATCATTATCATTTATTAAAACAATATAATAACATCAAAATAAATGAGTTAGATGAAAATTACCCATACAAGAAGCTATTTATTTATCATTACAACAAAACCCACGGAAGGCATTTATTTATCATTTTACGTAAGCCGAGAGATGCGCTTATTAATCTTGAATTACCATTTTTTAAATGTTTAATTATTGTAGAGATTAACAATACAAATCTAAAAGACTGTAAATGACAAATCTCACGGAGTTTAACAATACAACGTTTCACCCATATAAATGAGGTTTAAATGCATATTTAAACCTACCCTTCCTTGAATTCACCCGCTTGTGCGCCCGGTCCCGCAGGTCCCGTGATCCCGTGAACACCCACCCGTGAACGACCGCGTGTGGGCCCTGTCCCCCAGGTCCCGTGATCCCGTGAACTCGGCAACAGGGCGTGGGGAACCGCGGCTGCCGAGCGGTGGCGGCGTGCGAGCCGCTCCCATCGCACTAATCACTGTCTTGAGTGCTAATCTAATCGAATGGTATCCTTATGCGAAAGGGGATTGCACCCAAGCTTGTGCAGAGGATGAAGAAGTAATCTAAAGAGGAGGCGGAGTACGCGTACATGGCGACGGAGAAGGACGCCGTGACATGGCTGGCGCGGGCGAGCCGCACGCAGTGTTGTGCACGTGACGGAGTTCACGGGTGGGAGTTCAGAGGGGTGCGAGGGATCACGGGACCTGCAGGGCCAGGCGCACTCGTCCTACCTGCGCCTGCGCCTGCGCCTGCGCCTCTGTCTGTGTCTCTACAGCGACGCCGAGGTTTCCGATCGTGATGACCATTGGCGACTGAAACGGGACCCGTAGGAGCAATATGTGGATCCCATCAACGCTGGCTTAAGGTATTTAAGTGGGTGAACGTTTGTGCGTATGACTTTGCTCACGCTGTCGCGGTCACCATCACCTCACGGGTGCACTTTTGAGACGGGGTGGTTCACGCATTGTCTATAAAATGATTCTCATAGTACAAGACCTACGAGCGATTGTGTGAGAGATATGGCTAAGGGTATGGGTATGATGTTATTTTTTTATGCGCTGCTAATCCTGTTTATTTTGTTTATATCAGTTAATAGAGAAAACGAGAAAGACTGATATAAATAAAATAAATATGATCAGCAGTACATAAAACAAATAGTATTCCTACGCTCGCGGCCTGAGCTGCTGCCCACCACAGACAGCATCTCTTGGAGTTCCTAATAGCACTATATAATTTGTAGTTTTAAATGAGTCTGTGATTAACTGTTAGGGTATGTTTTATTATTGTAATATGTGTGTATGTTTTTATTTTGTATCCATGAATGATACTCCATTAAATCTATGAACTAAGCGAGGAGTTTAAATCAGTGTGTATTATTATTTTATTATGCACAATATATTTTTCCTTTTTTTTATTTTTAATCTCAGGTTTGATGCGGGCACAAGGCCAGGCATCGGAAGCCTCGCAGCGGCGTCGACGAAGCCTCGGCCTCGGGGCTCGTCCACGGCGAGCGCAAGCGCCACCGCGGCACTCCGGCGGCGGCAGGGTGCACCGGTGCTCGGTGTGCCTGAAGACGTTTCCCTTGGGGCAAGCGCTGGGGGGGCACAAGAGGTGCCACAACGACGGGAGTGTCGGCAGCGGCACTGCCGCGGCGGCGATGACGTCGTCGGAGGGGGCGAGCTCGAGGCACAGGGCGTTCTATCTGAACGCGCCAGCGTCGCCGGACCCGGAGTTGGACGACGTCAAGCGTTGGGTGGCGGCGGCGGTGAAGGAGGAGGAGGAGGTGCAGAGCCCGCCGGCTTTCAAGAAACCGAGACCTGTCATCCCGGCATGAGCGAGTGAACCGCTCTTTCTTGTCTGTTTTACTTGATGACGATTCTTCCTCGACTTGTCGACTTTCAGTTCTGACTTAAACAGAAGCCACAAGAATAGGCGGGCGAGCAAGTGTTGTATCTCGGTGATGGTTCTCTTCTTGGCCGCAAAGCTACCCTTCCTTGATACAACACCGCTTTCCTTGATGCTTTAACGGGACTACTACTCTACAAAAGCTGTCAATCCAACTCCACCATCTGTTAGCGCAACTTATATATTTCGCGACTTTTCAAAACTATCCTCTTGAAGTGAAGAATTCAATTGATAAGCTTTAGTCTCTGCTCTGTTTTTCTTAGAGTAAAGTAAGGAAAGAACTAGCTAACGGGAGTTAAAGAAAAGGAACTCGCAAACTGAGCTCATAGTTGCTGATTCTCTAATTACCTGTGTTTCTCGCTACACGAGAGTACTGATAACCTAAGCAGGAGGAGCATATTGAATTAACAGACGGGAATCACACCCTCCGGTTCATCATTCGGAGAGACGCCTTTATACAATCCTTTTGGTCATCAAAAAATGTTCCTTGCTTCCAGCTATCCTCATGAGTCATAAGCGCTGTAATCAGTCTCAATAACAAGCTTTCTTTTCCTTACTCTAGTCGAGTGATTCCTTCCTATAGATAGCTAGGTAAATGCCGGAGTTTGTCTCGTCCGGGTAGAGCTCAAAGAATGGCCCACTCCACTCACTCACAATAAAAGATAAAGAGAGGAGAGCATCCGCTCCTGGATCAAAATGCTTTCTTTGTCAACTCCGTGTAGTTGTCTTGGTCAACAAAATCCTAGCATGAAGAATTCCTCTTTTTCTTTTTTTTTCCTTCGCAACATGCAATGCGATGGCAACACACGTGAGGTCGCACCTTTGATAGGTTTGGACCCGATAACACTTTGGTCCTGCCTTCTTGCTCCTTACTCTGAGGCAGAGCAGAGGCACCACACCGAAATAACAGTTGCCAGTAGATAGGTTCAGGTGATCGACCGAGCCGAGTATATGTTTTCGTGTTTCGTGCTCTTGTTTCACAATATGAATAAGTAGACAACTAGAGAAGAAGAGGCTTTGGAAGCGGATTCCTATTCCTGTTGATCTGCGCAAAGTGATGTTCGAAAGTCAGCTCCATAAGCAGTTGAAACAGAATCAGGCAGTCAACGTTGTTCAAAAGTCAGCTGCATGTCCTACGCAAGAAGAAGAAGAAGCAGCAGCAGCAGCAGGGAACGATTCTTCAAGTTGAGTTGGGGCAAGACTTGGTGCGTTGGGTAGGTTAGTTTCTTTTCCTACAGTCCGATCTTCTGCTTCGAAGAGAGATAGATTCAATTCTTCAATTCCTATTAGCACATCAGCGTCAGTGGCTAAAGAATGATTAGTTGCTCGGGGTGAGGAGCAGCAGCAGGGTCTGTTTGAGTTGAATCGACTCGAGAAGCAAAAGAAGGGATGTCAAACAGCTGACATCAAGCAGGTACACAGGAAAGGAATGTAAGGCGGAAGATGGGAAACTTACTAGATAGGCAAAGATGCATTTATCACTCCTGCTCCTGTTTCAAATCCTTCAGTATTCCTCACATGCTGAAGAACACTTCTTTCTCGTCAAATGCTCGAGTCCAACTCTACTTAGGCAGATCAATCTTATTCTTACAACCAACTAATATCTATACTCGTACTCGGGCTCGCGAACATTATCCAAGTGAAGGCAATAAGGCTGATTTCGAGTCGTCGAACAGAGGTTTCTGATAGAAGATGAGATTATTTAACATGATAGAAGATGAGATTTTCCCCAACTGCAAGAGGAAATCTTGCTGTTCAGTTGAGGAAAATCCTCTCCCTCAACATGTATAAATAAGCATTGTATTCACCTGATTAAAATGTACTTTTTTTTTAATCTTTACTTTACATTTTATCATGGTATCATAGCCTCTTGTCCAGAGTAAGTTCTCTTATCGCCGCCCAACAATGTAAATAGAGATCATTCGTAGCCCTCTATCGCTGATCTCTCGAACACGCCCAGAGGCAATCAAAGCCTACCTCGTTTGCCGTTCAGCTCCGAAAATTGACAACTGCAACTTTCCCATGCTTCATCTCATTCTTCCACATCTCTGGCAACGATCCCACCACTATTATTGCAGGTTGATCTACCAAATCAATCTACTTTCCTCTTTGGCAAAGCGCCGAGGAGTTCCTTCCTCAAGTTTCTTCCCCGACATTAACTACACCATCAACCAATTCTCAAAATCGGCAAACATCAACTATCAACAAGACCTAGGTCATCACCGACGATTTAAGAAGTCTTCTCCCTCTTTGCATTTTGTCAAACAGGTGACGAAGAGGAGGCTAAGGCCACACAAGGAGAAGGCCCTCATCTACCCTAGGTGCAACTCCACCAACACCAAGTTCTAGTTCTGCCACTACAACAACTACAGTCTCACCCAACTTACTTCTGCAAGAGCTGCATGCGGTATTGGACCGAGGGTGGAACGCTTAGGAACATCCCTGTAGGTGGTGGATCAAGAAAGAAGAAGAGAAACTTCATCTCCTCTGTCGCCACCAACTCTTCCTCCTGTTCTCTCATCATAGCACCCACAGATACTGCCTCAACTTCCATAAAGTTGCACGCTGATCTCAAATGCCAAGAACTCTTAATACTCTATCCATCATTGTCATCGCTGCTATGCAAGGAACAATAGTTCTTCTCATGGTGAAACACCCAGGTTACAGCACCTGTGCGACCCTCCAGCAGAGTTCTATGCTGCAATAATCTTCACATTCTTCATCGCCCAGATCCTCAGTTGTAAGAACTATTGAACGAAGATCTGTAGCTTTACCTAGGATGAAGCACGACACACCGTGCTTAGTCACAGTTATCCTCTCACTCTCATTCTATAACTAAAGACGCCCATCTTGCTTTCTTAAATTTGTACATAGTCTCAATATGTCTTCATCATCTATCTACGCCCAGCCATCGCCCTCAGAGAGAAACATAGCACTCTCAACATTTTAGGTGCTAAGGCTTAACGTATGAGCTTTAGTGAGCGTAAAAGCTAGGATAAAGTAAAAGCTACAGTGACACTATGTCTCAATAACACAAGAATCGGGATTACACTAATCGAACTCTATTTCGGTAAGATGCTTAGTGCATGCGTGCGTGCGTGAAGTAAAGTTCAATTCCTTCTTTTTCACATTCAAATATATCTAGTGGTAAGATGCTTAATCGATTATATCTACTAAGGTGCGCTATAAAATACTATTATTCCGTTTGTTTACTCCATTCTACATTAGGAGAGATAGATTTGACCGCCTCAGAGTAAGCAGTGGAAGAAATAAAGAGATTCCATTTCTGTTTCTAAGGCTTATAATAAATGATTTGTTGCTTGATGGAGACTATTAGTTTGGCAAGTTCTTTAGTCCCACATCTCTAATTTCTGTTTTGCTATCCCCTATTGATGCTATAAAAGGGGTCTAGGCTTTCTAGGTAGATACACCATATAGCACCACAAGAAAAGCCGCTTGATTTAATTTCATTAAGTTCATATTAAATATTTTGGGCTTTTCTTGTTTAGTAGTTTTAGGTGCTTTATGGCCTAAGAATAATTTCCTAAGGCATTTGTAATTGTCCCTTTTTTATAAGAGATTTGTTCCTCCTTCGTTCATGGACGTAGGTCAATTGACCGAACCACGTAAATTCGGTGTCCTTGTTTCTTTTATTCTTTTCTATTTATTATCTTTATTGGATTGCCAAATTACCTTATGGTAATTTCCTAGGGCCAGCTCTGACAAACTGGTATTAGAGCCTGGTTTTGGGATCTTTTGGCAACAATGACAATAACAAAGATTGTTGTTGAAAAATTTGATAGAAATATCAACTTCGGTATGTGACAGCTCAAGATGGAGGCTATTCTGGTTTAAGACGGAGTTGATTTGGCACTACAGGGAGTTGAGAAAATTTCAGATGGCATGTCAGAGGAAGATTTTGCAGGTATGGATAAGAAGGCTCGATCTAGCATTATTCTAAATCTTTCTGACGAGGTTTTACTGAGGTAGCTATGAGACTACGCTAAGAGCATGTGGGACAAGCTTAAAGCCTTATATATGAAGAGGACAATGGAGAACCATCTTTACTTGAAGCAGAGTTTATATATGCTTCGGATGATTGATGGTACATCTATACTCTCACATCTTGATAAATTTGATTCATTAGTTATGGATTTAGAGAATATAGATGCAAAGATTGATGATGAGAATAAGGCCTCACATTTTTGTGTTCTCTCCCCCAATCCTTTAAGTATTTTCATGAAACTATGATTTATGGAAAAGAAACAATTTCATATCAGGAAATTAAATCTGCATTAAAATCTAAGGAGCAGATTGATAGGGATATCACTGGGGAGAATAGAGGAAATCAGGCCGAGGGTCTGGTTGTCAGGGGTAGAACTGATAAAAGGAATTTGACAGTAGTATATCTAAATCTAGATCTAAATCTAGACATAGAAATTTGGAATGCAGATATTGTCATAAAATGGGGTACATTAAGGCTGATTGCTTTAAATTGAAAAATAAATTAAAGCAAAAGGAAAAAATTATTGAGAAAACCATCGAGTCCGGTAAGCTAGTGTTGCAATGATGAGAATTTTGAAATATTTCTTTGCTAATGATGACAGACAAGGTCTAAAAATGAATGAATTTTAGATTCGAGTTGTTCTTATCACATGTGTCTCAATAGGGATTTGTTTTCCACATATGAATCTTGTAATGGTGGAATTATTTTGATGGGCAATAATACCGCGTGTGATGTTATTGGTAGAGGCATAATCCGAATTAAAATGCATGATGGTATTGTGAGGATACTCACTAATGTTAGACATGTTCCTGATTTGAAAAAGAATCTCATCTCTTTAGGCACCCTAGAGGCTCTTGGGTGCAAATACACAACTGAAGGTGGAGTTATGAAAGTTTCTAGAAATGCCCTTATTGTTATGAAAGCTTGTAGGTCCGTAGCTTGTATATTTTGCAGTGGAACTACTATCACAGGATCGCCAGGCCTCTCATCATCCGACATCACCAAATTATGGCATATGCATTTGGGTCATATAAGTAAAAAGGTTTTGAGCATGTTGAGCAAAAGAGGTCTTCTTTGTGGACAGAGTACTGGGCCACTAGATTTTTGTGAACACTACATTTTTGGAAAGTAGAAAAGAGTCAGCTTCTATTCTCCGGTAATTCACAAAACAAAAGGTACTCTTGACTATATTCATTCAGACCTTTGGGGTCTAGCTCATGTTCAGTCTAAGGGTGGTGCCAGGTATATGTTGACTTTCATTGATGATTATTCTAGAAAAGTTTGGGTTTATTTTCTGAAGCATAAAAATGATGTTTTTCTAACCTTTAAACAATGGAAGGCTTTGATTGAGAAGCAAACAGGTAAACAGATTAAGCGGCTTCGAACAGATAATGGTATTGAATTTTGTGAAGGTGACTTTGATAAATTCTGCAAAAATGAAGGAATTGTTCGGCATCGCACTGTTAGGATGACGCCTCAGCAAAATTGGTGTGGCCAAACGTATGAATAGAACACTCTTAGAAAGAGCAAGGTACAAAGCACGATTGGTTGCAAAAGGCTATAGTCAGGTACATGGTATTGATTTTAATGACGTATTTTCACATGTTGTTAAACATAGCTTTATTCGTGTTTTGCTTGCTTTAGTTGCCATGTATAATTTGGAATTAGAGCAACTTGATGTCAAGACATTTTCTTACATGGTGAACTTGAAGAGCAAATTTACATGGAGCAAACTCATGGATTTGAAGTTGAGGTAAGGAAGATCATGTTTGCTTATTAAGAAATCCTTGTATGGATTGAAGCAATCTCAAAGACAAAGTGGTATAAGAGATTTGATTCCTTTATGTTGGGTCATGGTTACATAAGGAGTATGTATAATAGCCGTGTCTATTTTCGAAATTAAATGATGGCTCTTTTGTGTATTTGTTACTTTATGTTGATGACATGCTTATTGCAGCTAAGAATTTATCGTAAATTCACACTTTGAAAATGCAATCAATAGTGAATTTGAAATGAAAGATTTGGGAGCATAAGAAGATTCTTGGCATGGAGATCAAAAGAGATCGAGGAGTTGAAAATTATTTCGACCTAAAAATTACCTCAAGAAAGTCTTGAGAGGTTTGGCATGAAAATGCTAAGTCAGAGTACTCTTACTAGTCATTTTCGGCTTATCTCACGCTCACCACCACAATCATTGAAGAGGACGAATATATGGTGAAAGTTCCATATTCCAGCCATCGGTAGTATTATGTATGCAATGGTCCAGTACTGCTCGATATTTCACAAGCGCTAGTTTGGTTAGCGATATATGTCTTGTCCAGTAAAACACATTGGCAAAGCCGTGAAATGGATTCTTAGATACTTGCAAGGGACTTCTGATGCTTGTTTGGAGTTTGGAAAAATTCTAATACTTTGATTGGTTTCGCCGACTGACATGTCACAGATCTTGATAAACGAAGATCTCCGATGTGCTATGTATTTTGCGTTGTACAGTAGCTTAGTTGAAAACCTTCTTTACAACCTGTCGTGGCTTTATCTACTACAGAGGTAAAATATATGACAGTAACAGAGGCGATCAAAGAAGTTTTATGGTTAATAGGTTTGTTTAGAGAATTATATCAGCATCAAGATGTTACTACAATTTACTGTGATAGTCAAAGTGCTATTCATTTGACTAAAGACCAGATGTATCATGAGAGGACGAAACACATCGATGTGAAGTTTTATTTTATTCGGGATACCATTGCCAAGGGAAAGGTCCTTGTTCAGAAAATTCATACGAAAGACAATCCAGCTGATATGCTTACAAAGCCTCTTCCGGTTTACAAGTTCAAGCAGTGCTTGGACTTAATTGGTATTCATTGTTGGTGATTGCCCATTGGGGCTTTTGTGAAGAAGGTGGAGCAAGTTTTACTAATTGTTAATGTTGGGACATGCCAATTTGGAGATTTGTTAGTTTGGTAAATCCTTTAGTCCCACATCTCTAATTTCTGTTTTGCTATCCCCTATTGATGCTATAAAAAGGGTCTAGGCTTTTAGGTAGATACACCACAGGCACCACTAGAAAAGCCGTTGGATTTAATTTTATTAAATTCATATTAAATATTTTGGGCTTTTCTTGTTTAGTAGTTTCTGTGTGCTTTATGGCCTAGGAATAATTTCAAGACATTTATAATTATCCCTTTTTTATAAGAGATTTGCTCCTCCTTCGCTCGTGGATGTAGGTCAATTGATCGAATCATGTAAATTCGATGTCTCTGTTTCTTTTATTATTTTCTGTTTATTATCTTTATTAGGTTACCAAATTACCTTGTGGTAATTTCTTGGGGCTAGCTCTAATAGAGACAACAAGTGGAGCCGGTAAAATTCATATGCTAGGGAAGTTCGGGTGCTTTACTTGAATCCGTGTTAGGAGTTACTGCCTCGCCGCTCAAAGAAAGATGAAATGAATCAATTCGTGTTGGATATACGAAGAGTCTCTCTTGCATATTATATAAGAACATAAGCAAATGGCTTCTTTCTCTCATTCTCAATGACATAATGAAAAAGGTGAAAGACACACCTATGACTCTGGTGTTAATTAACTACTGAGAGCGGAGTTTTGATGAGATGCATCCTTCAATAATTAATTATATATATATATAATTTGTGGAATTATTTTCATTGTTTAAGATTTTAATATATAGAAAGAGGCACATAATAATACTAATTTGGGAGAGGATCAATATTGTATCATTAGCAAGGAATTCCCTTTAAGTAACTTTTCTCTACAGGCCTAATTAACCGTGTGTGTAAAACCAAAAAAAAAAAATGTTTAAAAAAAAAAAAAAAAAAAAACCTCACTGCTCGCCCCATCGCCTCACACCTTTCCGAGGAATGAAATATTGGCTTGCATGAACCAATATCTTCTCCCACCCCAATCCGAATCCCTTCCTTCCCACACCTCGTTTCCTTTCCTTTTCTTCATCGTCAGCCATGCCGGTGTTCACGTTGCCATCAATAACCAGGCGAAAAAAAAAAAAAAAAGGATTTTGAAAGCCATAATATTCCCACCATCCACCAGTTCACGATTTTACCATATTTTCTTTGGGATCACTGACAGATTTAATTCCTTAGCTATCACAGCCACACCGACCGACACCTTTAAAACTAATAAAAGTATATTTGGCAACGGAATCAAAACTGTTTCTTTCTGTTAATGGTCGGACAATTAATCCTTTCCACTATATTTTTAGAGATGCTTTGATCCTTTATATCTCTGCTCAATACACAGCTTATTCTCTAATCGGAGTCCTACCACATGGCCGACGAAGAAGGTGATATGCCCTGACATCTTTCGTTTTGAGTTCTTACCGTCATCCTTATTCAAAAGATTCTTTTCATTTTCTTCCCCTCTCCTCTTCTTTCAGGTTCGATTCTGGATGACTCTCCGATCGAGCAAGTTCGGTTGACAGTCCCACCAACAGACGATAACACATTGCAGGTCGTGACGTTCCGAACATGGTTGATCGGGCTCCCATTTGCATCCTCGGGTCCGTAATTGCAGCATTATCTGCTTACCGACAGCAACTGTTCTATTTACCACAAGTCTGCGTCAACATCATCGTGCTCATCGTCGGGAAACTAATGGCTAATACGCTACCAAACAAAGTGGTGCGGATGCCATACACAAACTGGAGTTTCTCGTTGAATCCGGGACCCTTCAACTTGAAAGAACATGTGGTGACCACCATACTGGCCGGCACGGAAGGTGCTTCTGCCGGCCTCGACATAATATCCATGTCCAAGATCTTCTACCACAAGGATATCCCATTACTGCCGGCCATGCTGCTGGTGCTATCGGTTCAGGTGATTTCTTCTAGTATCGAGAAATTGGTATTAAAAAAAACATTATTTATTCTTTTTTTTTTTGGGGGTTAAAAAAAGGGTAATAATATGGTGCCGAATTCTTCTTCGATGGTTTAGTTAGTTAATTCTAATTGATCTTTCCCTACTTCCGGTGAAGAAGTAACGGCTTTAAATGCCTTATGGTTTGTAGTTTCTTGGATATGGGTTTGCTGGCATGTTCATGAAGTTGCTAGTTGACTCGCCTTATATGTGGTGGCCTTCCACTCTAGTAGACGTCTCCTTCTACAGGTGGTGTGCCTCTCCTTGTAAACAAACAATGCAAAAGACAAGAGACTTTTTGTTTTTTTTAATGTATTTATTTAACATGTCTTCGTTGTTTTCACTCGCAGAGCGTTACACGAGCCGGAGAAAAGAGCCAAGGGAAAATTGTCACGATATCAGTTCTTTCTCATAGTCATCATTGTAATTTTCACCTACAGCATCGTTCCTGTTTACCTTTTTCCTTCTATCACGGCTCTATCGTTCGTTTGTTGGATATGGAAAGACTCGATAACTGCGCAGCAAATTGGTTCTGGATTCCACGGATTGGGCATCGGGTCTTTGCGCTAGATTGGATAACCATATCATCCTACGTGGGCAGTCCGCTGGCACTTCCTGCATTTGTGGTGATCAACATGACGGCTGGATTCATTCTCATTCTTTATGTTCTCCTGCCATTATTTTATTGGAATAATGTTTACGATGCCAAACGGTTTCCTATTTTTACTTCAAGTATTTTTGATGTCCATGGGCAATTTTACAATGTGTCCCGGGTTTTAGATGAGAAGTCACTCACATTCAACGAAGAAGCATACAACAATTATTCGAAATTATACTTCAGCCCTTCTCTTATGCTTAGTTATAGTTTTACCTTGGCTGCTGTTACGTCAAGCATCTCTCATATTGCTCTCTTCTATGGGAGGTACGAACCGTAACTTTTTTATCTTGCAAATAAGTATTCATTGTAATGTTTTCGGTACAATTAGTGTGCTTTACGGTTGAAATAATTACCTTAGTCCTGATTTAGATGGCATGTTATAATCTTGTTGGCAGTGATAACTTCAGATAGTTCTCTTCTGGTGTTAAGCAGATCGATATGGCTACAATTTGTCGATTCATATCGGCGTCCGGTGCAAGATGTTCACACGAGGTTGATGAAACAAAATTACGAGCCTATTCCCCGGTGGTGGTTCTACTCTCCTCTTCTCCATGATGGGATTTTCGATCTTGGTATGCGAACTATTTAACGATCAACTTCAGCTTCGCTACTGGGGAGTTCTATTGGCTTGTGCCTTGGTGGTTATATTGTTGCTTCCAGAAGGTGTCATGCAAGCTACTACCGGTTCGGTAAGATGAATCTTGAGTCAACGTTGTAATATTTTTCTTCTAATCCAGCTTAAAATAATGATTATTATATTTCAGGTATTTACAACTAAGCTTTTATTAGAGATCACATTTGGGTACTTGCAATCGGGTAAACCTATTGCAAATATAGCATTCGCAACATACTGCACTACTGCACTTAATATGGCAAAATTTTTCATTGTACAACTGAAGCTGGCACATTACATGAAGATTCCTCCAAAAGTAATGTTCTTGATCCAGGTATTTTCTGGATCACTGTGTTATATCCTTATCTAGCTAGTATCTGAACAAATTTGAAAATTAAGATGCATCACATATTCTTGCAAATCCATATTTTGAATTCTATATTGTTATTATATTGTACTTACCATCCTATATGTTTTCTTTATATGTAGATGCCAGGTAATCTACTGACATGCATGGTTAGCTTTAGTGTCCAATGGTGGACTTTACAATCGGTGAAGAATATATGTTATCCAGAATTATTGCCCAAGGGAAGTCCTTGGACATGCCCTTGGGAAAGAAGATCATTCTCATTAGGAGTCACATGGGGTGTTATAGGTCCAACTAGAATGTTCTTTCCTCATGGCACATACTCCATCATCTTCATCTTCTTATTATTGGACTCCTTGCACGGTGGGAGTGTGGATGTTGTCACGTATACCTAAAAAGCATGGATAAGACTAATTAATTGGCCAGTCATATTTAGTGTTGGTACCATTGTGCCCCCTGGCACTACGGTTAATGTTTGGTCATGGTTTATAGTTGGTTTGATATTTAATTACTTTATCTTCCGAAGGTTCAAAGAATGGTGGCACGTTATAATTATTTGTTATCGCTTGGATTGGATTCGAGCATCTATTTTGACCATTTTTGTTATTCTTTTCTTCAATCTCGGGTATATATGGACCAAATTGGTGGGGTTTGGAGTTGGATGACCATTGCCCCTTGGCTCATTGTCCAACAAAGACCGGAGTTGTTGTAGAAGGTTGTCCGTATTCAATTGAGATGATCACTAAATTTGATGAACATGTATATCACTATCGTTAATTTGTCAAAAGGATGTTATCATTTATGGTTCAATTGTTAAAACAACATAATTTACCTTGTTTCAGTTGTTAAAATAGATACTTTTGCTTATTCAATCTCATTTTTTGGTATGGAGTAAAAAATAAAAAGGGCTCGAACAAATGAGGTGAGGTCTAAAGTTAACGCCGCACCCAAAATTTTCATATAAAAGGTTTATGAGAAAGTAATTGTTTTGCTAAAATCCTAACGAAAATTTAGAAATTATTGTATCTTATTCCTCTAATCCTGCCTTTTTTATCTTAACTTATGAAATCTCAACAAAAAACACCTTCATCTATGTGTTGTCATGTCCCGAATCAATCGAGATTATCATTGTCATTTATTTAAACAATACAATAGTATCAAAATAAAAGATTTAGATGAAAATTACTTATTCTAGAAGTTATTTATTTATCATTACAACTAAACCCATGGATGACATTTATTTATCATTATAATTAAGCCCACAGACTATGTGCTTATTAATCATGAATTACTATTTTTTAAAAATATTGAATTATCGTGGAGATTAACAATACAAGTCTAAAAGACTGTAAATTACTAATATCATCAAGTTTAACAATACAACGGTTCACCTATCGCATATATATAAGGGTTAAATTGGAAACGATATTTATAAATCTCATCAACTTTTGCAATGCACTTTTCATCGCACAACACTCTTAACACTCCTATTACCCTCCGAGGTACCTACAACATTAGTGTTCTCAGCACCACTTAAATGAAAAATATTAGCTCAATTTATTCTCTTGTAGTGAAGTGAATATGTAGAAACGTGAACATGAGTATCTACGTAAGAAGGGATAAAATTAGACTTACATATTTATTGATGTAAATTAGTGCACAACATGTACATAAGAAGGGGTCCTTTGAACATCCTATCATGACCCTTCTTTCATATTTTCTTTCTTGATCCATTGCTTTCTCACTTTTACTTGTGAATTGAATCCTATGTGTGTCACTTGAGAGTTCAGCTTCTTCAATTAGTAGCTTCGACCACTTGAACGGAGTGCTACACAAACTCTGTGAGGAAACAAGGGATTATATATATAAGAAGCATAGTTTCTTTCTAAGATTGATAATTAACAAGCATGATGATAAGCATTGGATATTAGCCTTTGCAGGTGGAGAAGGGTACTTGGATGTGATCTTTACATGTTGCTCACCAAAGATGCTAGCTTGTAAAAGCTTGATACATATATCACGTTACATGTATCATCCTAGTGATGTGGAGATGCAACAAAACCAATATAAGAGATTTGGTTGAGAGTATACCTTTCTATATCTAGCAAGAACACATCTCAAAACCTAAAGAAATGAATAAACAAATGTCTCTAAAAGACAATGTCTTCCTTATCTCTTTGAGTTCAATGGCTTTCTGAACGTCTAAATTCTCGAAAGAATATGTACCTCAAGACTTACCTTATCTACAATAAGAATTAAGTGTAGTTTACTATGAAGAAAAGATATATTAAGATTCAGATATCGGTATCATGATAAGATCGTTCTCTTATGACTTTATCTGAATAAAATTTAAGTATAATCTATCGAAATCATATATACATCCGATTTGCACAATTTAGATAGTAACATCTAACTCAATCTATGGACTCAAGTTCTTGTGTGTTGGGTAGATGACCCAATTCAGTCCATAGTGGGTTTTAAACCCATAACTCATTTCCTTTTAACCTAAATCTTAAGTCTAATTAGGAGAGTGTGGTGGCAGCTAAAAATAGAGAGAAAAATTATAATAAAAGGATAGAAAACTGTAACAGCAATGTAATTCAAAAAGATGAGAAAATGGTAGGAAAAAAAAAGAAAAAAAGGAAATAAATAAGACAAGGACAACATAAAGACTATTTTCATCCATCCAAAGAATATTCTCATCTCAAGTTAGATCAGATCTGTAGTGAATTCCTACTGTGATTGCTTGGAGAGGTTTTAGATATTGTGCACATTGACTTAATCCTTATATCTCAGTTATTCTCTTATGATTGTTGTTTGAGTTTTGGGCAAAAGACTTTATATTCATTATTTTTATAGTGAATTTTCTCTGTTTTGCCCCATAGGTTTTAGAGGGATTTTTCACGTAAATCTTGATGTCCTATTTGATTATGATTTTTGTTTAATTTTATTATGTTACGACCTATTAATATTTATTCGCATACAAAGTTTCCTCTTTTCTCTCATCAACTAGTATCAGAGCTTGGTTTTGATGGCATTTAAGTTTTTTTATATTCGAACATGGAGGCCAATAGTGTTTCTTATTTTGATAGCATTTGTTTGCATACAAAGTATACTTTTGAACCCTTGTATTGATTGTTTGGCTGATAAATAATATAGAGTTTCTTTTGCTAGTCCTACATATAGAAAAATACATGCATTTGATCATGCTTATACTGATGTATGTGTTCCTTAGAGGACAAAAACTCCTGGTGAATATATTAATATTCTTGGCATCAATTGTGCACTTTATTTTGTTACTTTTATATTTGATTTTTTTAGAAAAGTTTGGGCATATACTATGAAGACTAAAGATCAGGTTATTAATGTCTTCAAAGAGTTTCATGCCAGAGTTGAAAGGGAGATAAAAGACAATTGAAATGTATAAGATCATATAATGATAGTGAGTACACAAGATTGTTTAATGATTATTGCAGTCACATAATATCCAACATGAGATGACAATTCCTATTACACCTCGATAATGCAATTACAGAGAGGATGAATCGTACTATCATGGAAAAGATCAAATGTATGCTTTCACAAACAAAACTACCCAAAAAGTTTTATGATAAGGCTTTAAGGACTACAATTGATGTGATCAACTTATCTCCCTATACAGTCTTAGAAGGTGATGTTACAGAGCTTATATGGTCGAGAAAGATATTTCCAATAAGCATTTGAGAGTGTTTGGTCATCGTGGCATTTGTATATGTCCTAGACAATAAAAGATCCAAGTTGTATGGTAAGACAAAAGAATGTATTTTTCTTAGCTACTCATATGATCAATTTGGTTACAAGCTTTGAGATCTAAAAAAGCATAAGGTGTTTAGAAGTAGAGATGTGATCTTCTTTGATGATCAAACCCTTGAGGATTTATAGAAGGAGACATTAGCCAAGACTTTCGTAGAAAGATTAGCTGATTGTGACCTAGTTACACCTCCAGTATATTAGGGTGATGGGAGATATATATAGGAAGATAGTGTAGAGCTCGATGTTGATCTACCTGTAGGAAATATTGAGCAAGAAAGTTGGAGAGTAGCTTCTTGCAGAACCTTCATTGAGAAGATCTTCTAGACAATGTCAACCTTCCAAAAGATATTCTACATATGAGTATGCGATGCCATCGATGAGTAAACCAAAGAGTTACTAGGAAGCAATTGAAAATGAGTAGATAAAGAAATGGTTAGTTGCTATGGAAGAAGAGATGGATATTCTATAGAAGAACCACATATATGATTTGGTGCAACTACCAAAGAGAATGAAAGCCTTGAAGAACAAGTGAGTTTCTGTGTCAAGACTTAAGAATATTGTTTTTAACCAAAGTACAAAGTTAGATTGGTTATGAAAGGCTTTGGTCAAAAGAAATGTATTGACTTTGAAGAGATTTTCTTTTACGTTGTTAAAATATCTTCTATTCGTGTTATTCTTGGTATTCTTTGTTTGCTAGGACTTTGAGGTTGAGTAGTTAGATGTGAAGACTACTTTTCTTCATGGTAATTTGGATGAGGAAATTTATATAGAGCAACCAGAAGGCTTCAAAGTCAATGGTAAAGAAAATTTTGTTTGTAAGTTAAGGAAGAGCTTGTATAGGCTGAAGTAATCTCCAAGATAGTGATATAGAAAATTTGATTTATTTATGACTAAAAATGGATACAAAAGAATGGCTTCAGATCATTATGTATACATTAAATAGTTTGGTAAGGATTTCATTATTCTTCTACTTTATGTCAATTATATGCTTATCCTTGAAAAAGATGTGTATAATTGATAGGTTGAAAAAGGAATTGAGTGAATCATTTACAATGAAGGACATGGGGCCAATAAAATAAATACTGGGCATGAAGATTTTTTGTGATAGAAAAAATAAGAAGAGTTGGTTATCACATGAGAAATACATCGAGAAGATATTAGAAAGGTTTAGTATGAGCAATGTAAAGCGCTTGATTCTCCTCTTTCAGGTCACTTCAAGTTATGCTCAGAGTAGAGTCCGTCAAGTGATGAGAAGAAGGAGAAGATGCAAAATGTTCCTTATGTTTCAGCAGTTGAAAATTTAATGTATGCGATGGTATGTACGAAGTTGGATATCACATATGAGGTGTTACTAGCATATTTTTGTAAATCCAAGCAAAGAGCATTGGGCGAGTGAAGTGGGTTTTGAGATATCTCAAAGAAAGCTCGAGGTTTGTTTGACTTTGAAGGTAGACCACCTACATTGACAAGTTACAGATGCATATATGTCAAGAGATATTGATACGAAAATCCACATCAAGTTTTGTACTTACTTTTGGGGAGCTATGTCATAGCAATCTAATTTGCAAAAGTATATTGCTCTCCACCAAAGAGGCAGAATATATTGCTGCTATAAAAGTTTGTAAGAAATATTATGGATGAAAGAATTCTTAAAAGAATTAGGGTTGAAACATAAAATTTATATGATATATTATGACAGCCAAAGCGTCATCCATCTATATAAGAATACAACTTTTTCTTCCGAGTCGAAGCACATAGATGTCAGATACCACTGAGTTCAAAATGTACTTGAAGAGAAGCACTTACAACTTCAGAAAATTTATACATCTGATAATGGAGCAGACATGTTGCCAAAGAAAAGAAAGGCGTAAGATCTGCCGACAATTGGTCGCACATAACTTCATCTTGAAGAGTTATGAGACTACCTCCTTATGAGCTAAAAGAGGAGGTTGTTTGGTAGATGACTCAATTCAAAGATACAACCAATTTCCTCTTTAATCTAAACCCTAAGTCTAATTAGGAGGTGTGGTGGCTAGGAAAAATAGGAAAAAATACAATAAAAGGGCGTAAAATTACAATAGAAACGTGATTTAAAAAAAGGAGAAAAAGATAAAAAAAATAAGAAAAAAAGGAAGGAAAGAAGACAAGGACAATGCAAAGACTCTTCTTATTCATCCAAACAGTATTCTCATCTCATGTTAGATCAGATCTATAGTGAATTCTTACTGTGATTGCTTGGGGAGGTTTTGAATATCATGCTGTGACATAATCCTTGTATCCAAATTATTCTTTTATGATTGTTTTGGATTTTGGGCAAGAGACTTTGAAAATTATATATTCACTATATTTATAGTAGATTTTCTATAGTTTACCACGTGATTTTTAACCCTACATATTAGAGGGTATTTCACGTAAATCTTAACGTCCTATTTGATTATAATTTTCATTTAATTCCATTCATGGGTCTACTAGTATTTGTTCACATATAAAATATTCTCTTTTTATCTCATCATACGATGAGCATCCCTTAGTTCACATTATTTGATTTTTTTTAAACCTAATATATCTACTCAAGTTCATGTAATTATGCTTCAAGAATTAGGTGAGCTATATATGGTTTAGCAATTCTAATGATTTTGATTTTTTCTTGAGTTATGATATCATATAAAACCAAAATAATTTAATTGATTTCTCCAGAAATCTCAATCAAGAAAACCAAAATAGGACCCATGAGACCAACCAATTGATTGTGTAGATGTTGTCATGTGTATACCATAAAAAAATATAGGTAAGATTAATTAATTAACTAATTATGTTCAGTGTTGATTTAGTTGTGCCACTTGTCACTCCAATTAACGTTTGGTCAAAGTTCATTGTTGGTATAATATTTAATTGCTTCATCTTACGAAGATCCAAAGGATGATTGTGACATTATAGTTGCATTATCAATTGGATGAAATTATACTCTTATTAATATGATTAAGAGATTATTCTTTTATATCCGATTTGATGAGAAGTTTTAGGCATAATTATGTATCTTTGAATAGGATTCCTAGTAAATCAATTATATTAATTTTTTAAAGTTATGGATCATAAAAACCTAACTTATGACACAACATATTGTTCTAAAAGTTATAGATCTTTAATTCACATGAAAAAATGTAGATTTAATACTTTTAAATATTTTATTATTTATCTAAAAATAACCTACGCAACTCTATCACTCATACACGTCATATCAGATAATGTACGTAATTACGCTATACACGCCATATCCCAACTATATGTATGAACCGAATGATGCCGCATTTCCCATTTGGATGTTCAACCCTACTTCGTGCTTTACAGCGTATACGCATGCCGCACTCTCTCTCTCTCTCTCGATGTTCAACCCCACTTCTGTGCTTCTTTTGTATACGCATCACTCTCTCTCTCTCTCTCTGGATGTTCAACCCCACTTCCTGTGCTTCTTTTACAGCCATGTATACGCATGCTGCACTCTCTCTCTCTCTCTCTCTCTGGATGTTCAACCCCACTTCCTGTGCTTCTTTTACTACCATGTATACGCATGCTGTACTCTCTCTCTCTCTCTCTCTGGATGTTCAACCCCACTTCCTGTGCTTCTTTCACAGCCATGTATACGCATGCTGCTCTCTCTCTCTCTCAATCTGGTCTTTTTCTGTTCTCTCTCTGTGACTGATGAGCTGCTCCTCTATATAAAAAGAGGGCGGGAGAGAGTAACCGCACCTCGACACCTCGTCCCAGCAACCGACGGAACCCCATGCCTTACCCTTCCCATCTCGTTTCTCTCGACCCACCAGGGAAGGGAAAGGAAAGGGTTATAAATAGCAGCCCGCCACCATCGCTGCCCTTCACTTCATGCCAACCACTCTTTTCTGAAGAAAGAGAGAAGTTCCACTGCCATCACTTGCATCCCCTACTTGGGAAAGGCTAGACACATACATATCTATCTGAAGACACAAGCTGCAGCGGCGTGTTTCTGTTTGTTCTTCCTTGCTTGCTGCATACCAACTGATCGAGCCTAGTTGGGGAAGCGGATGTGCGAGGTGGGGTACAGCGGCGCTGCCATGTCTCACTTCACCGACCTCCTCGGGGACCCCCTCTGCCGTGTCCGCCACTCCCCTTCCTTCCTCCTGCTGGTCCGTATTCCCTCTCTCTCTCTCTCTTTTTGTTGTTCCATTCTTTCCGATCATCTCCTGTTTCTGAGTTAACGCACTTTGGACATGCTTTTGTGATCTTATTCTCCTCACTAAGTAGGCGTATGCGAATAAGCACAATCATAATGTTAATAAAGGTCGCGGAGATGGTTAGCGGGCCGCAGAAGGGGATCGTTGGGCTTGTCCGCGGGCGCATCAAGACCGTGGCCTGCGGCACCCCTTGCTTTGTTATTACCCTCACCGACGACGCACCACATCGCCCCCATCTTTGCGAAGATGGACCTCCGCGGCTGCCCCCGTTGCCGGTGACTCTCACCACCCGTTAATCTCCCTCATCACACTAATCACTGTCATTAATACTAATTTAATCGAGTGGCTTCCTTAGGCGAAGGGGGCTCGCACTGACGCTGGTGCAGAGGATGGAGGAGTGGTCCAAGGAGAAGGGGGCGGGGTACGCGTACATGGCGACGGAGAAGGACAACGAGGTGCGGTTAGTCCCAGTTCCGTACCCCCGCCATCCTGGTGCACCCCGTGTTAGCCCACCGCCTTCCCGTCCCCCCACGCGTCGCCATCCTCCGCCTCACCCCCGCCGATGCCGAGGCCCTGTACCGCCGCCGCTCCGCCGCCACCGAGTTCTTCCACCGCAGATCCCGTGATCCCTCCCACCCGTGAACGAGCGCGCGTGGGCCCTGTCCCGCAGATCCCGTGATCCCTCCCACCCGTGAACTCCGTAACAGGGCGTGGATGATTGCACCTTCCGCTAATCTAATCTAATCTAATCTAATCGAGTGGCATCCTTCGGCTAAGGCGGATTGCTCCGAAACTGGTACAGCGGATGGAGGCGTGATCCAAGGAGAAGGGTGCGGAGTACGCGTACATGGCGACGGAGAAGGACAACGTGACGTCGACGCCGTCCCTTCCTCGCCGTCCCTCCTGCGCCCGTGCTCCCGTGAACACCCACCCGTGAACGACCGCTTGTGGGCCCGGTCCCGCAGGTCCCGTGATCCCGTGAACACCCACCCGTGAACGACCGCGTGTGGGCCCTGTCCCGCAGGTCCCGTGATCCCGTGAACTCGGCAACAGGGCGTGGGGGACAGCGGCTGCCGAGCGGTGGCGGCGTGCGAGCCGCTCCCATCGCACTAATCACTGTCTTGAGTGCTAATCTAATCGAATGGTATCCTTATGCGAAAGGGGATTGCACCCAAGCTTGCAGAGGATGAAGAAGTAATCTAAAGAGGAGGCGGAGTACGCGTACATGGCGACGGAGAAGGACGCCGTGACATGGCTGGCGGGGGCGAGCCGCACGCAGTGTTGTGCACGTGACGGAGTTCACGGGTGGGAGTTCAGAGGGGTGCGAGGGATCACGGGACCTGCAGGGCCAGGCGCACTCGTCCTACCTGCGCCTGCGCCTGCGCCTGCGCCTGCGCCTCTGTCTGTGTCTCTACAGCGACGCCGAGGTTTCCGATCGTGATGACCATTGGCGACTGAAACGGGACCCGTAGGAGCAATATGTGGATCCCATCAACGCTGGCTTAAGGTATCTAAGTGGGTGAACGTTTGTGCGTATTGCTTTGCTCACGCTGTCGCGGTCACCATCACCTCACGGGTGCACTTTTGAGACGGCGTGGTTCACGCATTGTCTATAAAATGATTCTTATAGTACTCATAGTACAAGACTACGAGCGATTGTGTGATGGTACAAGACCTACGAGCGATTGTGTGAGAGATATGGCAAAGGGTATGGGTGTGATGCTAATGGTTTATGCGCTTCTGATATTGGTTACTTTGTTTTGACAGTTAATGGACAAAGCGTGAAAGAGTGCTGCGATCACCGCCTCAGATGCTGTCCCCCACAGACAGCATCTCTTGGAGTTACTAATAGCACTATGTAGTTTGTAGTTTTAAATGAGTCTTTGTGATTAACTGTTAGGGTATGTTTTATTATTGTAATATGTGTGTATGTTTTTATTTTGTATCCATGAATGATACTCCATTAAATCTATGAACTAAACGGGGAGTTTAAATCAGTGTGTATCATGATAAAACTTTTATTATTTTATTATGCACAATATATTTTTCCTTTTTTTTTTTTTTTAAATCTCAGGTTTGATGCGGGCACAAGGCCAGGCATCGGAAGCCTCGCAGCGGCGTCGACGAAGCCTCGGCCTCGGGGCTCGTCCACGGCGAGCGCAAGCGCCACCGCGGCGGCCTCCGGCGGCGGCAGGGTGCACCGGTGCTCGGTGTGCCTGAAGACGTTTCCCTTGGGGCAAGCGCTGGGGGGGCACAAGAGGTGCCACAACGACGGGAGTGTCGGCAGCGGCACTGCCGCGGCGGCGATGACGTCGTCGGAGGGCGAGCTCGAGGCACAGGGCGTTCTATCTGAACGCGCCAGCGTCGCCGGACCCGGAGTTGGACGACGTCAAGCGTTGGGTGGCGGCGGCGGTGAAGGAGGAGGAGGAGGTGCAGAGCCCGCCGGCTTTCAAGAAACCGAGACCTGTCATCCCGGCATGAGCGAGTGAACCGCTCTTTCTTGTCTGTTTTACTTGATGACGATTCTTCCTCGACTTGTCGACTTTCAGTTCTGACTTAAACAGAAGCCACAAGAATAGGCGGGCGAGCAAGTGTTGTATCTCGGTGATGGTTCTCTTTCTTGGCCGCAAAGCTACCCTTCCTTGATACAACACCGCTTTCCTTGATGCTTTAACGGGACTACTACCTCTACAAAAGCTGTCAATCCAACTCCACCATCTGTTAGCGCAACTTATATATTTCGCGACTTTTCAAAACTATCCTCTTGAAGTGAAGAATTCAATTGATAAGCTTTAGTCTCTGCTCTGTTTTTCTTGAGAGTAAAGTAAGGAAAGAACTCGCTAACGGGAGTTAAAAGAAAAAGGAACTCGCCAACTGAGCTCATAGTGGCTGATTCTCTAATTACCTGTGTTTCTCGCTACACGAGAGTACTGATAACCTAAGCAGGAGGAGCATATTGAATTAACAGACGGGAATCACACCCTCCGGTTCATCATTCAGACAGATGCGCAATTCCGCTTTTATACAATCCTTTTTGGTCATCGTCCAAAATGTTCCTTACTTCTTGCTATCCTCATGAGTCATAAGTGCTGTAATCAGTCTCAATAATAAGGCTTTCTTTTCCTTTAGTAAGTAGTCGAGTGATTCCTTCCCTATAGATAGATAGGTCAATGCCGGAGTTTGTCTCGCCCGGGTAGAGCTCAAAGAATGGCCCACTACACTCACTCACAATAAAAGATAAAGAGAGGAGAGCATCCGCTCCTGGATCAAAATGCTTTCTTTTGTCAACTCCGTGTAGTTGTCTTGGTCAACAAAATCCTAGCATGAAGAATTCCCTCTTTTTTTCTTTTTTTTTTCCTTCGCAACATGCAATGCGATGGCAACACACGTGAGGTCGCACCTTTGATAGGTTTGGACCCGATAACACTTTGGTCCTGCCTTCTTGCTCCTTACTCTGAGGCAGAGCAGAGGCACCACACCGAAATAACAGTTGCCAATAGATAGGTTCAGGTGATTGACCGAGCCGAGTATATGTTTTCGTGTTTCGTGCTCTTGTTTCACAATATGAATAAGTAGACAACTAGAGAAGAAGAGGCTTTGGAAGCGGATTCCTATTCCTGTTGATCTGCGCAAAGTGATGTTCGAAAGTCAGCTCCATAAGCAGTTGAAACAGAATCAGGCAGTCAACGTTGTTCAAAAGTCAGCTGCATGTCCTACGCAAGAAGAAGAAGAAGCAGCAGCAGCAGCAGCAGCAGGGAACGATTCTTCAAGTTGAGTTGGGGCAAGACTTGGTGCGTTGGGTAGGTTAGTTTCTTTTCCTACAGTCCGATCTTCTGCTTCGAAGAGAGATAGATTCAATTCTTCAATTCCTATTAGCACATCAGCGTCAGTGGCTAAAGAATGATTAGTTGCTCGGGGTGAGGAGCAGCAGCAGGGTCTGTTTGAGTTGAATCGACTCGAGAAGCAAAGAAGGGATGTCAAACAGCTGACATCAAGCAGGTACACAGGAAAGGAATGTAAGGCGGAAGATGGGAAACTTACTAGATAGGGCAAAGATGCATTTCTAACTCCTGCTCCTGTGTCAAATCCCTAGTCTGATCCAGTTCAGTATTCCTCACATGCTGAAGAACACTTCTTTCTCGTCAAATGCTCGAGTCCAACTCTACTTAGGGCAGATCAATCCCCTTATTCTTACAACCAACTAATATCTATACTCGTACTCGGGCTCGCGAACATTATCCAAGTGAAGGCAATAAGGCTGATTTCGAGTCGTCGAACAGAGGTTTCTGATAGAAGATGAGATTATTTAACATGATAGAAGATGAGATTTTCCCCAACTGTACAAACAAATCTCACTGTTCAGTTGAGGAAAATCCTCAACCTCAACATGTATAAATAAGCATTGTATTCACCTGATTAAAATGTACTTTTTTTTTTAATCTTTACTTTACATTTTATCATGGTATCATAGCCTCTTGTCCAGAGTAAGTTCTCTTATCGCTGTCCAACAACAGAAATAGAGATCATTCGTAGCCCTCTATCGTTGATCTCTGAACACGCTCCAGGAGGCAATCAAAGCCTACCTCGTTTGCCGTTCAGCTCCGAAAATTGACAACTGCAACTTTCCCATGCTTCATCTCATTCTTCCACATCTCTGGCAACGATCCCACCACTATTATTGCAGGTTGATCTACCAAATCAATCTACTTTCCTCTTTGGCAAAGCGTCAGAGGAGTTCCTTCCTCAAGTTTCTTCCTGGACATTAACTACACCATCAACCAATTCCTCAAAATCGGCAGCCTGTCAACTATCAACAAGACCTAGGTCATCACTGACGACGAAGAAGTCTTCTCCCTCTTTGCATTTTGTCAAACAGGTGACGAAGAGGAGGCTAAGGCCACACAAGGAGAAGGCCCTCATCTACCCTAGGTGCAACTCCACCAACACCAAGTTCTAGTTCTGCCACTACAACAACTACAGTCTCACCCAACTTACTTCTGCAAGAGCTGCATGCGGTATTGGACCGAGGGTGGAACGCTTAGGAACATCCCTGTAGGTGGTGGATCAAGAAAGAAGAAGAGAAACTTCATCTCCTCTGTCGCCACCAACTCTTCCTCCTGTTCTCTCATCATAGCACCCACGAATCGCCTCAACTTCCATAAAGTTGCACCGATCTCAAATGCCAAGAACTCTTAATACTCTATCCATCATTATCGCTGCTATGCAAGGAACAATAGTTCTTCTCATGGTGAAACACCCAGGTTACAGCACCTGTGCGACCCTCCAGCAGAGTTCTATGCTGCAATAATCTTCACATTCTTCATCGCCCAGATCCTCAGTTGTAAGAACTATTGAACGAAGATCTGTAGCTTTACCTAGGATGAAGCACGGCACACCGTGCTTAGTCACAGTTATCCTCTCACTCTCATTCTATAACTAAAGACGCCCATCTTGCTTTCTTAAATTTGTACATAGTCTCAATATGTCTTCATCATCTATCCGCCATCGCCCTCAGAGAGAAACATAGCACTCCTCAACATTTTAGGGTGCTAAGGCTTAACGTGCGTAGCTTTAGTGAGCGGTGCGAAAGCTAGGGGATAAAGTAAAAGCTACAGTGACACTATGTCTCAATAACACAAGAACTGGGATTACACTCGAACTGGAACTCTATTTCGGTAAGATGCTTAGTGCATGCGTGCGTGCGTGAAGTAAAGTTCAATTCCTTCTTTTTCACATTCAAATATATCTAGTGGTAAGATGCTTAATCGATTATATCTACTAAGGTGCGCTATAAAATACTCTTATTCGGTTTGTTTACTCCATTCTACATTAGGAGAGATAAAGATAGATTTGATTTTAAGCGGCACCTGCCCCCAGAGTAAGCAGGGAAGAACAGTAGATTCCATTTCTGTTTCTAAGGCTTATAATAAATGATTTGTTGCTTGATGGAGACTATTAGTTTGGCAAGTTCTTTAGTCCCACATCTCTAATTTCTGTTTTGCTATCCCCTATTGATGCTATAAAAAGGGGTCTAGGCTTTCTAGGTAGATACACCATAGGCACCACAAGAAAAGCCGCTTTTGATTTAATTTCATTAAGTTCATATTAAATATTTTGGGCTTTTCTTGTTTAGTAGTTTTAGGTGCTTTATGGCTAAGAATAATTTCTAAGGCATTTGTAATTGTCCCTTTTTATAAGAGATTTGTTCCTCCTTCGTTCATGGGCGTAGGTCAATTGACCAACCACGTAAATTCGATGTCCTTGTTTCTTTTATTCTTTTCTATTTATTATCTTTATTGGATTGCCAAATTACCTTGTGGTAATTTCCTAGGGCCAGCTCTGACAAACTGGTATCAGAGCCTGGTTTTGGGATCTTTTGGCAACAATGACAATAACAAAGATTGTTGTCGAAAAATCGCGAAATATCAACCCGCATGTGACTCAAGATGGAGGCTATTACGGTTTTAAGGCGGAGTTGATTTGGCACTCTGAGGAGTTGAGAAAATTTGGATGGCATGTCGAGAGGAAGATTTTGCGGTATGGATAAGAAGGCTCGATCTAGCATTATTCTAAATCTTTACGAGGTTTTAAGGAGGTAGCTATGGAGACTACGGCTAAGAGCATGTGGGACAAGCTTAAAGCCTTATATATGAAGAGGACAATGGAGAACCGTCTTTACTTGAAGCAGAGTTTATATATGCTTCGGATGATTGATGGTACATCTATACTCTCACATCTTGATAAATTTGATTCATTAGTTATGGATTTGGAGAATATAGATGCAAAGATTGATGATGAGAATAAGGCCCTGTTACTTTTGTGTTCTCTCCCCCAATCCTTTAAGTATTTTCATGAAACTATGATTTATGGAAAAGAAACAATTTCATATCAGGAAATTAAATCTGCATTAAAATCTAAGGAGCAGATTGATAGGGATATCACTGGGGAGAATAGAGGAAATCGGAGTGCAGTTGTCGAGGTAGAAGCGATAAAGAAAATTTGACAGTAGTATATCTAAATCTAGATCTAAATCTAGACATAGAAATTTGGAATGCAGATATTGTCATAAAATGGGGTACATTAAGGCTGATTGCTTTAAATTGAAAAATAAATTAAAGCAAAAGGAAAAAATTATTGAGAAAACTATCGAGTCCGCTGAAGCTAGTGTTGCAGCTGATGAGAATTTTGGAAATATTTCTTTACTCGATGACAAGACAAGGTCTAAAATGAATAGATTTTAGATTCGGGTTGTTCTTATCACATGTGTCCCAATAGGGATTTATTTTCCACATATGAATCTTGTAATGGTGGAATTGTTTTGATGGGCAATAATGCCGCGTGTGATGTTATTGGTAGAGGCATAATCCGAATTAAAATGCATGATGGTATTGTGAGGATACTCACTAATGTTAAACATGTTCCTGATTTGAAAAAGAATCTCATCTCTTTAAGCACCCTAGAGGCTCTTGGGTGCAAATACACAGCTGAAGGTGGAGTTATGAAAGTTTCTAGAAATGCCCTTATTGTTATGAAAGCTTGTAGGTCCGTAGCTTGTATATTTTGCAGGGAACTACTATCACAGGATCAGTTGCAGTCTCGTCATCATCTGACATCACCAAATTATGGCATATGCATTTGGGTCATATGAGTAAAAAAGGTTTGAGTATGTTGAGCAAAAGAGGTCTTCTTTGTGGACAGAGTACTGGGCCACTAGATTTTTATGAACACTACATTTTTGGAAAGTAGAAAAGAGTCAGCTTCTATTCTCCGGTAATTCACAAAACAAAAGGTACTCTTGACTATATTCATTCAGACCTTTGGGGTCTAGCTCATGTTCAGTCTAAGGGTGGTGTCAGGTATATGTTGACTTTCATTGATGATTATTCTAGGAAAGTTTGGGTTTATTTTCTGAAGCATAAAAATGATGTTTTTCTAACCTTTAAACAATGGAAGACTTTGATTGAGAAGCAAACAGGTAAACAGATTAAGCGGCTTCGAACAGATAATGGTATTGAATTTTGTGAAGGTGACTTTGATAAATTCTGCAAAAATGAAGGAATTGTTCGGCATCGCACTGTTAGGATGATGCCTCAGCAAAATTGGTGTGGCCAAACGTATGAATAGAACACTCTTAGAAAGAGCAAGGTACAAAGCACGATTGGTTGCAAAAGGCTATAGTCAGGTACATGGTATTGATTTTAATGACGTATTTTCATATGTTGTTAAACATAGCTTTATTCGTGTTTTGCTTGCTTTAGTTGCCATGTATAATTTGGAATTAGAGCAACTTGATGTCAAGACAGCTTTCTTACATGGTGAACTTGAAGAGCAAATTTACATGGAGCAAACTCATGGATTTGAAGTTGACGGTAAGGAAGATCATGTTTGCTTATTAAGAAATCCTTGTATGGATTGAAGCAATCTCAAAGACAGTGGTATAAGAGATTTGATTCCTTTATGTTGGGTCATGGTTACATAAGGAGTATGTATAATAGCTGTGTCTATTTTCGGAAATTAAATGATGGCTCTTTTGTGTATTTGTTACTTTATGTTGATGACATGCTTATTGCAGCTAAGAATTTATCAGAAATTCACACTTTGAAAATGCAACTGAATAGTGAATTTGAAATGAAAGATTTGGGAGCAGCTAAGAAGATTCTTGGCATGGAGATCAAAAGAGATCGAGGAGTTGAAAAATTATTTCTGACCCAGAAAAATTACCTCAAGAAAGTCTTTGAGAGGTTTGGCATGAAAAATGCTAAGTCAGTGAGTACTCCTCTTACTAGTCATTTTCGGCTATCTGCTGCTCAGTCACCACAATCAGTTGAAGAGGACGAATATATGGTGAAAGTTCCATATTCCAGTGCCATCGGTAGTATTATGTATGCAATGGTCTGTACTCGTTCTGATATTTCACAAGCAGTTAGTTTGGTTAGCAGATATATGTCTTGTCCAGGTAAAACACATTGGCAGGCTGTGAAATGGATTCTTAGATACTTGCAAGGGACTTCAGATGCTTGTTTGGAGTTTGGAAAAAATTCTAATACTTTGATTGGTTTCGTCGACTCTGATTATGCTGCAGATCTTGATAAACGAAGATCTCTGACAGGCTATGTATTTTGCGTTGGCGGTTGTGCAGTTAGTTGGAAAGCTTCTTTACAACCTGTCGTGGCTTTATCTACTACAGAGGTAAAATATATGACAGTAACAGAGGCGATCAAAGAAGTTTTATGGTTAATAGGTTTGTTTAGCGAATTATATCAGCATCAAGATGTTACTACAATTTACTGTGATAGTCAAAGTGTTATTCATTTGACTAAAGACCAGATGTATCAGAGGAAAACACATCGATGTGAAGTTTTATTTTATTCGGGATACCATTGCCAAGGGAAAGGTCCTTGTTCAGAAAATTCATACGAAAGACAATCCAGCTGATATGCTTACAAAGCCTCTTCCGGTTTACAAGTTCAAGTAGTGCTTGGACTTAATTGGTATTCATCGTTGGTGATTGCCCATTGGGGCTTTTGTGAAGAAGGTGGAGCAAGTTTTACTAATTGTTAATGTTGGGACATGCCAATTTGGAGATTTGTTAGTTTGGTAAATCCTTTAGTCCCACATCTCTAATTTCTGTTTTGCTATCCCCTATTGATGCTATAAAAAGGGGTCTAGGCTTTTTAGGTAGATACACCACAGGCACCACTAGAAAAGCCGTTTTGGATTTAATTTTATTAAATTCATATTAAATATTTTGGGCTTTTCTTGTTTAGTAGTTTCAGGTGCTTTATGGCCTAGGAATAATTTCCTAAGACATTTATAATTATCCCTTTTTATAAGAGATTTGCTCCTCCTTCGCTCGTGGATGTAGGTCAATTGATCGAATCATGTAAATTCGATGTCTCTGCTTTCTTTTATTATTTTCTGTTTATTATCTTTATTAGGTTACCAAATTACCTTGTGGTAATTTCTTGGGGCTAGCTCTAATAGAGACAACAAGTGGAGCCGGTAAAATTCATATGCTAGGGAAGTCCAGGTGCTTTACTTGAATCCGTGTTAGGAGTGACTGCCTCAGCGCTCAAAGAAAGATGAAATGAATCAATTCGTGTTGGATATACGAAGAGTCTCTCTTGCATATTATATAAGAACATAAGCAAATGGCTTCTTTCTCTCATTCTCAATGACATAATGAAAAAGGTGAAAGACACACCTATGACTCTGGTGTTAATTAACTACTGAGAGCGGAGTTTTGATGAGATGCATCCTTCAATAATTAATTATATATATATATATAATTTGTGGAATTATTTTCATTGTTTAAGATTTTAATATATAGAAAGAGGCACATAATAATACTAATTTGGGAGAGGATCAATATTGTATCGTTAGCAAGGAATTCCCTTTTAAGTATCTTTTCTCTACAGGCCTAATTAACCGTGTGTAAAACAAAAAAAAAATGTTAAAAAGAAAAAAAAAACCTCACTGCTCGCCCCATCGCCTCACACCTTTCCGAGGAATGAAATATTGGCTTGCATGAACCAATATCTTCTCCCACCCCAATCCGAATCCCTTCCTTCCCACACCTCGTTTCCTTTCCTTTTCTTCATCGTCAGCCATGCCGGTGTTCACGTTGCCATCAATAACCAGGCGAAATAAAAAAAAAAAAAAAAAAGGATTTTGAAAGCCATAATATTCCCACCATCCACCAGTTCACGATTTTACCATATTTTCTTTGGGATCACTGACAGATTTAATTCCTTAGCTATCACAGCCACACCGACCGACACCTTTAAAACTAATAAAAGTATATTTGGCAACGGAATCAAAACTGTTTCTTTCTGTTAATGGTCGGACAATTAATCCTTTCCACTATATTTTTAGAGATGCTTTGATCCTTTATATCTCTGCTCAATACACAGCTTATTCTCTAATCGGAGTCCTACCACATGGCCGACGAAGAAGGTGATATGCCCTGACATCTTTCGTTTTGAGTTCTTACCGTCATCCTTATTCAAAAGATTCTTTTTCATTTTCTTCCCCCCTCTCCTCTTCTTTCAGGTTCGATTCTGGATGACTCTCCGATCGAGCAAGTTCGGTTGACAGTCCCACCAACAGACGATAACACATTGCAGGTCGTGACGTTCCGAACATGGTTGATCGGGCTCCCATTTGCATCCTCGGGTCCGTAATTGCAGCATTATCTGCTTACCGACAGCAACTGTTCTATTTACCACAAGTCTGCGTCAACATCATCGTGCTCATCGTCGGGAAACTAATGGCTAATACGCTACCAAACAAAGTGGTGCGGATGCCATACACAAACTGGAGTTTCTCGTTGAATCCGGGACCCTTCAACTTGAAAGAACATGTGGTGACCACCATACTGGCCGGCACGGAAGGTGCTTCTGCCGGCCTCGACATAATATCCATGTCCAAGATCTTCTACCACAAGGATATCCCATTACTGCCGGCCATGCTGCTGGTGCTATCGGTTCAGGTGATTTCTTCTAGTATCGAGAAATTGGTATTAAAAAATTATTATTTATTCTTTTTTGGTTAGAAAAAGGGTAATAATATGGTGCTGAATTCTTCTTCGATGGTTTAGTTAGTTAATTCTAATTGATCTTTCCCTACTTCCGGTGAAGAAGTAACGGCTTTAAATGCCTTATGGTTTGTAGTTTCTTGGATATGGGTTTGCTGGCATGTTCATGAAGTTGCTAGTTGACTCGCCTTATATGTGGTGGCCTTCCACTCTAGTAGACGTCTCCTTCTACAGGTGGTGTGCCTCTCCTTGTAAACAAACAATGCAAAAGACAAGAGACTTTTGTTTTTTATAATGTATTTATTTAACATGTCTTCGTTGTTTTCACTCGCAGAGCGTTACACGAGCCGGAGAAAAGAGCCAAGGGAAAATTGTCACGATATCAGTTCTTTCTCATAGTCATCATTGTAATTTTCACCTACAGCATCGTTCCTGTTTACCTTTTTCCTTCTATCACGGCTCTATCGTTCGTTTGTTGGATATGGAAAGACTCGATAACTGCGCAGCAAATTGGTTCTGGATTCCACGGATTGGGCATCGGGTCTTTTGCGCTAGATTGGATAACCATATCATCCTACGTGGGCAGTCCGCTGGCACTTCCTGCATTTGTGGTGATCAACATGACGGCTGGATTCATTCTCATTCTTTATGTTCTCCTGCCATTATTTTATTGGAATAATGTTTACGATGCCAAACGGTTTCCTATTTTTACTTCAAGTATTTTTGATGTCCATGGGCAATTTTACAATGTGTCCTGGTTTTAGATGAGAAGTCACTCACATTCAACGAAGAAGCATACAACAATTATTCGAAATTATACTTCAGCCCTTCTCTTATGCTTAGTTATAGTTTTACCTTGGCTGCTGTTACGTCAAGCATCTCTCATATTGCTCTCTTCTATGGGAGGTACGAACCGTAACTTTTTTATCTTGCAAATAAGTATTCATTGTAATGTTTTCGGTACAATTAGTGTGCTTTACGGTTGAAATAATTACCTTAGTCCTGATTTAGATGGCATGTTATAATCTTGTTGGCAGTGATAACTTCAGATAGTTCTCTTCTGGTGTTAAGCAGATCGATATGGCTACAATTTGTCGATTCATATCGGCGTCCGGTGCAAGATGTTCACACGAGGTTGATGAAACAAAATTACGAGCCTATTCCCCGGTGGTGGTTCTACTCTCTCCTCTTCTCCATGATGGGATTTTCGATCTTGGTATGCGAACTATTTAACGATCAACTTCAGCTTCGCTACTGGGGAGTTCTATTGGCTTGTGCCTTGGTGGTTATATTGTTGCTTCCAGAAGGTGTCATGCAAGCTACTACCGGTTCGGTAAGATGAATCTTGAGTCAACGTTGTAATATTTTTCTTCTAATCCAGCTTAAAATAATGATTATTATATTTCAGGTATTTACAACTAAGCTTTTATTAGAGATCACATTTGGGTACTTGCAATCGGGTAAACCTATTGCAAATATAGCATTCGCAACATACTGCACTACTGCACTTAATATGGCAAAATTTTTCATTGTACAACTGAAGCTGGCACATTACATGAAGATTCCTCCAAAGTAATGTTCTTGATCCAGGTATTTTCTGGATCACTGTGTTATATCCTTATCTAGCTAGTATCTGAACAAATTTGAAAATTAAGATGCATCACAATTTACGAAGAATTCTATATTATTATTATATTGTACTTACCATCCTATATGTTTTGTTTATATGTAGATGCCAGGTAATCTGCTAGCATGCATGGTTAGCTTTAGTGTCCAATGGTGGACTTTACAATCGGTGAAGAATATATGTTATCCAGAATTATTGCCCAAGGGAAGTCCTTGGACATGCCCTTGGGAAAGAAGATCATTCTCATTAGGAGTCACATGGGGTGTTATAGGTCCAACTAGAATGTTCTTTCCTCATGGCACATACTCCATCATCTTCATCTTCTTTATTATTGGACTCCTTGCACTAGTGGGAGTGTGGATGTTGTCACGTGTATACCCCGAAAAAGCATGGATAAGACTAATTAATTGGCCAGTCATATTTAGTGTTGGTACCATTGTGCCCCCTGGCACTACGGTTAATGTTTGGTCATGGTTTATAGTTGGTTTGATATTTAATTACTTTATCTTCCGAAGGTTCAAAGAATGGTGGGCACGTTATAATTATTTGTTATTGGATTGGATGGAGCATCTATTTTGACCATTTTTGTTATTCTTTTTCTTCAATCTCGAGGTATATATGGACCAAATTGGTGGGGTTTGGAGTTGGATGACCATTGCCCCTTGGCTCATTGTCCAACAAAGACCGGAGTTGTTGTAGAAGGTTGTCCCGTATTCAATTGAGATGATCACTAAATTTGATGAACATGTATATCACTATCGTTAATTTGTCAAAAGGATGTTATCATTTATGGTTCAGTTGTTAAAACAACATAATTTACCTTGTTTCAGTTGTTAAAATAGATACTTTTGCTTATTCAATCTCATTTTTTGGTATGGAGTAAAAAATAAAAAGGGCTCGAACAAATGAGGTGAGGTCTAAAGTTAACGCCGCACCCAAAATTTTCATATAAAAGGTTTATGAGAAAGTAATTGTTTTGCTAAAATCCTAACGAAAATTTAGAAATTATTGTATCTTATTCCTCTAATCCTGCCTTTTTTTTATCTTAACTTATGAAATCTCAACAAAAAAAAAACACCTTCATCTATGTGTTGTCATGTCCCGAATCAATCGAGATTATCATTGTCATTTATTTAAACAATACAATAGTATCAAAATAAAAGATTTAGATGAAAATTACTTATTCTAGAAGTTATTTATTTATCATTACAACTAAACCCATGGATGACATTTATTTATCATTATAATTAAGCCCACGGACTATGTGCTTATTAATCATGAATTACTATTTTTTTAAAAATATTGAATTATCGTGAGATTAACAATACAAGTCTAAAAGACTGTAAATTACTAATATCATCAAGTTTAACAATACAACGGTTCACCTATCGCATATATATAAGGGTTAAATTGGAAACGATATTTATAAATCTCATCAACTTTTGCCAATGCACTTTTTCATCGCACAACACTCTTAACACTCGGTATTACCCTCCGAGGTACCTACAACATTAGTGTTCTCAGCACCACTTAAATGAAAAATATTAGCTCAATTTATTCTCTTGTAGTGAAGTGAATATGTAGAAACGTGAACATGAGTATCTATGTGAGAAGGGATAAAATTAGACTTACATATTTATTGATGTAAATTAGTGCACAACATGTACATAAGAAGGGGTCCTTTGAACATCCTATCATGACCCTTCTTTCATATTTTCTTTCTTGATCCATTGCTTTCTCACTTTTACTTGTGAATTGAATCCTATGTGTGTCACTTGAGAGTTCAGCTTCTTCAATTAGTAGCTTCGACCACTTGAACGGAGTGCTACACAAACTCTGTGAGGAAACAAGGGATTATATATATAAGAAGCATAGTTTCTTTCTAAGATTGATAATTAACAAGCATGATGATAAGCATTGGATATTAGCCTTTGCAGGTGGAGAAGGGTACTTGGATGTGATCTTAACATGTTGCTCACCAAAGATGCTAGCTTGTAAAAGCTTGATACATATATCACGTTACATGTATCATCCTAGTGATGTGGAGATGCAACAAAACCAATATAAGAGATTTGGTTGAGAGTATACCTTTCTATATCTAGCAAGAACACATCTCAAAACCTAAAGAAATGAATAAACAAATGTCTCTAAAAGACAATGTCTTCCTTATCTCTTTGAGTTCAATGGCTTTCTGAACGTCTAAATTCTCGAAAGAATATGTACCTCAAGACTTACCTTATCTACAATAAGAATTAAGTGTAGTTTACTATGAAGAAAAGATATATTAAGATTCAGATATCGGTATCATGATAAGATCGTTCTCTTATGACTTTATCTGAATAAAATTTAAGTATAATCTATCGATTGAAATCATATATACATCCGATTTGCACAATTTAGATAGTAACATCTAACTCAATCTATGGACTCAAGTTCTTGTGTGTTGATGACCCAATTCACCCATAGTGGGTTTTAACAGCCCATAACTCATTTCCTTTTAACCTAAATCTTAAGTCTAATTAGGAGAGTGTGGTGGCTAAAAATAGAGAGAAAATTATAATAAAAGGATAGAAAACTGTAACAGCAATGTAATTCAAAAAGATGAGAAAATGGTAGGAAAAAAAAGAAAAAAAGGAAATAAATAAGACAAGGACAACATAAAGACTATTTTCATCCATCCAAAGAATATTCTCATCTCAAGTTAGATCAGATCTGTAGTGAATTCCTACTGTGATTGCTTGGAGAGGTTTTAGATATTGTGCACATTGACTTAATCCTTATATCTCAGTTATTCTCTTATGATTGTTGTTTGAGTTTTGGGCAAAAGACTTTATATTCATTATTTTTATAGTGAATTTTCTCTGCTTTTGCCCCATAGGTTTTAGAGGGATTTTTCACGTAAATCTTGATGTCCTATTTGATTGTGACTTTCGTTTAATTCTATTATGTTACAACCTATTAATATTTGTTCGCATACAAAGTTTCCTCTTTTATCTCATCAACTAGTATCGAGCTTGGTTTTGATGGCATTTAAGTTTTTATATTCGAACATGGAGGCCAATAGTGTTTCTTATTTTGATAGCATTTGTTTGCATACAAAGTATACTTTTGAACCCTTGTATTGATTGTTTGGCTGATAAATAATATAGAGTTTCTTTTGCTAGTCCTACATATAGAAAAATACATGCATTTGATCATGCTTATACTGATGTATGTGTTCCTTTGAGGACAAAAACTCGTGAATATATTAATATTCTTGGCATCAATTGTGCACTTTATTTTATTACTTTTATATTTTATTTTTTTAGAAAAGTTTGGGCATATACTATGAAGACTAAAGATCGGTTATTAATGTCTTCAAAGAGTTTCATGCCAGAGTTGAAAGGAGATAAAAGACAATTGAAATGTATAAGATCATATAATGATAGTGAGTACACAAGATTGTTTAATGATTATTGCAGTCACATAATATCCAACATGAGATGACAATTCCTATTACACCTCAAAGATAATGCAATTACAGAGAGGATGAATCGACTATTATGGAAAAGATCAAATGTATGCTTTCACAGCCAAGCTACCCAAAAAGTTTTAGGATGAGGCTTTGAGGATGACAATTGATGTGATCAACTTATCTCCCTATACGCCTTCTTAGATGGTGATGTTACAGAGCTTATATGGTCAGAGAAAGATATTTCCAATAAGCATTTGAGAGTGTTTGGTCATCGTGCATTTGTATATGTCCTAGACAATAAAAGATCCAAGTTGTATGGTAAGATAAAAGAATGTATTTTTCTTAGCTACTCATATGATCAATTTGGTTACAAGCTTTGAGATCTAAAAAAGCATAAGGTGTTTAGAAATAGAGATGTGATCTTCTTTGATGATCAAACCCTTGAGGATTTATAGAAGGAGACATTAGCCAAGACTTTCAGAGAAAGATTAGTCGATTGTGACCTAGTTACACCTCCAAAGATATTAGGGTGATGGGAGATATATGTAGGAAGATAGTGTAGAGCTCGATGTTGATCTACCAGTAGGAAATATTGAGCAAGAAAGTTGAGAGTAGCTTCTTGCAGAACCTTCATTGAGAAGATCTTCTAGACAATGTCAACCTTCCAAAAGATATTCTACATATGAGTACGCGATGCCATCGATGCAGAAACCAAAGAGTTACTAGGAAGCAATTGAAAATGAGTAGATAAAGAAATGGTTAGTTGCTATGGAAGAAGAGATGGATATTCTATAGAAGAACCACATATATGATTTGGTGCAACTACCAAAGAGAATGAAAGCCTTGAAGAACAAGTGAGTTTCAGGTTGAAGACTTAAGAATATTGTTTTTAACCAAAGTACAAAGTTAGATTGGTTATGAAAGGCTTTGGTCAAAAGAAATGTATTGACTTTGAAGAGATTTTCTTTTCTGTTGTTAAAATATCTTCTATTCGTGTTATTCTTGGTATTCTTTGTTTGATAGGACTTTGAGGTTGAGTAGTTAGATGTGAAGACTACTTTTCTTCATGGTAATTTGGATGAGGAAATTTATATAGAGCAACCAGAAGGCTTCAAAGTCAATGGTAAAGAAAATTTTGTTTGTAAGTTAAGGAAGAGCTTGTATAGGCTGAAGTAATCTCCAAGATAGTGATACAGAAAATTTGATTTATTTATGACTAAAAATGGATACAAAAGAATGGCTTCAGATCATTATGTATACATTAAATAGTTTGGTAAGGATTTCATTATTCTTCTACTTTATGTCAATTATATGCTTATCCTTGAAAAAGATGTGTATAATTGATAGGTTGAAAAAGGAATTGAGTGAATCATTTACAATGAAGGACATGGGGCCAATAAAATAAATACTGGGCATGAAGATTTTTTGTGATAGAAAAAATAAGAAGAGTTGGTTATCACATGAGAAATACATCGAGAAGATATTAGAAAGGTTTAGTATGAGCAATGTAAAGCGCTTGATTCTCCTCTTTCGTGTCACATCAAGTTATGCTCAGAGCAGAGTCCGTCAAGTGATGAGAAGAAGGAGTAGATGCAAAATGTTCCTTATCTTTCAGCAGTTGAAAATTTAATGTATGTGATGTTATGTACGAAGTCGGATATCACATATGCAGTAGGTGTTACTAGCATATTTTTTGTAAATCCAAGCAAAGAGCATTGGGCAGTAGTGAAGTGGGTTTTGAGATATCTCAAAGAAAGCTCTGAGGTTTGTTTCAGCTTTGAAGGTAGACCACCTACATTGACAAGTTACACAGATGCATATATGTCAAGAGATATTGATACGCGAAAATCCACATCAAGTTTTGTACTTACTTTTGCAGGGGAGCTATGTCATAGCAATCTAATTTGCAAAAGTATATTGCTCTCTCCACCAAAGAGGCAGAATATATTGTTGCTATAAAAGTTTGCAAAGAAATATTATGGATGAAAGAATTCTTAAAAGAATTAGGTTGAAACATAAAATTTATATGGTATATTATGACAGCCAAAGCGTCATCCATCTATATAAGAATCAACTTTTTCTTCCGAGTCGAAGCATATAGATGTCGATACCATCGAAGTTCAAAATGTACTTGAAGAGAAGCACTTACAACTTCGTAAAATTCATACATATGATAATGGAGCAGACATGTTGCCAAAGAAAGAAAGGCAGAAGATCTGTCGACAATTGGTCGACATAACTTCATACTGAAGAGTTATGAGACAACCTCCCTTATGGGATGAAAGAGGAGGTTGTTTAGTAGATGACTCAATTCAAGATACAACCAATTTCCTCTTTAATCTAAACCCTAAGTCTAATTAGGAGGTGTGGTGGCTAGGAAATATAGGAAAAAAACTATAATAAAAGGGCAGAAAATTACAATAGCAACGTGATTCAAAAAAAGGAGAAAAAGATTAAAAAAAAATAAGAAAAAAAGGAAAGAAAGACAAGGACAATGCAAAGACTCTTCTTATTCATCCAAACAGTATTTTCATCTCAGGTTAGATCATATCTATAGTGAATTCTTACTGTGATTGCTTGGGGAGGTTTTGAATATCAGACCGTGACATAATCCTTGTATCCAAATTATTCTTTTATGATTGTTTTTTGGATTTTGGGCAAGAGACTTTGAAAATTATATATTCACTATATTTATAGTAGATTTTCTATAGTTTACCACGTGATTTTTAACCCTACATATTAGAGGGGTATTTCACGTAAATCTTGATGTCCTATTTGATTATGATTTTCATTTAATTCCGTTGCGGTCTACTAGTATTTGTTCACATATAAAATATTCTTTTTTATCTCATCATTACAATGAGCATCCCTTAATTCACATTATTTGATTTTTTTAAACCTAATATATCTACTCAAGTTCATGTAATTATGCTTCAAGAATTAGGTGAGCTATATATGGTTTAGCAATTCTAATGATTTTGATTTTTTCTTGAGTTATGATATCATATAAAACCAAAATAATTTAATTGATTTCTCCAGAAATCTCAATCAAGAAAACCAAAATAGGACCCATGAGACCAACCAATGATTGTGTAGATGTTGTCATGTGTATACCATAAAAAAATATAGGTAAGATTAATTAATTAACTAATTATGTTCAGTGTTGGTTTAGTTGTGCCGCTTATCACTCCAATTAACGTTTCGTCAAAGTTCATTGTTGGTATAATATTTAATTGCTTCATCTTACGAAGATCCAAAGGATGATTGTGACATTATAGTTACATTATCAATTGGATGAAATTATACTCTTATTAATATGATTAAGAGATTATTCTTTTATATCCGATTTGATGAGAAGTTTTAGGCATAATTATGTATCTTTTGAATAGGATTCCTAGTAAATCAATTATATTAATTTTTTTAAAGTTATGGATCATAAAAAACCTAACTTATGACACAACATATTGTTCTAAAAAGTTATAGATCTTTAATTCACATAAAAAATTAGATTCAAGAATTATTTTTAAATATTTTATTATTTATCTAAAAATTAAAACCTACGCTAACCTCTCATTCATCCTCGATTAACGATTCTCAGATAATGTAACGCACGTATTTACGTAGATACACGTCATATCCTTCGAATATGCTATTATGGACATGGGAACCGAATAGCTATGGCATTTCCATTATGGACACAGGAAGTCAGCAGAGGGACCGCCCAGCCATTTCCATTCTCTCTCTCTCTCTCTCTGGATGTTCAACCCCACTTCCTGTGCTTCTTTTACAGCCATGTATACGCATGCTGCACTCTCTCTCTCTCTCTCTCTGGATGTTCAACCCCACTTCCTGTGCTTCTTTTACAGCCATGTATACGCATGCTGCACTCTCTCTCTCTCTCTCTGGATGTTCAACCCCACTTCCTGTGCTTCTTTTACAGCCATGTATACGCATGCACTCTCTCTCTCTCTCTCTCTGGATGTTCAACCCCACTTCCTGTGCTTCTTTTACAGCCATGTATACGCATGCTGCTCTCTCTCTCTCTCTCTCTCTCTCAATCTGTTCTCTCTCTGTGACTGATGAGCTGCTCCTCTATATAAAAAGAGGGCGGGAGAGAGTAACCGCACCTCGACACCTCGTCCCAGCAACCGACGGAACCCCATGCCTTACCCTTCCCATCTCGTTTCTCTCGACCCACCAGGGAAGGGAAAGGAAAGGGTTATAAATAGCAGCCCGCCACCATCGCTGCCCTTCACTTCATGCCAACCACTCTTTCTGAAGAAAGAGAGAAGTTCCACTGCCATCACTTGCATCCCCTACTTGGGAAAGGCTAGACACATACATATCTATCTGAAGACACAAGCTGCAGCGGCGTGTTTCTGTTTGTTCTTCCTTGCTTGCTGCATACCAACTGATCGAGCCTAGTTGGGGAAGCGGATGCGAGGTGGGGTACAGCGGCGCTGCCATGTCTCACTTCACCGACCTCCTCGGGGACCCCCTCTGCCGTGTCCGCCACTCCCCTTCCTTCCTCCTGCTGGTCCGTATTCCCTCTCTCTCTCTCTCTCTCTCTCTCTTTTTGTTGTTCCATTCTTTCCGATCATCTCCTGTTTCTGAGTTAACGCACTTTGGACATGCTTTTGTGATCTTATTCTCCTCACTAAGTAGGCGTATGCGAATAAGCACAATCATAATGTTAATAAAGGTGGCGGGCTTGTCCGCGGGCGCCTCAAGACCGTGGCCTGCACCCGCTTTGTTATTACCCTCACCGACGACGCACCACATCGCCCCCATCTTTGCGAAGATGGACCTCCGCAACTGCCCCGTTGCCGGTGACTCTCACCACCCGTTAATCTCCTCATCACACTAATCACTGTCATTAATACTAATTTAATCGAGTGGCTTCCTTAGGCGAAGGGGCTCGCACTGACGCTGGTGCAGAGGATGGAGGTGGTCCAAGGAGAAGGGGGCGGGGTACGCGTACATGGCGACGGAGAAGGACAACGAGGTGCGGTTAGTCCCAGTTCCGTACCCCCGCCATCCTGGTGCACCCCGTGTTAGCCCACCGCCTTCCCCTCCCCCCACGCGTCGCCATCCTCCGCCTCACCCCCGCCGATGCCGAGGCCCTGTACCGCCGCCGCTCCGCCGCCACCGAGTTCTTCCACCGCAGATCCCGTGATCCCTCCCACCCGTGAACGAGCGCGCGTGGGCCCTGTCCCGCAGATCCGTGATCCCTCCCACCCGTGAACTCCGTAACAGGGCGTGGATGATTGCACCTTCCGCTAATCTAATCTAATCTAATCTAATCGAGTGGCATCCTTCGGCTAAGGCGGATTGCTCCGAAACTGGTACAGCGGATGGAGGCGTGATCAGGAGAAGGGTGCGGAGTACGCGTACATGGCGACGGAGAAGGACAACGTGACGTCGACGCCGTCCCTTCCTCGCCGTCCCTCCTGCGCCCGTGCTCCGTGAACACCCACCCGTGAACGACCGCTTGTGGGCCCGGTCCGCAGGTCCCGTGATCCGTGAACACCCACCCGTGAACGACCGCGTGTGGGCCCTGTCCCGCAGGTCCCGTGATCCCGTGAACTCGACAACAGGGCGTGGGGGACAGCGGCTGCCGAGCGGTGGCGGCGTGCGAGCCGCTCCCATCGCACTAATCACTGTCTTGAGTGCTAATCTAATCGAATGGTATCCTTATGCGAAAGGGGATTGCACCCAAGCTTGTGCAGAGGATGAAGAAGTAATCTAAAGAGGAGGCGGAGTACGCGTACATGGCGACGGAGAAGGACGCCGTGACATGGCTGGCGGGGCGAGCCGCACGCAGTGTTGTGCACGTGACGGAGTTCACGGGTGGGAGTTCAGAGGGTGCGAGGGATCACGGGACCTGCAGGGCCAGGCGCACTCGTCCTACCTGCGCCTGCGCCTGCGCCTCTGTCTGTGTCTCTACAGCGACGCCGAGGTTTCCGATCGTGATGACCATTGGCGACTGAAACGGGACCCGTAGGAGCAATATGTGGATCCCATCAACGCTGGCTTAAGGTATCTAAGTGGGTGAACGTTTGTGCGTATTGCTTTGCTCACGCTGTCGCGGTCACCATCACCTCACGGGTGCACTTTTGAGACGGCGTGGTTCACGCATTGTCTATAAAATGATTCTTATAGTACTCATAGTACAAGACTACGAGCGATTGTGTGATGGTACAAGACCTACGAGCGATTGTGTGAGAGATATGGCAAAGGGTATGGGTGTGATGCTAATGGTTTATGCGCTTCTGATATTGGTTACTTTGTTTTTGACAGTTAATGGACAAAGCGTGAAAGAGTGCTGCGATCACCGCCTCAGATGCTGTCCCCCACAGACAGCATCTCTTGGAGTTACTAATAGCACTATGTAGTTTGTAGTTTTAAATGAGTCTTTGTGATTAACTGTTAGGGTATGTTTTATTATTGTAATATGTGTGTATGTTTTTATTTTGTATCCATGAATGATACTCCATTAAATCTATGAACTAAACGGGAGTTTAAATCAGTGTGTATCATGATAAAACTTTTATTATTTTATTATGCACAATATATTTTTCCTTTTTTTTTTTTTTTAAATCTCAGGTTTGATGCGGGCACAAGGCCAGGCATCGGAAGCCTCGCAGCGGCGTCGACGAAGCCTCGGCCTCGGGGCTCGTCCACGGCGAGCGCAAGCGCCACCGCGGCGGCCTCCGGCGGCGGCAGGGTGCACCGGTGCTCGGTGTGCCTGAAGACGTTTCCCTTGGGGCAAGCGCTGGGGGGGCACAAGAGGTGCCACAACGACGGGAGTGTCGGCAGCGGCACTGCCGCGGCGGCGATGACGTCGTCGGAGGGCGAGCTCGAGGCACAGGGCGTTCTATCTGAACGCGCCAGCGTCGCCGGACCCAGGTTGGACGACGTCAAGCGTTGGGTGGCGGCGGCGGTGAAGGAGGAGGAGGAGGTGCAGAGCCCGCCGGCTTTCAAGAAACCGAGACCTGTCATCCCGGCATGAGCAGGTGAACCGCTCTTTCTTGTCTGTTTTACTTGATGACGATTCTTCCTCGACTTGTCGACTTTCAGTTCTGACTTAAACAGAAGCCACAAGAATAGGCGGGCGAGCAAGTGTTGTATCTCGGTGATGGTTCTCTTTCTTGGCCGCAAAGCTACCCTTCCTTGATACAACACCGCTTTCCTTGATGCTTTAACGGGACTACTACCTCTACAAAAGCTGTCAATCCAACTCCACCATCTGTTAGCGCAACTTATATATTTCGCGACTTTTCAAAACTATCCTCTTGAAGTGAAGAATTCAATTGATAAGCTTTAGTCTCTGCTCTGTTTTTCTTAGAGTAAAGTAAGGAAAGAACTAGCTAACGGGAGTTAAAGAAAAGGAACTCGCAAACTGAGCTCATAGTTGCTGATTCTCTAATTACCTGTGTTTCTCGCTACACGAGAGTACTGATAACCTAAGCAGGAGGAGCATATTGAATTAACAGACGGGAATCACACCCTCCGGTTCATCATTCAGACAGATGCGCAATTCCGCTTTTATACAATCCTTTTTGGTCATCGTCCAAAATGTTCCTTACTTCTTGCTATCCTCATGAGTCATAAGCGCTGTAATCAGTCTCAATAACAAGCTTTCTTTTCCTTTAGTAAGTAGTCCAGTGATTCCTTCCCTATAGATAGATAGGTCAATGCCGGAGTTTGTCTCGCCCGGGTAGAGCTCAAAGAAAGAGGAGAATGGCCCACTACACTCACTCACAAGAAAAGAGAAATAGAGGTGCTTCAAGCCTGTATCAAAATGCTTTCTTTTGTCAACTCCGTGTAGTTGTCTTGGTCAACCAAATCCTAGCATGAAGAATGAGATTTTTCCTTCGCAACATGCAATGTGAGGGCAACACACATGAGTCGCACCTTTGATAGGTTTGGACCCGATAACACTTTGGTCCTGCCTTCTTGCTCCTTACTCTGAGGCAGAGCAGAGGCACCACACCGAAATAACAGTTGCCAATAGATAGGTTCAGGTGATTGACCGAGCCGAGTATATGTACTTGTTTCGTGCTCTTGTTTCACAATATGAATAAGTAGACAACTAGAAGAAGAGGCTTTGGAAGCGGATTCCTATTCCTGTTGATCTGCGCAAAGTGATGTTCGAAAGTCAGCTCCATAAGCAGTTGAAACAGAATCAGGCAGTCAACGTTGTTCAAAAGTCAGCTGCATGTCCTACGCAAGAAGAAGAAGAAGAAGCAGCAGCAGCAGCAGGGAACGATTCTTCAAGTTGAGTTGGGGCAAGACTTGGTGCGTTGAGTAGGTTAGTTTCTTTTCCTACAGTCCGATCTTCTGCTTCGAAGAGAGATAGATTCAATTCTTCAATTCCTATTAGCACATCAGCGTCAGTGGCTAAAGAATGATTAGTTGCTCAGGGTGAGGAGCAGCAGCAGGGTCTGTTTGAGTTGAATCGACTCGAGAAGCAAAAGAAGGGATGTCAAACAGCTGACATCAAGCAGGTACACAGGCGGAAGATGGGAAACTGACTATATAGGGCAAAGATGCATTTCTAACTCCTGCTCCTGTGTCAAATCCCTAGTCTGATCCAGTTCAGTATTCCTCACATGCTGAAGAACACTTCTTTCTCGTCAAATGATTAAGTCGAACTCCACTTAGGGCAGATCAATCCCCTTATTCTTACAACCAACTAATATCTATACTCGTACTCGGGCTCGCGAACATTATCCAAGTGAAGGCAATAAGGCTGATTTAGTGTCGAGCAGAGGTTTACGATAGAAGATGAGATTATTTAACATGATAGAAGATGAGATTTTCCCCAAGCTGTACAAACAAATCTCCTTTGTTCGGTTGAGAAAATCCTCAACCTCAACATGTATAAATAAGCATTGTATTCACAATTAAAATGTACTTTTTTTTTAAATCTTTACTTTACATTTTATCATGGTATCATAGCCTCTTGTCCAGAGTAAGTTCTCTTATCGCTGTCCAACAACAGAAATAGAGATCATTCGTAGCCCTCTATCGTTGATCTCTGAACACGCTCCAGGAGGCAATCAAAGCCTACCTCGTTTGCCGTTCAGCTCCGAAAATTGACAACTGCAACTTTCCCATGCTTCATCTCATTCTTCCACATCTCTGGCAACGATCCCACCACTATTATTGCAGGTTGATCTACCAAATCAATCTACTTTCCTCTTTGGCAAAGCGTCAGAGGAGTTCCTTCCTCAAGTTTCTTCCTGGACATTAACTACACCATCAACCAATTCCTCAAAATCGGCAGCCTGTCAACTATCAACAAGACCTAGGTCATCACGGCGGCGAAGAAGTCTTCTCCCTCTTTGCATTTTGTCAAATGTGAAGAGGAGGCTAAGGCCACACAAGGAGAAGGCCCTCATCTACCTAGGTGCAACTCCACCAACACCAAGTTCTAGTTACGCCACTACAACAACTACGGTCTCACCCAACTTACGCAAGAGTGCATGCGGTATTGGGCCAGGGTGGGCAGCTTAGGAACATCCCTGTAGGTGGTGGATCAAGAAAGAAGAAGAGAAACTTCATCTCCTCTGTCGCCACCAACTCTTCCTCCTGTTCTCTCATCATAGCACCCACAGATACTGCCTCAACTTCCATAAAGTTGCACGCTGATCTCAAATGCCAAGAACTCTTAATACTCTATCCATCATTGTCATCGCTGCTATGCAAGGAACAATAGTTCTTCTCATGGTGAAACACCCAGGTTACAGCACCTGTGCGACCCTCCAGCAGAGTTCTATGCTGCAATAATCTTCACATTCTTCATCGCCCAAATCCTCAGTTGTAAGAACTATTGAACAAAGATCTGTAGCTTTACCTAGGATGAAGCACGCCACACCGTGCTTAGTCACAGTTATCCTCTCATTCTCATTCTATAACTAAATACGCCCATCTTGCTTTCTTAAATTTGTACATAGTCTCAATATGTCTTCATCATCTATCTACGCTCCAGTTACTGTCCCCGTAGAGAAACATAGCACTCCTCAACATTTTAGGGTGCTAAGGCTTAACGTGCGTAGCTTTAGTGAGCGGTGCGAAAGCTAGGGGATAAAGTAAAAGCTACAGTGACACTATGTCTCAATAACACAGGCTGGGATTACACTCGGCTGGAACTCTATTTGGTAAGATGCTTAGTGCATGCGTGCGTGCGTGAAGTAAAGTTCAATTCCTTCTTTTTCACATTCAAATATATCTAGTGGTAAGATGCTTAATCGATTATATCTACTAAGGTGCGCTATAAAATACTCTTATTCGGTTTGTTTACTCCATTCTACATTAGGAGAGATAGATTTGATTTTAAGCGGCACCTTTGAGTAGCGAGGAAGAGCGATGGAATTCCATTTACATTTCTAAGGCTTATAATAAATGATTTGTTGCTTGATGGAGACTATTAGTTTGGCAAGTTCTTTAGTCCAACATCTCTAATTTCTGTTTTACTATCCCCTCTTGATGCTATAAAAAGGGGTCTAGGCTTTCTAAGTAGATACACCATAGGCACCACAAGAAAAGTCGCTTTTGATTTAATTTCATTAAGTTCATATTAAATATTTTGGCTTTTCTTGTTTAGTAGTTTTAGGTGCTTTATGGCCTAGGAACAATTTCTTAAGACATTTGTAATTGTCCTTTTTATAAGAGATTTGTTCCTCCTTCGTTCATGGGCGTGAGTCAATTAATGAACCACGTAAATTCGATGTTTCTGTTTTTTTTATTCTTTTTTATTTATTATCTTTATTGGATTGCCAAATTACCTTATGGTAATTTCCTAGGGCGGCTACGACAAGCTGGTATCGAGCACAGTTTTGGGATCTTTGGCAACAATGACAATAACAAAGATTGTTGTCGAAAAATCGTGAAATATCAACCCGGCATGTGACTCAAGATGGAGGCTATTACGGTTTAAGGCGGAGTTGATTTGGCACTCTGAGGAGTTGAGAAAATTTCGGATGGCATGTCGGAGGAAGATTTTGCGGTATGGATAAGAAGGCTCGATCTAGCATTATTCTAAATCTTTCGCGAGGTTTTCACGGGAGGTAGCTATGGAGACTACGGCTAAGAGCATGTGGACAAGCTTAAAGCCTTATATATGAAGAGGACAATGGAGAAGCAGTCTTTACTTGAAGCGAGTTTATATATGCTTCGGATGATTGATGGTACATCTATACTCTCACATCTTGATAAATTTGATTCATTAGTTATGGATTTGGAGAATATAGATGCAAAGATTGATGATGAGAATAAGGCCCTGTTACTTTTGTGTTCTCTCCCCCAATCCTTTAAGTATTTTCATGAAACTATGATTTATGGAAAAGAAACAATTTCATATCAGGAAATTAAATCTGCATTAAAATCTAACGAGCAGATTGCTAGGGATATCAGGAGAATAGAGGAAATCGGTAGAAGTGCAGTTGTCGAGTAGAAGCGATAAAGAAAATTTGTGATAGTATATCTAAATCTAGATCTAAATCTAGACATAGAAATTTGGAATCTGGATATTGTTGTCATAAAATGGGGTACATTAAAATTTGATTGCTTTAAATTGAAAAATAAATTAAAGCAAAGGAAAAAATTATTGAAAACTCTGAGTCATTGAAGCTAGTGTTGCGGTGATGAGAATTTTGGAAATATTTACTCTGCTACTGATGACAGGACGAGGTCTAAAAATGAATGGATTTTAGATTCGGGTTGTTCTTATCACATGTGTCCCAATAGGGATTTATTTTCCACATATGAATCTTGTAATGGTGGAATTGTTTTGATAGGTAATAATGCCACGTGTGATGTTGTTGGTAGAGGCACAATCTGAATTAAAATGCATGATGGTATTGTGAGGATACTCACTAATGTTAAACATGTTCTGATTTGAAAAAGAATAACATCTCTTTAAGCACCTAGAGGCTCTTGGGTGCAAATACCTTGAAGGTGGAGTTATGAAAGTTTCTAGAAATGCCCTTATTGTTATGAAAGCTTGTAGGTCTGGTAGCTTGTATATTTTGCAGGGAACTACTATCACAGGATCGATTCTTGATCTCATCATCGACATCACCAAATTATGGCATATGCATTTTGGGTCATATGAGTAAAAAGGTTTGAGTATGTTGAGCAAAGAGGTCTTCTTTGTGGGAATGATCTTTGGGCCACTAGATTTTTATGAACACTACATTTTTGGAAAGTAGAAAAGAGTCAGCTTCTATTCTCCGGTAATTCACAAAACGAAAGGTACTCTTGACTATATTCATTCAGACCTTTGGGGTCCAGCTCGTGTTCAGTCTAAGGGTGGTGTCAGGTATATGTTGACTTTCATTGATGATTATTCTAGAAAAGTTTGGGTTTATTTTCTGAAGCATAAAAATGATGTTTTTCTAACCTTCAAACAATGGAAGACTTTGATTGAGAAGCAAGCAATTAAGCAGTTAAGCGGCTTGAGCGGATAATGGTATTGAATTTTGTGAAGGTGACTTTGATAAATTCTGCAAAAATGAAGGAATTGTTCGGCATCGCCTTTATTAGGATGATGCCTCGGCAAAATTGGTGTGAGCGTATGAATAGAACACTCTTAAAAAGAGCAAGGTCTAGCACGATTGGTTGCAAAGGCTATAGTCGGGTACATGGTATTGATTTTAATGGCGTATTTTCATATGTTGTTAAACATAGCTTTATTCATATTTTGCTTGCTTTAATTGCTATGTATGATTTGGAATTAGAGCAACTTGATGTCAAGGCAGCTTTCTTACATGATGAACTTGAAGAGCAAATTTACATAGAGCAATCTCATGGATTTGAAGTTGATGGTAAGGAAGACCATGTTTGCTTATTAAGAAATCATTGTATGGATTGAAGCAATCTCAAAAAGGTGGTATAAGAGATTTGATTCCTTTATGTTGGGTCATGGTTACATAAGGAGTATGTATAATAGTTGTGTCTATTTTGGAAATTAAATGATGGCTCTTTTGTGTATTTGTTACTTTATGTTGATGACATGCTTATTATGACTAAGAATTTATCGAAATTCACACTTTGAAAATGCTGAATAGTGAATTTGAAATGAAAGATTTGGGAGCTAAGAAGATTTTTGGCATGGAGATCAAAGAGATCGAGGAGTTGAAAAATTATTTGACCAGAAAAATTACCTCGAAAGTCTTTGAGAGGTTTGGCATGAAAAATGCTAAGTCGGTGAGTACTCCTCTTACTAGTCATTTTATTTCGGCTATCTGTTTGCTCGATCACCACAATCGGTTGAAGAGGGCGAATATATGGTGAAAGTTCCGTATTCGTGCCATCGGTAGTATTATGTATGCAATGGTCTGTACTCGTTCTGATATTTCACAAGCAGTTAGTTTGGTTAGCAGATATATGTCTTGTCCAGGTAAAACACATTGGCAGGCTGTGAAATGGATTCTTAGATACTTGCAAGGGACTTGGATGCTTGTTTGGAGTTTGGAAAAAATTCTAATACTTTGATTGGTTTAAATCGACTCGATTATCTTTGCGAGATCTTGATAAGCGAAGATCTCGGCGGCTATGTATTTTGCGTTGGCGGTTGTGCGATTAGTTGGAAAGCTTCTTTACAACTTTGTCGTAGCTTTATCTACTCTGAGGTAAAATATATGTGATATGAGAAGCGTGAAGAAGTTTTATAGTTAATAGGTTTGTTTAGCGAATTATATCGGCATCAAGATGTTACTACAATTTCTTGTGATAGTCGAAGTGTTATTCATTTGACTAAAGACCAGATGTATCATGAGAAGGGAAACACATGTGAAGTTTTATTTTATTCGGGATACCATTGCGAGGAAAGGTCCTTGTTCGAGAAAATTCATACGAAAGACAATCCGGTGATATGCTTACAAGCCTCTTAGGTTTACAAGTTCAAGTAGTGCTTGGACTTAATTGGTATTCATCGTTGGTGATTGCCCATTGGGGCTTTTGTGAAGAAGGTGGAGCAAGTTTTACTAATTGTTAATGTTGGGACATGCCAATTTGGAGATTTGTTAGTTTGGTAAATCCTTTAGTCCCACATCTACAATTTACTGTTTTGCTATCCCCTATTGATGCTATAAAAGGGGTCTAGGCTTTTTAGGTAGATACACCAGGCACCACTAGAAAAGTCGTTTTGGATTTAATTTTATTAAATTCATATTAAATATTTTGGGCTTTTCTTGTTTAGTAGTGCTTTATGGCCTAGGAATAATTTCCTAAGACATTTATAATTATCCCTTTTTATAAGAGATTTGCTCCTCCTTAGTTCGTGGATGTAGGTCGATTGATCGAATCATGTAAATTCGATGTCTCTGTTTCTTTTATTATTTTCTGTTTATTATCTTTATTAGGTTGCAAATTACCTTGTGGTAATTTCTTGGGGCTAGCTCTAATAGAGACAACAAGTGGGAGAGTAAAATTCATATGCTAGGGAAGTTGGTGCTTTACTTGAATCAGTGTTAGGAGTTCTTGCCTCTTGCTCAAAGAAAGATGAAATGAATCAATTAGTGTTGGATATCTGAAGAGTCTCTCTTGCATATTATATAAGAACATAAGCAAATGGCTTCTTTCTCTCATTCTCAATGACATAATGAAAAGGTGAAAGACACACCTATGACTGCGGTGTTAATTAACTCTGAGGCGGAGTTTTGATGAGATGCATCCTTCAATAATTAATTATATATATATATATAATTTGTGGAATTATTTTCATTGTTTAAGATTTTAATATATAGAAAGAGGCACATAATAATACTAATTTGGGAGAGGATCAATATTGTATCGTTAGCAAGGAATTCCCTTTTAAGTATCTTTTCTCTACAGGCCTAATTAACCGTGTGTGTAAAACCAAAAAAAAAAATGTTTAAAAAAAAAAAAAAAAAACCTCACTGCTCGCCCCATCGCCTCACACCTTTCCGAGGAATGAAATATTGGCTTGCATGAACCAATATCTTCTCCCACCCCAATCCGAATCCCTTCCTTCCCACACCTCGTTTCCTTTCCTTTTCTTCATCGTCAGCCATGCCGGTGTTCACGTTGCCATCAATAACCAGGCGAAATAAAAAAATAAAAAAAAAAGGATTTTGAAAGCCATAATATTCCCACCATCCACCAGTTCACGATTTTACCATATTTTCTTTGGGATCACTGACAGATTTAATTCCTTAGCTATCACAGCCACACCGACCGACACCTTTAAAACTAATAAAAGTATATTTGGCAACGGAATCAAAACTGTTTCTTTCTGTTAATGGTCGGACAATTAATCCTTTCCACTATATTTTTAGAGATGCTTTGATCCTTTATATCTCTGCTCAATACACAGCTTATTCTCTAATCAGGTCCTACCACATGGCCGACGAAGAAGGTGATATGCCCTGACATCTTTCGTTTTGAGTTCTTACCGTCATCCTTATTCAAAAGATTCTTTTTCATTTTCTTCCCCCCTCTCCTCTTCTTTCAGGTTCGATTCTGGATGACTCTCCGATCGAGCAAGTTCGGTTGACAGTCCACCAACAGACGATAACACATTGCAGGTCGTGACGTTCCGAACATGGTTGATCGGGCTCCCCATTTGCATCCTCGGGTCCGTAATTGCAGCATTATCTGCTTACCGACAGCAACTGTTCTATTTACCACAAGTCTGCGTCAACATCATCGCGCTCATCGTCAGGAAACTAATGGCTAATACGCTACCAAACAAAGTGGTGCGGATGCCATACACAAACTGGAGTTTCTCGTTGAATCCGGGACCCTTCAACGAAAGAACATGTGGTGACCACCATACTGGCCGGCACGGAAGGTGCTTCTGCCGGCCTCGACATAATATCCATGTCCAAGATCTTCTACCACAAGGATATCCCATTACTGCCGGCCATGCTGCTGGTGCTATCGGTTCAGGTGATTTCTTCTAGTATCGAGAAATTGGTATTAAAAAATTATTATTTATTCTTTTTTTTTTGGGGGTTAAAAAAAGGGTAATAATATGGTGCCGAATTCTTCTTCGATGGTTTAGTTAGTTAATTCTAATTGATCTTTCCCTACTTCCGGTGAAGAAGTAACGGCTTTAAATGCCTTATGGTTTGTAGTTTCTTGGATATGGGTTTGCTGGCATGTTCATGAAGTTGCTAGTTGACTCGCCTTATATGTGGTGGCCTTCCACTCTAGTAGACGTCTCCTTCTACAGGTGGTGTGCCTCTCCTTGTAAACAAACAATGCAAAAGACAAGAGACTTTTGTTTTTAATGTATTTATTTAACATGTCTTCGTTGTTTTCACTCGCAGAGCGTTACACGAGCCGGAGAAAAGAGCCAAGGGAAAATTGTCACGATATCAGTTCTTTCTCATAGTCATCATTGTAATTTTCACCTACAGCATCGTTCCTGTTTACCTTTTTCCTTCTATCACGGCTCTATCGTTCGTTTTGTTGGATATGGAAAGACTCGATAACTGCGCAGCAAATTGGTTCTGGATTCCACGGATTGGGCATCGGGTCTTTTGCGCTAGATTGGATAACCATATCATCCTACGTGGGCAGTCCGCTGGCACTTCCTGCATTTGTGGTGATCAACATGACGGCTGGATTCATTCTCATTCTTTATGTTCTCCTGCCATTATTTTATTGGAATAATGTTTACGATGCCAAACGGTTTCCTATTTTTACTTCAAGTATTTTGATGTCCATGGGCAATTTTACAATGTGTCCTGGGTTTTAGATGAGAAGTCACTCACATTCAACGAAGAAGCATACAACAATTATTCGAAATTATACTTCAGCCCTTCTCTTATGCTTAGTTATAGTTTTACCTTGGCTGCTGTTACGTCAAGCATCTCTCATATTGCTCTCTTCTATGGGAGGTACGAACCGTAACTTTTTTATCTTGCAAATAAGTATTCATTGTAATGTTTTCGGTACAATTAGTGTGCTTTACGGTTGAAATAATTACCTTAGTCCTGATTTAGATGGCATGTTATAATCTTGTTGGCAGTGATAACTTCAGATAGTTCTCTTCTGGTGTTAAGCAGATCGATATGGCTACAATTTGTCGATTCATATCGGCGTCCGGTGCAAGATGTTCACACGAGGTTGATGAAACAAAATTACGAGCCTATTCCCGGTGGTGGTTCTACTCTCTCCTCTTCTCCATGATGGGATTTTCGATCTTGGTATGCGAACTATTTAACGATCAACTTCAGCTTCGCTACTGGGGAGTTCTATTGGCTTGTGCCTTGGTGGTTATATTGTTGCTTCCAGAAGGTGTCATGCAAGCTACTACCGGTTCGGTAAGATGAATCTTGAGTCAACGTTGTAATATTTTTCTTCTAATCCAGCTTAAAATAATGATTATTATATTTCAGGTATTTACAACTAAGCTTTTATTAGAGATCACATTTGGGTACTTGCAATCAGGTAAACCTATTGCAAATATAGCATTCGCAACATACTGCACTACTGCACTTAATATGGCAAAATTTTTCATTGTACAACTGAAGCTGGCACATTACATGAAGATTCCTCCAAAAGTAATGTTCTTGATCCAGGTATTTTCTGGATCACTGTGTTATATCCTTATCTAGCTAGTATCTGAACAAATTTGAAAATTAAGATGCATCACAATTTACGAAGAATTCTATATTATTATTATATTGTACTTACCATCCTATATGTTTTGTTTATATGTAGATGCCAGGTAATCTGCTAGCATGCATGGTTAGCTTTAGTGTCCAATGGTGGACTTTACAATCGGTGAAGAATATATGTTATCCAGAATTATTGCCCAAGGGAAGTCCTTGGACATGCCCTTGGGAAAGAAGATCATTCTCATTAGGAGTCACATGGGGTGTTATAGGTCCAACTAGAATGTTCTTTCCTCATGGCACATACTCCATCATCTTCATCTTCTTTATTATTGGACTCCTTGCACTAGTGGGAGTGTGGATGTTGTCACGTGTATACCCAGAAAAAGCATGGATAAGACTAATTAATTGGCCAGTCATATTTAGTGTTGGTACCATTGTGCCCCCTGGCACTACGGTTAATGTTTGGTCATGGTTTATAGTTGGTTTGATATTTAATTACTTTATCTTCCGAAGGTTCAAAGAATGGTGGGCACGTTATAATTATTTGTTATCAGTTGGATTGGATTCTGGAGCATCTATTTTGACCATTTTTGTTATTCTTTTTCTTCAATCTCGGGGTATATATGGACCAAATTGGTGGGGTTTGGAGTTGGATGACCATTGCCCCTTGGCTCATTGTCCAACAGCACCGGGAGTTGTTGTAGAAGGTTGTCCCGTATTCAATTGAGATGATCACTAAATTTGATGAACATGTATATCACTATCGTTAATTTGTCAAAAGGATGTTATCATTTATGGTTCAGTTGTTAAAACAACATAATTTACCTTGTTTCATTGTTAAAATAGATACTTTTGCTTATTCAATCTCATTTTTGGTATGGAGTAAAAATAAAAGGGCTCGAACAAATGAGGTGAGGTCTAAAGTTAACGCCGCACCCAAAATTTTCATATAAAAGGTTTATGAGAAAGTAATTGTTTTGCTAAAATCCTAACGAAAATTTAGAAATTATTGTATCTTATTCCTCTAATCCTGCCTTTTTTTATCTTAACTTATGAAATCTCAACAAAAAAAAAACACCTTCATCTATGTGTTGTCATGTCCCGAATCAATCGAGATTATCATTGTCATTTATTTAAACAATACAATAGTATCAAAATAAAAGATTTAGATGAAAATTACTTATTCTAGAAGTTATTTATTTATCATTACAACTAAACCCATGGATGACATTTATTTATCATTATAATTAAGCCCACGGACTATGTGCTTATTAATCATGAATTACTATTTTTTAAAAATATTGAATTATCGTGGAGATTAACAATACAAGTCTAAAAGACTGTAAATTACTAATATCATCAAGTTTAACAATACAACGGTTCACCTATCGCATATATATAAGGGTTAAATTGGAAACGTATATTTATAAATCTCATCAACTTTTGCCAATGCACTTTTTCATCGCACAACACTCTTAACACTCGGTATTACCCTCCGAGGTACCTACAACATTAGTGTTCTCAGCACCACTTAAATGAAAAATATTAGCTCAATTTATTCTCTTGTAGTGAAGTGAATATGTAGAAACGTGAACATGAGTATCTATGTGAGAAGGGATAAAATTAGACTTACATATTTATTGATGTAAATTAGTGCACAACATGTACATAAGAAGGGGTCCTTTGAACATCCTATCATGACCCTTCTTTCATATTTTCTTTCTTGATCCATTGCTTTCTCACTTTTACTTGTGAATTGAATCCTATGTGTGTCACTTGAGAGTTCAGCTTCTTCAATTAGTAGCTTCGACCACTTGAACGGAGTGCTACACAAACTCTGTGAGGAAACAAGGGATTATATATATAAGAAGCATAGTTTCTTTCTAAGATTGATAATTAACAAGCATGATGATAAGCATTGGATATTAGCCTTTGCAGGTGGAGAAGGGTACTTGGATGTGATCTTTACATGTTGCTCAGTCAAAGATGCTAGCTTGTAAAAGCTTGATACATATATCACGTTACATGTATCATCCTAGTGATGTGGAGATGCAACAAAACCAATATAAGAGATTTGGTTGAGAGTATACCTTTCTATATCTAGCAAGAACACAATCTCAAAACCTAAAGAAATGAATAAACAAATGTCTCTAAAAGACAATGTCTTCCTTATCTCTTTGAGTTCAATGGCTTTCTGAACGTCTAAATTCTCGAAAGAATATGTACCTCAAGACTTACCTTATCTACAATAAGAATTAAGTGTAGTTTACTATGAAGAAAAGATATATTAAGATTCAGATATCGGTATCATGATAAGATCGTTCTCTTATGACTTTATCTGAATAAAATTTAAGTATAATCTATCGATTGAAATCATATATACATCCGATTTGCACAATTTAGATAGTAACATCTAACTCAATCTATGGACTCAAGTTCTTGTGTGTTGGGTAGATGACCCAATTCAGTCCATAGTGGGTTTTAACAGCCCATAACTCATTTCCTTTTTAACCTAAATCTTAAGTCTAATTAGGAGAGTGTGGTGGCAGCTAAAAATAGAGAGAAAAATTATAATAAAAGGATAGAAAACTGTAACAGCAATGTAATTCAAAAAGATGAGAAAATGGTAGGAAAAAAAAAGAAAAAAAGGAAATAAATAAGACAAGGACAACATAAAGACTATTTTCATCCATCCAAAGAATATTCTCATCTCAAGTTAGATTAGATCTGTAGTGAATTCCTACTGTGATTACTTGGAGAGGTTTTAGATATTGTGCACATTGACTTAATCCTTATATCTCAGTTATTCTCTTATGATTGTTGTTTGAGTTTTGGGCAAAAGACTTTATATTCATTATTTTTATAGTGAATTTTCTCTGTTTTGCCCCATAGGTTTTAGAGGGATTTTTCACGTAAATCTTGATGTCCTATTTGATTATGATTTTTTGTTTAATTTTATTATGTTACAACCTATTAATATTTGTTCGCATACAAAGTTTCCTCTTTTTATCTCATCAACTAGTATCAGAGCTTGGTTTTGATGGCATTTAAGTTTTTTTATATTCGAACATGGAGGCCAATAGTGTTTCTTATTTTGATAGCATTTGTTTGCATACAAAGTATACTTTTGAACCCTTGTATTGATTGTTTGGCTGATAAATAATATAGAGTTTCTTTTGCTAGTCCTACATATAGAAAAATACATGCATTTGATCATGCTTATACTGATGTATGTGTTCCTTTGAGGACAAAAACTCCTGGTGAATATATTAATATTCTTGGCATCAATTATGCACTTTATTTTGTTACTTTTATATTTGATTTTTTTAGAAAAGTTTGGGCATATACTTGCGATCCGAAACTGTGGGGTCGTCTGCAGTTCGGGCTGTCGATGGCTCCTGCTCATGCCCAGCCGACCGCTCCAGAAAGGCCGCTGCGCTCCTCGGACGTCGGGGACGAGACCTGCAGCAAGGCGGGTCGGATGCTCCGCCCGACCCCTCCGACGCCCAAGTCAGTGTTGGAGGGGAGTGAGTGAGTTGTTATGTAGAGAGAGAGAGATAGAGAGAGAGATCCTTTGTGTGTTGGCCCGTCGGCCGGCGTTCCCCAGAGTGAGTTGCGGGGGTGTCCGAGTCTACTCACCTCTCGGACTGTTTCTGCGTGGAGCAAGGGTTTAGCCAAGAAAGTGCCAGTCCAGCCTCCTTTTTCCCAGTCTTACCTGTTCGGCTTAAATAGGTCGGACGGAGGACCCGCTCGACCGATTGCAGTGGCGACGGGCTCGACCCCGCAGGTCGGTGCCGTGGTCAACTGGTCGGGTAGTTGGGGCGATGCTGAGGAGAAGCGACGTCGGTCAAATCGCGGTTGTTGGGGAGCGCAGGAGGGGCGATGACGTCATCCGGGAGTACGGCCGAAGACCGGGTGTCTTGTCATACTTAATATCCCTATCACTACCCCCCCCTCAAAAGGCCACTCCTGCGGGACAATTTAGAGGGTGTTGCTCGGAAGAACCTGGTTGCCGACTGAGATCTCGGGCGGCAGTTCCACCGCGTTGTCATAGTTGACCGAATCCTTTTGCAGGATGGGGGTTGAGACGCCGCTCAAGACCCAGAAAACCATAGTCGCCGAACCGTCGTTCGGGATATAGTGCCGAGCCACTGCTCAAGGCCTAGGATGCCGATGATCGAGGGAGCTCGAGATCTTGCAGCCGAACCGCTGTTCGGGAAAAAGGGGTCGAGGAACCTCAAGACCCAGAGAGCCATGGTCACCGAACCGTCGTTCGAGATATTGTGCCGAGCCGCCAAGGCTAGGAGGTTGATGATCGAGCCGCCGCCAAGATCATGTGCCGAATCGCCGCTCGGGATAAAGGGGGTCGAGGAGACGCGAGTTCCGCTTGCTGCCGACGTCCGGTAATCGCAGGTTGAGACTCGCGAGTGGGCCGTTGAACGGTGTGTGAGCAGCCGCCGAGGGGGCCGGCGATGTCCAAGCCTCGCACAACCGTCGTTGGGTACTAGGGTCGAGGTCACGCACACGACCTGAAAAACCATGAGAGCCGAACTTACCGTTCGGGAAGTGTGTGGCCGAGCTGCTGCTCAGGGCCTAAGAAACCAGAGTAGCCGAACTGCCGTTCGGGATGTGTGTGTGTGGCCGAGCTGCCGCTCGGGATGTGGGGTCGAGGAGACGCCCGATACCCATTGCCAAGCGGACGTCCGGAAGTCAGGGGTTGAGACGCGTCAGGTCCTCCCTGCTTGCCGACCCGTCACTTTGGTACAAGGGGTCGAGGTCACGCACACGACCTGAGGAAACATAATAGCCGAACCGTCATTCGGGATGAAGGAAGGGGGGTCGAGGAGACGCCCGATTCTCCTTGCCAAGCCGACGTCCGGAAGTCAGGGGTTAAGACGCGCAAGGTCCTCCCTGCTTGCCGACCCGTCATTTTGGTGCAAGGGGTCGAGGTCACGCACACGACCTGAGAAAACATAATAGCCGAACCGCTGCTCGATGAAGGAAGGGGGTCGAGGCGCCCGATTCTCCTTGCCAAGCCGACATCCAGAAGTCAGGGGTTAAGACGCGCAAGGTCCTCCCTGCTTGCCGACCCGTCATTTTGGTACAAGGGGTCGAGGTCACGCACACGACCCGAGAAACCATGATGACCGAACCGCGTTCGGGAAATGGGGGGTCGAGGAGACGCCCGATCCCCGTTGCCAAGCCGTCGTCGGGTAATCAAGGGCTGAAACTTGCGCTGGACCCGTAAGACCAATGGCTGAGCAGCCGCTCGAGACCATGTACCGAACAGCCGTTCGGGGTAAGGGCAGGCGATGTTCAACTCCCTGCTTACCGACCTGTCGCTTGGTAAAGGGGGCCGAGGTCACGCACACGACGTGGCCCAGAATTCCAGTGGTCGAGCCGCCGCTCAAGACCTAGAAGAACTGTGTCGCCGAACCATCGCCGAAGTGTGGCCGAGCCCGCTCAGGCCCGAATACCGTAATCGCCGGCGCCGGGATGAGTGTGGCCGAGCCGCCGCTCAAGGCCCAGAATACCAGTGGTCGAGCCGCCGCTCAAGACCTAGAAGACCGAAATAGCCGAATCGCCGTTCGGGATGGGGGGCCGAGGCGCCGCTCAAGGCCCAGAATGCCAGTGGTCGAGCTGCGCCAAGACCTAGAAAACCGAACCGCCGTGCCGCGAAAACGGCCCGCGATAGTGCGGTTGCTGGAATCGAGGATACCGGGCGTGCGGGATAAGTTTCTTACCGGGGGGGGGGTGTACACGTCAGCTCTTTATTAATATGACGCCTTGGATCGCATTGGCGATGTGATGCCATTGGGCGATGTGGCGGTGTCATCTTGTCGCTGCTTCGAGGCGAAAGGTCGAGGTCCCCTTTTCCTATAAATAGGAGCCCCGCGTCTCTCCATCACTTTATCGTGAGTCTTCATCTCTTGCCCCGCTGCGTCTTCCTTCAAGTTTTCTCCATAGGCTCGGTGCCTTTAGCTTCTTCCACCCGATCTCTTCCATTATAGGTTAGTGTGCGATGGGTCTTCCTTCCACTTCTCCTCCTCTCCGCTTCTTCCTCCTCCTCCCCATCGATTTACAACCGCGTCGCGCTCTCCCTTCATCTCCTGCTTCAGCCCTTCCTCGATGCGGCGGCGCGTGCGTTAGAGGCCTTGATGTGGCCGCCACGACCAAGACTCCATCTTGGATGGCGTGCGGTGGGGATACTCGGCGGCGCTTCGGCATCCGGAGGAGTTCAATCTCCTGGCCGCAGAAGCGGGACAGCGGGCCTTTGACCCGGTTCCCAAGGGCTTCACCCTGACCGCCGATGCCCTAGAGGCCGGCCTGCGCCTTCCCCTGCACCCAATCATCGTGTCCTGCATCTCCTTGTGGCGTATTTCGCCTTCCCGGATAACTCCCAACTCTGGCGGTATTTGGTGGCTTTCACGGGAATGCCATTACGCCAACTGTCGCCCCGACCATAACCTCTTCCTCTCTGCTTTCGCCTCTTCAAGGGTCGAGGCTACTTTAGCCACGACCGGGTTTTGAGTTAGCGGCGCCCCACCAATAACAAAGGGTGGAAGAGGCGCTTCTTTTTGTCGGTGCCAAGGGGGTGGGGTTTTGGGTCGGTGGTCATCAAGGACCATCGATAACTGCTGAGGTTTGTGCCGAGCGCTCATGGCGGTGAGGTAATCCTCCCTTCCTCTCAAGCCATCGCAACATGTCGGGCGATGGTGGTGGAGGCCGGACTAAGTCCGCACCCTCGGGGTAGGCCATCGTTGTTTCACCTTTCCTTTGGATTGCTGCCATACTCTATCTTCTGACATGTCTGTTGTTCTTTGCAGGGATGGTGAACCTGCGATCCTTCCACGACTCAGGTGCTCGGAGGGAACCATCTCCGCGCCCTCCGGCGGTTACTAAGCGGGCGAGGTGGCTCCCAGCAGATTGAGAGGCGCCCGAGAGGCGAGGTCCAGGGCGTGGTGGACTGGAGCGCCCGGTAGTGTGCGGCAGGCGTCGAGCGGCCGGGCACCAGCCCCTGCGAGAGGCTGGTCCCGGCCAAGGGGCGGCCGGGAAGGGCCAGCGTCCATGACCATGCAGGACTGTCTTGGGTCATGTCGGGAAAGGATGGCCGTTCCTTTCCCGAATGATGGGGAGGTCCCTTTGGGGCGCGGGCGACCCTCGTGGCCGGTGGCATGAGTGCATCCCGGGGACAAGGTGTGGGTTGGGAGAGCCCTCGGCCGGACTACCTCGGGCGCTCCATCCCGACATGGCTCGGGATCTATACGCTCCCCTCGGAGTCTTTGCTCGCCAAATCCGCTAAGTCGGTGTTGTGGGTAAGCACCGTTTTGCTTGTATCCTCTTGGTGAGCTCTGTGTCACTTTCAGCGTTCTTCTTCCTTGTGCAGAATCTCCACTACACCACGGCCCTCCTCGGCCAAGGTGCATGACTCGATCGCTTGGTGCATGGCACAGGCGGCGCAACAGGTGCGCGCCCGGCTCGAGAGGCCAGCGGGTCGGGACGGCGATTCTTCTTGCTGCCCGGCGGCGCGAGATAGCGCGGAAGTTGCGTCGACCGCCGAGCTCGAGGCCGCCTCGGCGAGGCCTGCTGCAGTATCTCGGGACGTTGGCGGAGAATCCGCCTCGGACGGAGAGGCCTCGAGGTTAGCGCGGTGACCTCGAGGAGGCGAGCAGGGCGCCGAGAAGCCCTTGCGCTGCGGAAGAGTCGGCGAGAGAAGGGCCGGGGCGATCGGCGCCTACAAAAAGTCGGAGGGCTTCCTCCTCGGCACTGGGCCGGACGGGCGTGTATCATCTGATATGGGTACAAAGTTGCCACTGGCGGTTCGAGCATGTCCTCGAGCTCAGCGGTCGAGAGAATCCCGCCGTTTCATGCCCGAAGATCGAAGTCGACATGCTGGCGAGTTCCTTCGGCAGCGACCTTCCAGCTGCGGCACGAAGACCTCTTTTTATTTTTGGAGGGCTTCCCCTTCCTTTTATATCTTGCTTCCCAGAGGCCCATTTTGTAATCCAAAACTTTTTGGCAATACAAACTCGCTTTCTCAATATAGTCTCCAACTTCTCTCTAATGGCTTGAGTCTGGTACTGACTTACTTCTGTTTTGTCCTTAGACAAAATATTTCTTAAGGTTGTGGACGTTCCAAGTCCTCGAGGCTATTTGCCCGATCATAGTCGCGGCCGAGCGTTCCCGGTCGGACTACTTGGATTACTCGGTAGGGCCTTCCCACTTGGGTGCAAGCTTGCCCCTTGAGTGGCGTGGGTCGCTTACTTCTACGCCTTGCGTGGGACTAATCGCCCACCCAGAAGTCGGCGCACCCTCTTGTTGTAACTCCACGCACACTTACATTTGTGCGCGGTATTTTTACGTGTCGTTTGCCTGCGTTCTTCTAGCGAGTCTAGGCCGGCCCGAACTCCTTGGGCGAGGTGGACTCCTCGTAGTTCTCCACCGGAATGTTGGGATGACCAACTCGGCGGTGGGCGCTTCCACGCCCGAATGCGGTGTGGGGACTCGCGGCGTCTTGCCGTCTTGAGTCGCGAGACCATAGGATGTTCGGAGCTCGTCGACCCGGCTCGACTCGTCGGGCTTCGAGTTCTTTCTAAGTCCATCGGTATAGATCGGTTGGTCGCCTCGGCGAGCCCGTTAGTGCAGGGTGGGCCAGAGCTAAACCTCGGTGGATGTGATAAGTTCGAGAACTCCGAAAACCGAGTCTTTGTGGCGGGTCCGTTATCGGTGATGATAACGTTAGGCGGCGAATCGGGTCACGATGTTCTTCCATCTGGCTATTCGACCCGTTGGTGTGATAATTGCGAGGCTCGGCTTCCACCCACTTGGTGAAATAGTCTATCCCCACGATGATGTGCCTCCGTGGCCGGGGCAGGAAAGGCAGCCCGAGGTCCATTCCCCATTGGCGAAGGGCGGCGCGATCCATGGAGCGGCGGGACGCGAGGAGGCTGCGGCGCGGGCTGTGGCGGCAAGTGTCGCACGCCTTGGCGTCTCGGTGCAGCGTAGGCGATAATAGCCACAGCGCGATATTTTGAAGGCGAGTTGGCCGCCCATATGCTCCCCACAAATCCCGCGTGGACCTCGGCGAGAATCACTCCGCCTCGCCGGGATCTAAGCATCGTAGTAGGGGTGGGAAAAGCGACCTTTGTAGAGTCGGTCGCCGATTTCGCGATACCACGCTGAGTTGGCGGAGCCGCCGTGCTTGACCTCATCCGCGTGGCGGGACCCCTCGCGTTTGTACTTGATGCTTCACGAATCCACGTTGGTGGGGTGGTGGGACTCGGGATCCCGATCTCCATGATGGCGACCGATCGGTGTGTCGGCTCTTCGACCTCGGGATGTTCCTGCGGGTCGGCTCCGAGGCCAATTTTGCGAGCTGGTCTGCGCTCGTTCTGGGACACAGGCACCACGGGCCAGTGAAGCGTGGAAAGTTAGAGTGCAGGCTTTTACCTCGGTTGGAGTATCGGACATGGTCGAGTCGCGCCGATACTCTCCACCAACTTGCTCGGCGACAAGTTGGGAATCCGTGAGAATGTGGATTGCTTCTAGTTGCATCCCGGCCGCCCAACAGAGGCCTGCCAACAGCGCCTCGTATTCGGCCTCATTGTTTGTGGCCGCAAAACCGAAGCGGAGGGACCGCTCGAAAGCGTGTCCGTCGGGATCCTCCAGAATGAGTCCGGCTCCGGCTCCCCTGGAGGTGGATGACCCATCCACGTGCAGCATCCAGTCTCGGTGGATCTGCTCTACGCTTTCGGCTCCCGGTGGTGTCAACTCCGAGATGAAGTCGGCCAAGGCACGGGCCTTGATGGCTGTTCTCGGCTTGTAGCGAGGTCGAACTCGGATAGCTCCACCGACCACTTTAGGAGGCGCCACGCTCGTCAAACTTAGAAAGAACTTGGCGGGGTTGGTCGGTCGATACCTCAATCGTGTGGGCATGGAAGTAGGGGCGTAGGTTGCGAGCCGCTAGGATGAGTGCCAATGCCAGCCTTTCAATGGGAGGATAGCGCTGCTCCGGGCCACGCAGCACGTGGCTGGTGTAGTAAATCGGGTGTTGCGCCTCGGGGGCTTCTTTCACAAGCACCGAGCTCACTGCATGCTGCGATGCCGCCAGGTAGAGGGTAAGTTTCTCTGGCGCGGACAGAGGTGAGCCGGTAGCTCGGATAAGTGCTGCTTGCCAGGCTGAAAGCTTTCTCGCACTCTGCCGTCCATTGGAAGTTCTTCGGGTCTTTGAGGACTCGGAAGAAAGGGAGGCACTTATCTCCCGATCGGGAGAGGAACCGAGACAGAGCCGCTATCCTTCCGTTAAGGCATTGAAGCTCCTTAACTGTGCTCGGGGATCTCATGTCTGTGAGAGCTCGGATCTTCTCGGGGTTGGCATCAATTCCTCTCTCATGTATGATGAACCCGAGGAACTTGCCCGATGTCACGCCAAAGACGCACTTGGCGGATTAGGCGCATCCCATACCTTCTCGATGTGGCGAAGGTTTCCCGCAAGTCGTCGAGGTGTGCAGCCCCTGTTCGGCTTTTCACGATCATATCATCAACATAGACCTCCATGTTTCGCCCTATTTGCCGGGCGAACACCTTGTTTACCATCCTTTGGTAGGTGGCGCCTGCATTCTTTAACCCGAATGGCATAACCTTGTAGAAGTAGGCTCCTTGGGGTGTGTGGAAGGCTGTATGTTGCCGATCCTCGAGGGCCATCCGGATCTGGTTGTAACCGGAATAGGCGTCCATGAAGGAGAAGCGTGCGTACCCAGCGGTTGAGTCGACCAGTTGGTCGATCCTAGGTAGTGGAAAGCAGTCCTTTGGGCAAGCACGATTTAGATCGGTGTAGTCAACACACATCCTCCGGCTTCCATTAGGCTTCTTGGCGAGGACTACATTGGACCAGCGAGTGCGGACCTCCTCAATGAAGTCGATGCCAGAGCCTGTCGACTTCCTTCTGCACAGCTTGTTGGCGCTCGAGGGCGAGGCGAGTCTCTGTCTCACCGAGCGGGAGATGTGATGGTGTTGGGCGACATCGGTCGATTCGGGAGGTCGGCGGTATCCAGCGAAGACATCGGCGCTTTCTGGAGGAGGCGATGAGTTGCGCTGCTCTTGATTGTCGGTCCGGGCGATCCGATCCGTCCGGGGCGGTCGGCTGCGTGGAATACTAATGCGGTTGTTGGCTCGGGATGCTCGGTCGGTATGCGTCCGCGTGGGTCTTCGAGGATTCGGCCTTTTCCTCTTGCCCGAGTCGCCGTCAAGTAGCACCTTACGGACTCTGAGATCTCCCGCACCTCCCGACTCGTGGCGGTGGGAACTTCAGCGTCCGGTGGTAGGTGGACAGGGGCGGCCCTCGGCCCGGTTGAGGGTGGAGTCGACCCGAGGATGGCGTTGTATGCGGTAGGGAGGTCGACCACGGAAAAGGTAACCATCGAGTCTTGGCCTTGAGGAATCGCCGAGGTCAATGGTAGGAATTCTGACACCCGCGGCGAGATTAGTCGCCGATGAAGCCGGTGGCGAGTGCAAGGCTTGGGGCTTCCTTCAGCCCCAACCCGAAGGCCTCGAAGTAGAGGATGTCGGCCGAGCTGCCGATGTCGACCATAATCGTCGGACCTGTGGCGTTGGCAATTCGGGCCGACACCACCGGCGCATCGTCGTGCTCTGTTGCTCCCATATCCCGAGAAGGTGATCTCGGCTCGGAGGGAGGGTAATATTCCCGATCGCGCGGCTCGGGCGTAAGCCCGCCGACCGGCGCTATGTCCTCCGGTAGCGGGTCCCCGGTGATCACGTCGATGTGTTGCTCGGCCGGGCCTCGAGCGCGAGGATGGTGCCGTGGTCTTTGGAGGTATTGATCGAGGTGACCTCTTCGGATCAGCTCTTCAATTTGCCGCTTTCGTAGCATTGCTCCGTGTCATGTCCATTTGCCTATGGGCGGCAATCTGGTCTTGTCGGCCGGTATCGTGGCCCTTCATGCAGAGGCGGCAGGCATTCCCCGCTCCTTTATTTGGAGGAATATTTGCGTCCGAGACGCCTTCAAGGGGGGAGGTGGCGGCTCGGCCGCGTATGGGTCGGGGCGGCCCATGCGGCGCCCTTGGTGTGGGGACTCCTGGTTGTCGGTCTCGATCGGGAAGGAGTGGGATTCCCCCTCGGTCGTTCTTCCTTCCTTCCCGACATCCAAGATTCGGCGCCACGTATTGACTCGCCCTGAAACATCTCGCGATGGACATGGGAAGTCGCTCCACCAATGACCAGTGAGAATCTCGGCGGTCGAGTCCCATCATAAATGCTTGCACCAATAACGATGGGTGAGCATCCGACAACTCCCTTACCTCGTGGTGAACCTTCGCGCGAAGTGGGAGAGGGTTCGTCCTCCTTTGCTTCAACCCGGGAGGAGCGCGACGGAAGGCTTTGGCGCAAGCGCCAAGCGTAGCTCGAAGTCCTTGGCGAGCTGTTCAAAGGATGTCACCGACCGCTTTTAAATCTTGTACCGTATGCGGCGGATCCTTTCAGCGTGGTGGGGAACGCCCTGCACATCAAAGGCGTCGAAGTTCCGTATAGGGCCATTTGAGCCGGAAGGCGGCGTGATCGGATGGATCACTAACTCCATCATAGCGGTCGATGGAGGGGAGGCGGAAGTTCAAGGGGACTGGGTACTCCCGTATGTCGGTAGCGAATGGGGACTCCCAGTGAGACACTTCCCTCTGTTCCTCTTTGGACTTGCGGACGTCCCTTTGCACCTCCTCCAGACGTTGTGCGATGGACCGGATCTGAGCCCGAAACAGGTCCGTCGAGTCTGAGGACACCGCCTCGAGTTCGGTGGGGCGTCACAGTTTCAGAGCCGGGTTCCGTCCTGAACCCGGTGAGAGGCTGGAGAAGATGGTATCGCCTCATGATGCCGGGAAAGAGGTTCCGGCCTTTGGAGGTTCGGCTCTGCCGCCTCCTGAAGTATGCGGGGGAGGACAGCTGATGCTTGCAGTCTGACACTGTTGGGAAAGGTCTAAAAGCCTCCACCGTGACGGTGGGGAAGCGGTGGAACCCGACTCGGCGGGTAAAGCCAGTCGCTAAATATATTCCAATAGCGATCTATAGTTGCGGCGGTATCATCCCTCACGAGTTAGTGCGGGACCTCGTAGAGTCTTGTGGAAAGCGACCTTTCGTCCATGTGTCGTTAAGAGGCGGAGCGGTGGTCCGCCGACGAAGAGGCCCTCCTTCTAGCGCCAATCTGTTAGAAGCAGATATTACCGTGACCCGGGGCCCAACTGCGCGGGATCCGGAAACGAGTCGTCTCGATGCGGTTGAACTGTCGATGGCTCCTGCTCACGCGCCCGACCGGCCAGCTCGAGAAAGGCGCTGCGCGCTCCTCGGGACGTCGGGGCGAGACTGCGGCAAGCGGGTCGGATGCTCGCGGAAACCCCTCGCGCCAAGTCGGTGTTGGAGGAGTAGTGAGTTGTTATGTAGAGAGAGAGAGATAGAGAGATCCTTTGTGTGTTGGCGTCGTGGCGTTCCCAGTGAGTTGCGGGGTGTCAAGTCTACTCACCTCTCGGACTGTTCTGCGTGGAGCAAAGGGTTTAGCGAAAGTGCGATCCGGCCTCCTTTTCCCGATCTTACATTAGGCTTAAATAGGTCGGACGGAGGACTGCTGCCGTCGCAGTGGCGACGGGCTGACCCCGCAGGTCGGTGCCGTGGTCAACTGGTTGGGTAGTTGGGGCGATGCTGAGGAGAAGCGACGTCGGTCCAATCGCGGTGGTTGGGGAGCGCAGGAGGGGCGATGACGTCATCCGGGAGTACGGCCGAAGACCGAGTGTCTTGTCATACTTAATATCCCTATCAACTATGAAGACTAAAGATCAGGTTATTAATGTCTTCAAAGAGTTTCATGCCAGAGTTGAAAGGGAGATAAAAAGACAATTGAAATGTATAAGATCATATAATGATAGTGAGTACACAAGATTGTTTAATGATTATTGTAGGTCACATAATATCCAACATGAGATGACAATTCCTATTACACCTCAGCATAATGCAATTACAGAGAGGATGAATCGTACTATTATGGAAAAGATCAAATGTATGCTTTCACAGGCCAAGCTACCCAAAAAAGTTTTAGGATGAGGCTTTGAGGATGACAATTGATGTGATCAACTTATCTCCCTATACAGTCTTAGAAGGTGATGTTACAGAGCTTATATGGTCAGAGAAAGATATTTCCAATAAGCATTTGAGAGTGTTTGGTCATCGTGCATTTGTATATGTTCTAGACAATAAAAGATCCAAGTTATATGGTAAGACAAAAGAATGTATTTTTCTTAGCTACTCATATGATCAATTTGGTTACAAGCTTTGAGATCTAAAAAAACATAAGGTGTTTAGAAGTAGAGATGTGATCTTCTTTGATGATCAAACCCTTGAGGTTTTATAGAAGGAGACATTAGCCAAGACTTAGTAGAAAGATTAGCTGATTGTGACCTAGTTACACCTCCAGTATATTAGGGTGATGGGAGATATATGTAGGAAGATAGTGTAGAGCTCGATGTTGATCTACCTGTAGGAAATATTGAGTAAGAAAGTTGGAGAGTAGCTTCTTGCAGAACCTTCATTGAGAAGATCTTCTAGACAACGTCAACCTTCCAAAAGATATTGTACATATGAGTATGCTTCATCGATGCAGGTGAACCAAAGAGTTACTATGAAGCAATTGAAAATGAGTAGATAAAGAAATGGTTAGTTGCTATGGAAGAAGAGATGGATATTCTATAGAAGAACCACATATATGATTTGGTGCAACTACCAAAGAGAATGAAAGCCTTGAAGAACAAGTGGGTTTCAGGTTGAAGACTTAAGAATATTGTTTTTAACCAAAGTACAAAGTTAGATTGGTTATGAAAGGCTTTGGTCAAAAGAAATGTATTGACTTTGAAGAGATTTTCTTTTCTGTTGTTAAAATATCTTCTATTTGTGTTATTCTTGGTATTGCTGTTTGCTAGGACTTTTGAAGTTGAGTAGTTAGATGTGAAGACTACTTTTCTTCATGGTAATTTGGATGAGGAAATTTATATAGAGCAACCAGAAGGCTTCAAAGTCAATGGTAAAGAAAATTTTGTTTGTAAGTTAAGGAAGAGCTTGTATAGGCTGAAGTAATCTCCAAGATAGTGATACAGAAAATTTGATTTATTTATGACTAAAAATAGATACAAAAGAATGGCTTCAGATCATTATGTATACATTAAATAGTTTGGTAAGGATTTCATTATTCTTCTACTTTATGTCAATTATATGCTTATCCTTGAAAAAGATGTGTATAATTGATAGGTTGAAAAAGGAATTGAGTGAATCATTTACAATGAAGGACATGGGGCCAATAAAATAAATACTGGGCATGAAGATTTTTTGTGATAGAAAAAATAAGAAGAGTTGGTTATCACATGAGAAATACATCGAGAAGATATTAGAAAGGTTTAGTATGAGCAATGTAAAGCCAGTTGATTCTCCTCTTTCAGGTCACTTCAAGTTATGCTCAGAGCAGAGTCCGTCAAGTGATGAGAAGAAGGAGAAGATGCAAAATGTTCCTTATGTTTCAGCAGTTGAAAATTTAATGTATGTGATGGTATGTACGAAGTTGGATATCACATATGATGAGGTGTTACTAGCATATTTTTGTAAATCCAAGCAAAGAGCATTGGGCGTAGTGAAGTGGGTTTTGAGATATCTCAAAGAAAGCTCGAGGTTTGTTTGACTTTGAAGGTAGACCACCTACATTGACAAGTTACACAGATGCATATATGTCAAGAGATATTGATACGCGAAAATCCACATCAAGTTTTGTACTTACTTTTGCAGGGGAGCTATGTCATAGCAATCTAATTTGCAAAAGTATATTGCTCTCTCCACCAAAGAGGCAGAATATATTGCTGCTATAAAAGTTTGTAAGAAATATTATGGATGAAAGAATTCTTAAAAGAATTAGGGTTGAAACATAAAATTTATATGATATATTATGACAGCCAAAGCGTCATCCATCTATATAAGAATACAACTTTTTCTTCCGAGTCGAAGCACATAGATGTCAGATACCACTGAGTTCAAAATGTACTTGAAGAGAAGCACTTACAACTTCAGAAAATTTATACATCTGATAATGGAGCAGGCATGTTGCCAAAGAAAAGAAAGGCAGAAGATCTGTCGACAATTGGTCGACATAACTTCATACTGAAGAGTTATGAGACAGCCTCCCTTATGAGCTAAAAGAGGAGGTTGTTTGGTAGATGACTCAATTCAGCATACAACCAATTTCCTCTTTAATCTAAACCCTAAGTCTAATTAGGAGGTGTGGTGGCTAGGAAAAATAGGAAAAAAATACAATAAAAGGGCAGAAAATTACAATAGAAACGTGATTTAAAAAAAGGAGAAAAAGATAAAAAAAATAAGAAAAAAAGGAAGGAAAGAAGACAAGGACAATGCAAAGACTCTTCTTATTCATCCAAACAGTATTCTCATCTCATGTTAGATCAGATCTATAGTGAATTCTTACTGTGATTGCTTGGGGAGGTTTTGAATATTGCGCACTGTGACATAATCCTTGTATCCAAATTATTCTTTTATGATTGTTTTTTGGATTTTGGGCAAGAGACTTTGAAAATTATATATTCACTATATTTATAGTAGATTTTCTATAGTTTACCACGTGATTTTTAACCGTACATATTAGAGGGGTATTTCACGTAAATCTTGGTGTCCTATTTGATTATAATTTTCATTTAATTCCATTGCGGTCTACTAGTATTTGTTCACATATAAAATATTCTCTTTTTATCTCATCATACGATGAGCATCCCTTAGTTCACATTATTTGATTTTTTTTAAACCTAATATATCTACTCAAGTTCATGTAATTATGCTTCAAGAATTAGGTGAGCTATATATGGTTTAGCAATTCTAATGATTTTGATTTTTCTTGAGTTATGATATCATATAAAACCAAAATAATTTAATTGATTTCTCCAGAAATCTCAATCAAGAAAACCAAAATAGGACCCATGAGACCAACCAATTGATTGTGTAGATGTTGTCATGTGTATACCATAAAAAAATATAGGTAAGATTAATTAATTAACTAATTATGTTCAGTGTTGATTTAGTTGTGCCACTTGTCACTCCAATTAACGTTTGGTCAAAGTTCATTGTTGGTATAATATTTAATTGCTTCATCTTAAGATCCAAAGGATGATTGTGACATTATAGTTGCATTATCAATTGGATGAAATTATACTCTTATTAATATGATTAAGAGATTATTCTTTTATATCCGATTTGATGAGAAGTTTTAGGCATAATTATGTATCTTTTGAATAGGATTCCTAGTGTTAGGGGAAACAGATATTACCGTGACCCCGGGGCCCACTGCGCGGGATCCGGAAACCAGGGGGTCGTCTCGGTACGGTTCGGGCCTGTCGATGGCTCCTGCTCACGCCCAGCCGACCGCTCCAGAAAGGCCGCTGCGCGCTCCTCGGACGTCGGGGACGAGACCTGCAGCAAGGCGGGTCGGATGCTCCGCCCGACCCCTCCGACGCCCAAGTCAGTGTTGGAGGGGAGTGAGTGAGTTGTTATGTAGAGAGAGAGAGATAGAGAGAGATCCTTTGTGTGCTGGCCCGTCGGCTGGCGCTCCCCAGAGTGAGTTGCGGGGGTGGCCGAGTCTACTCACCGCTCGGACCGTATCTGCGTGGAGCAAGGGTTTAGCCAAGAAAGTGCCAGTCCAGCCCCCTTTTCCAGTCTTACCTGTTCGGCTTAAATAGGTCGGACGGAGGACACGCCCGATTGCGCGGTGGCGTGCGGGCACGACCGCAGGTGCGTGGTCAGCGGTTGGGTAGTTGGGCGTCGCGAGAGAAGCGACGTCGGTCCAATCGCGGTGGTTGGGGAGCGCAGGAGGGGCGATGACGTCATCCGGGGTACGGCCGAAGACCGGGTGTCTCGTCATACTTAATATCCCTATCACTACCCCCCCCCTCAAAAGGCCACTCCTGCGGGACAATTTAGAGGGTGTTGCTCGGAAGAACACAGTTGCCATCGAGATCTCGGCGCAGTTCCACCGCGTTGTCATAGTTGACCGAATCCTTTTGCAGGATGGGGGTCGAGACGCCGCTCAAGACCCAGAAAACCATAGTCGCCGGACCGTCGTTCGGGATATAGTGCCGAGCCACTGCTCAAGGCCTAGGATGCCGATGATCGAGGGAGCTCGAGATCTTGCAGCCGAATCGCTGTTCGGGAAAAAGGGGGTCGAGGAACCTCAAGACCCAGAAAGCCATGGTCACCGAACCGTCGTTCGGGATATTGTGCCGAGCCGCCGCTCAAGGCCTAGGAGGTTGATGATCGAGCCGTCGCTCAAGATCATGTGCCGAACTGCCGTTCGGGATAAAGGGGGTCGAGGAGACGCCCGAGTTCCGTTTGCCAAGCCGACGTCCGGTAATCAGAGGTTGAGACTCGCGAGTGGGCCAGTTGAACCAGTGTGTGAGCAGCCGCTCGAGGTAAGGGCCGGCGATGTCCAAGTCTCTGTTACCGACCCGTCGTTGGGTACTAGGGGTCGAGGTCACGCACACGACCTGGAAAACCATGAGAGCCGAACTTACCGTTCGGGAAGTGTGTGGCCGAGCTGCTGCTCAGGGCCTAAGAAACCAGAGTAGCCGAACTGCCATTCGGGATGTGTGTGTGGCCGAGCCGCTCGGATGTGAAGTCGAGAGGCGCGATACCCATTGCCAGCGGACGTCCGGAAGTCGGGGTTGAGACGCCACAGTCCTCCCCGCTTGCCACCCGTCACTTTGGTACAAGGGGTCGAGGTCACGCACACGACCTGAGGAAACATAATAGCCAAACCGTCGTTCGGGATGAAGGAAGGGGGGTCGAGGAGACGCCCGATTCTCCTTGCCAAGCCGACGTCCGGAAGTCAGGGGTTAAGACGCGCAAGGTCCTCCCTGCTTGCCGACCCGTCATTTTGGTACAAGGGGTCGAGGTCACGCACACGACCCAAGAAACCATGATGACCGAACCGCCGTTCGGGAAATGGGGGGTCGAGGAGACGCCCGATCCCCGTTGCCAAGCCGTCGTCGGGTAATCAAGGGCCGAAACTTGCGCTGGACCCGTAAGACCAATGGCTGAGCAGCCGCTCGAGACCATGTACCGAACAACCATTCGGGGTAAGGGCAGGCGATGTTCAACTCCCTCCTTACCGACCTGTCGCTTGGCAAAGGGGGCCGAGGTCACGCACACGACGTGGCCCAGAATTTCAGTGGTCGAGCCGTCGCTCAAGACCTAGAAGAAGCGTGTCGCGAACCATCGCCGGGAAGTGTGGCCGAGCTCCGCTCAAGGCCCAGAATACCAGAATCGCCGAAGCGCCTTCGGGATGAGTGTGGCCGAGCCGCCGCTCAAGGCCCAGAATACCAGTGGTCGAGCTGGTGCTCAAGACCTAGAAGACCAGAATAGCCGACCGCTCGCCGTTGGGATGGCCGAGGCGCGCTCAAGGCCCAGAATGCCGATGGTCGAGCTGCGCTCAAGACCTAGAAAACCGCCGCGTGCCGCCAAAACGGCCCGCGATAGTGCGGTTCTTTGGGAATCGAGATACGGCGTGCGGATAAGTTTCTTACGGGTGTGCACGTCGGCTCTTCATTAATATGACGGCGCTCGATCGCCGATGTGATGCCATTGGGCGATGTGGCGGTGTCATCGTCGCCTTTGCCGGAGGCGAAAGGTCGAGGTCCCCTTTTCCTATAAATAGGGAGCCCCGCGTCTCTCCATCACTTTATCAGCGGAGTCTTCATCTCTTGCCCTGCCGTCGTCTTCCTTCAAGTTTTCTCCATAGGCTCCGGTGCCTTTTAGCTTCTTCCAGCCGATCTCTTCCATTATAGGTTAGTGTGCGATGGGTCTTCCTTCCACTTCCTCCTCCTCTGCCTCCTCCTCCTCCTCCCCATCAGTTACAACCCGGGTCGCCGCTCTCCCTTCATTTCCTGCTTCCAACCCTTCCTCAGATGCGGAAGCGGCGCGTGCGTTAGAGGCCTTGATGTGGCCGCACGACCAAGACTCCATCTTGGATGAGCGTGCGGTGGGGATACTCCGGCGGCGCTACGGCATCCCGGAGGAGTTCAATCTCCTGGCCGCAGAAGCGGGACAGCGGGCCTTTGACCCGGTTCCCAAGGGCTTTGCCCTGACCGCCGATACCCTAGAGGCCGGCCTGCGCCTTCCCCTGCACCCAATCATCGTGTCCTGCATCTCCTTGTGGCGTATTTCGCCTTCCCAGATAACTCCCAACTCCTGGCGGTATTTGGTGGCTTTCCTGGGGGAATGCCATTACGCCAACATCGCCCCGACCCGCAACCTCTTCCTCTCTGCTTCGCCTCTTCAAGGGGTCGGGGCTACTGCCGCACGGCCGGGTTTGAGTTAGCGGCGCCCCACCAATAACAAAGGGTGGAAGAGGCGCTTCTTTGTCCATGTGCCAAGGGGTGGGTTTTGAGGGTTCGGTGGTCATCAAGGACCATCGATAACTCGCCCCGGCCGAGTGCCGAGGAGCACGCTCACCTTGAGCAGCTGAGGGTAATCCTCCCTTCCTCTCAAGCCATCCGCAACATGTCGGAGCAGTGGCTGGTGGAGGCCGGACTAAGTCCGCACCCTCGGGGTAGGCCATCGTTGTTTCGCCTTTCCTTTGGATTGCTGCCATACTCTATCTTCTGTCATGTCTGTTGTTCTTTGCAGGGATGGTGAACCTGCGGTCCTTCCACGACTCGGGTGCTCCGAGGGGACCATCTCCGCGCTCTCCGGTGGTTACTAAGCGGGCGGGGTGGCTCCGCGCCTGCCGAGAGGGGCGCGGAAGAAGAGGCGAGGTCCAAGGGCGTGGTGGACTGGAGCGCGTTGTGCCGGCCAAGGCGTCCGACGGCAACGCACGGCACCGCCTTCGCCGAGAGCTGGTCCCACCAAGGGCGGCCGGGAAGGGCCAGCCCGTCAGGACCATGCAGGACTGTCTTGCCGGTCATGTCGGGGAAGGATGAGCCGTTCCTTTCCCGAATGATGGGGAGGTCCTTTGGGCGCGGAGCGACCTCTCGTGGCCCGGTGGCATGGTGCGCCCGGGGACAAGGTGTGGGTTGGGGGAGAGCCCTCGGCCAGCTACCTCCGGGGGGCGCTCCATCCCGACATGGCTCGGGATCTATACACGCTCCCCTCGGAGGTGCTGCTCGCCAAGTCCGCTAAGTCGGTGTTGTGGGTAAGCACCGTTTTGCTTGTATCCTCTTGGCTGAGCTCTGTTCGTCACTTTCAACGTTCTTCTTCCTTGTGCAGAATCTCCACTACACCACGGCCCTCCTCGACCGGGTGCATGACTCCGGTCGCTTGGTGCATGGCACGGGCGGCGCAACAGGTTGCGCCGCCCGGCTCGAGGAGGCCCGAGCGGGTCGGGACCCGAGGCGGTTCTTCTGCCGGCAGCGGCGCGAGATGGGCGCGGAAGTTGCGCGTCTGACCGCCGAGCTCGAGGCCGCCTCGGCGGTAGAGGCCGGGCTGCAGAAGTATCTCCGGACGTTGAAGCTGGAGATCCGCCTCCGGACGGAGGAGGCCTCGGGGTTGGCCGCGGTGACCTCGGGAGGCCGAGCTTAGCCGCCAGGAAGCCCTTGCCGCGGCGGAAGAGTCGGCAGAGAAGGACCGGAGGCGATCGACGCTACAAAAAGTCGGAGGGCTTCCTCCTCGGCCTGGACCGGACGGGCCGTGTATCATACGAGTACGGGTACAAAGTTGCCCTGGCCCGGTTCCAAGCATGTCCTCAAGGCTCAACGGTCGAGGAGAATCCCTTCGTTTCATGCCCCGAAGATCAGGGGGTCGACATGCCTGGCGAGGTTCCCTTCGACGACAGCCTTCCCGAAGCTGCGGCCTGAAGACCTCTTTTTATTTTTGGAGGGCTTCCCCTTCCTTTTTGTAATACTGCTTCCCCACTGGGGGCCCATTTTGTAATCCAAAACTTTTTGGCAATACAAACTCGCTTTCTCAATATAGTCTCCAACTTCTCTCTAATGGCTTGAGTCTGGTACTGACTTACATCCGTTTTGTCCTTAGACAAAATACTTCTTAAGGTTGTGGACATTCCAAGGCCTTTGCGCTTGTTGATCATGAAACGTTCGTAAACGTCGGGACCGCTTGGACTACTCGGTAGAGCCTTCCCACTTGGGTGCAAGCTTGCCTTGAGTGGCGGGGTCGCTACGCCTTGCAGGACTAAGTCGCCCACCCCGGGTCGAGCGCACCCTCTTGTTGTAACTCCGGCCACACTTTATGCGCCGATTTTTACGTGTGCGTTAGCCTGCGTTCTTCTAGCAGTCTAGGCCAGCCCGAACTCCTTGGGCGAGGTGGACTCTCGTAATTCTCCACCGGAATGTTGGGATGACCAACTCGGCGGTAGGACTGCTTCCACGCCGAATGCAAAGGCTGTAGGGGACTCGCGAAGCCATCTTGGGTAGTCCGCGAGACCATAGGATGTTCGGAGCTCGTCGACCACTCGATCGGGCTTCCAAAGTCCTTTCCTAAGTCCATCCGGTATAGATCGGTTGGTCACGGCGAGCCCGTTGGTGCGGGGTGGGCCACCGAGCTAAACCTCGGTGGATGTGATAAGTTGCGCAGAACTCCAAAACCGAGTCTTTGGGCGAACCGGGTCCCGTTATCGGTGATGATAACGTTAGGCGGACCGAATCGGGTCACAATGTTCTTCCATCTGGTTCGACCCGTTCGGTGTGATGGTTGCCAGGGCTCGGCCCACCCACTTGGTGAAATAGTCTATCCCCACGATGATGTGCCTCGTGGCGCCGGGAGAGCGGCCCCAAGAGGTCCATTCCCCATTGGCGAAGGGCGGCGCAATCCATGGAGGCGAGTGGGGACCGCAGGAGCTGCGGGCGCGGGCGCGGCAGTGTCGCCGCCGCACGAAAGCCTTGGCGTCTCGGTGCGTGAGGCGATAATAGCAGCGCGATATTTTGAAGGCGAGTTCGGCCGCCCATATATTCCCCACAAATCCGCCGTGTGGACCTCGGCGAGAATCACTTCCGCCTCGCCGGGATCTAAGCATCGTAGTAGGGGTGGGAAAGCGACCTTTGTAGAGTCGGTCGCCGATTTAGCGATACCACGCTGAGTTCAGAGCCGCCGTGCCTTGACCTCATCCGCTGGCAGGATCCCCTTGCGTTTGTACTTCAGTACTTCCTGAATCCACGTTGGTGGAGTGGTCGGGACCCCGGGATCCCCGATCTCCATGGTGGCGACCGATCGGTGTGTCAGCTCCTCGACCTCGGGATGTTCCTCTGGGTCGGCTCCCGAGGCCAATTTTGCGAGCTGGTGCGCGCTGCTCGGGACACAGGCACCTGGGCGAGTGAAGCGGGAAAGTTAGAAGTGCAGGCTTTTACCTCGGTTAGGTATCCGGACATGGTCGAGTCCCGCGCCGATACTCTCCACCAACTTGCTCGGCGACAAGTTGGGAATCCGTGAGAATGTGGATTGCTTCTAGGCACGCCAACAGAGGCGCCTCGTATTCGGCCTCATTGTTTGTGGCGCAAAACCGAGCGGAGGGACCGCTCGGCGTGTCGTCGGGATCCTCGAGAATGAGTCGGCTCCGGCTCCACGGAGGTGGATGACCCATCCACGTCAGCATCCGATCTCGGTGGATCCGCTCACGCTTCAGCTCGGTGGTGTCAACTCCGAGATGAAGTCGGCCAAGGCACGGCCTTGATGGCTGTTCTCGGCTTGTAAGAGGTCGAACTCGGATAGCTCCACCGACCACTTTAGGAGGCGCCTGCTACGTCAAACTTAGAAAGAACTTGACGCAGGGGTTGGTCGGTCGATACCTCAATCGTGTGGGCTTGGAAGTAGGGGCGTAGCTTCCGAGCCACTAGGATGAGTGCCAATGCCAGCCTTTCAATGGGAGGATAGCGCTGCTCCGGGCCACGCAGCACGTGGGTGTAGTAAATCGTCGGGTGTTGCGCCTCGGGGCTTCTTTCACAAGCACCGGAGCTCCTGCATGCTGAGATGCCGCGGTAGAGGGTAAGTTTCTCCGGCGCAGACAGGTGAGCCGGGTAGCTCGGATAAGTCTTTGCCAGTGAAGGCTTCCTCGCACTCTGCGATCCATTGGAAGTTCTTCGGTCTTTGAGGACTCGGAAGAAAGGGAGGCACTTATCTCCCGATCGGAGAGGAACCGAGACAGAGCCGCTATCCTTCCGTTAAGGCATTGAAGCTCCTTAAGCGTGCTCGGGGATCTCATGCCGCGAGAGCTCGGATCTTCTCGGGGTTGGCATTAATTCCTCTCGTGTATGATGAACCAGGAACTTGCCCGATGTCACGCCAAAGACGCACTTGGCGGATTAAGGCGCATCCCATACCTTCTCGATGTGGCGAAGGTTTCCCGCAAGTCGCCAAGGTGTGCAGCCCTGCTCGGCTTTTCACGATCATATCATCAACATAGACCTCCATGTTTCGGCCTATTTGCTGGGCGAACACCTTGTTCACCATCCTTTGGTAGGTGGCGCCTGCATTCTTTAACCCGAATGGCATAACTTTGTAGAAGTAGGCTCCTTGGGGTGTGTGGAAGGCTGTATGTTGCCGATCCTCGAGGGCCATCCGGATCTGGTTGTAACCGGAATAGGCGTCCATGAAGGAGAAGCGGGCGTACGCGGTTGAGTCGACCAGTTGGTCGATCCTAGGTAGTGGAAAGCAGTCCTTTGGGCAAGCACGATTTAGATCGGTGTAGTCAACACACATCCTCCGGCTTCCATTAGGCTTCTTGGCGAGGACTACATTGGGCCCCGAGGCGGACCTCCTCAATGAAGTCGATGCCAAGAGCACATCGACTTCCTTGCCGCAGCTTGTTGGCGCTCGAGGGATCGAGGCCGAGGTCTCGTCTCACCGAGCGGGCGATCGGAAATGTGTAGAGCGGTGTTGGGCGACATCGAGTCGATTCGGGAGGTCGGCGGTGTCAGCGAAGACATCGGCGCTTTCTGGAGGAGGCGATGAGTTGTGCTGCTCTTGATTGTCGGTCGGCCGATCCCGATCCGTCGGGACGGTCGGCTCTGTGGAATATTAACCGCCGGTTTGTTGGCTCGGGATGCTCGGTCGGGCGCTGCGTCCGCGTGGGTCTTCGAGGGCTATTCGGCCTTTTCCTCTTGCCCGGGAGGTCGCCGTCAAGTAGCACCTTACGGACTCCCGAGGATCTCCCTCACCTCCCGACTCACCGGTGGGGAACCGGCGTCCGGTGGTAGGTGGGCAAACGGCCCTCGGCCGGTTGAGGTGGGTCGACCAGGATGGCGTTGTATGCAGGGAGGTCGACCACCAAAAGGTAACCATCGAGTCTTGGCCTTGAGGGAATCGCCGAGGGTCAATGGTAGGTTCTGACACGCGGCGAGATTGAGTCGCCGATGAAGCCGTGAGCGCCGAGTGCAAGGCTTCGAGGCTTCCTTCGGCAGCCCCAACTCGAAAGGCCTCGAAGTAGAGGATGTCGAGTTGCGATCGACCATAATCGTCCGGACTGCGGCGTTGGCACTTCGGACCGACACCACCAGCGCATCGTCGTGCTCTGTTGCTACCATATCCCCGAGGAAGGTGATCTCGGCTCGGAGGAGGGTAATATTCTCGCCGCGGCTCGGGCGTAAGCCCTTCGACCGGCGCTATGTCCTCCGTGGCGGGTCCGGTGATCACGTCGATGTGTTGCTCGGCCGGGCCCTCGGGCGCAGGATGGTGCCGCGGTGCTGGAGGTATTGATCGAGGTGACGCCGGATCAGGCTCTTCAATTTGCCGCACCGTAGCATTGCTCCGTGTCATGTCCATTTTGCCTATGCGGCGCAAGGTCTTGTCGGCACCGGTATCGCCGCCCTTCATCCGGGGCGGCAGCATTCCAGCTCCTTTATTTGGAGGAATATTTGCGTCCGAGACGCCTTCAAGGGGGGAGATGGCGGCTCGGCCACGTATGGGTCGGGGCGGCCCATGCGGCGCCCTTGGTGTGGGGACTCCCGACTGGTCGTCGGTCCCGATCGGGAAGGAGTGGGATGCCCCCTCGGTCGCTCTTCCTTCCTTCCCGACATCCAAGATTCGGCCGCCACGTATTGACTCGCCCGCTGAAACATCTCCGCGATGGACATGGGGGGTCGCTCCACCAATGACCAGCAGAATCTCGACGGTCGGAGTCCCATCATAAATGCCTGCACCAATAACGATGGGTGAGCATCCGACAACTCCCTTACCTCCGTGGTGAACCTTCGCACGAAGTGGGAGAGGGGTTCGTCCTCCTTTTGCTTCAACCCCAGGAGGAGCGCGACAGAAGGCTTTGGCCGCGCAAACGCCAAGAAGCGTAGCTCGAAGTCCTTGGCGAGCTGTTCGAAGGATGTCACCGGCAGCTTTTCAAAGTCTTTGTACCATGTGCGGGCGGATCCTTTCAACGTGGTGAACGCCCGCACATCAAGGCGTCCAAGTTCCGTATAGGGCCATTTGAGCCGGAAGGCGGCGCGTGATCGGTGGATCACTAACTCCATCATAGAGGTCGATGGAGGGGAGGCGGAAGTTCAAGGGGACTGGGTACTCCCGTATGTCGGTAGCGAATGAGGACTCCCAGTGAGACACTTCCCTCTGTTCCTCTTTGGACTTGCGGGCGTCCCTTTGCACCTCCTCCAGACGTTGTGCGATGGACCGGATCTGAGCCCGCAACAGGTCCGTCGAGTCTGAGGACACCGCCTCGAGTTCGGGTGGGACGTCCTGGTTTTCAAGAGCCCGGGTTCCGTCCTGAACCCGGTGAGAGGCTGGAGAAGATGGTATCGCCTCATGATGCCGGGAAAGAGGGCCTTTGGAGGTTCGGCTCTGCGCCTCACGAAGTATGCGAGGAGCGGCTGCGGTGCTTGCGTGGTCGACTGGGAAAGGTCCTAAAAAGCCTCCACCGTGACGGTGGGGGGAAGCGGTGGAACCCGACTCGGCGGGTAAAGCCCAGCGTCGCTAAATATATTCCAATAGCGATCTATAGTTGCGGCGGTATCATCCCTCCTGAGTTCGGAGGTCTGCGGGACCTCCGCCGAGGTGCCGGCCGGAAACGACCTTTCGTCCATGTGTCGTTAAGGGCGGAGCAGGTGGTCCTTCGACAGAAGAGGCCCTCCTTCTAGCGCCAATCTGTTAGGGGAAGCGAGATATTACCGTGACCCGGGGCCCTGCGCGGATCGGAAACGTGGAGTCGTCTCGACGGTTCGGGCTGTCGATGGCTCCTGCCACGCCACCGACCGCTCCGAAAGGCCGCGCTCCTCGACGTCGGGGCGACGACTGCAAAAGCGGGTGGATGCTCGCCGACCCTCCGACGCCCAAGTCGGTGGAGGAGGAGTGAGTTGTTATGTAGAGAGAGAGAGAGAGAGATCCTTTGTGTGTTGGCGTCGTGGCGTTCCCAGTGAGTTGCGGGGTGTCGAAGTCTACTCACCTCTCGTTTCTGCGTGGAGCAAGGGTTTAGCCAAGAAAGTGCCCCCTTTTCGATCTTACTGTCGGCTTAAATAGGTCGGACGGAGGACTGCCATCGATTGCGGTGGCGTGCGGGCCCGACTCGGTGCGCAGTGGTCAGTCGGGTTGGGTAGTTAGGCGTCGAGGAGAAGCGGCGTCGGTCCAATCGCGGTGGTTGGGGAGCGCAGGAGGGGCGATGACGTCATCCGGGGTACGGCCGAAGACCGGGTGTCTCGTCATACTTAATATCCCTATCACCTAGTAAATCAATTATATTAATTTTTTTAAAGTTATGGATCATAAAAAACCTAACTTATGACACAACATATTGTTCTAAAAAGTTATAGATCTTTAATTCACATGAAAAAAATTTAGATTTAATGATTATTTTAAAATATTTTATTATTTATCTAAAAAAATTAAAACCTACGCTAACCTCTCATTATCCTGATTAACGTATCTCTGTATACGTAACGCACGTATTTACGTAGATACACGTCATATCCTTCGAATATGCTATTATGGACATGGGAACCGAATAGCTATGGCATTTCCATTATGGACACAGGAAGTCGTGAGAGAGGGACCTTGACCATTTCCATTTGGATGTTCAAACTTCTGTGCTTCTGACCATGTATCGCATGCTCTCTCTCTCTCTCTCTCTCTGTGGATGTTCCACGCATCTCTCTCTCTCTCTCTGGATGTTCAACCTCACTTCACATGCTTCTTTTCTGATTATGTATCGCATCTTTGTACTCTCTCTCTCTCTTTCTGGATGTTCAACCCCACTTCCTGTGCTTCTTTTACAGCCATGTATACGCATGCTGCTCTCTCTCTCTCCGTCTCTCTCTCTCTCTCTCTCTCAATCTGGTCTTTTTCTGTTCTCTCTCTGTGACTGATGAGCTGCTCCTCTATATAAAAAGAGGGCGGGAGAGAGTAACCGCACCTCGACACCTCGTCCCAGCAACCGACGGAACCCCATGCCTTACCCTTCCCATCTCGTTTCTCTCGACCCACCAGGGAAGGGAAAGGAAAGGGTTATAAATAGCAGCCCGCCACCATCGCTGCCCTTCACTTCATGCCAACCACTCTTTTCTGAAGAAAGAGAGAAGTTCCACTGCCATCACTTGCATCCCCTACTTGGGAAAGGCTAGACACATACATATCTATCTGAAGACACAAGCTGCAGCGGCGTGTTTCTGTTTGTTCTTCCTTGCTTGCTGCATACCAACTGATCGAGCCTAGTTGGGGAAGCGGATGTGCGAGGTGGGGTACAGCGGCGCTGCCATGTCTCACTTCACCGACCTCCTCGGGGACCCCCTCTGCCGTGTCCGCCACTCCCCTTCCTTCCTCCTGCTGGTCCGTATTCCCTCTCTCTCTCTCTCTCTCTCTCTTTTTGTTGTTCCATTCTTTCCGATCATCTCCTGTTTCTGAGTTAACGCACTTTGGACATGCTTTTGTGATCTTATTCTCCTCACTAAGTAGGCGTATGCGAATAAGCACAATCATAATGTTAATAAAGGTCGCGGAGATGGTTAGCGGGCCGCAGAAGGGGATCGTTGGGCTTGTCCGCGGGCGCATCAAGACCGTGGCCTGCGGCACCCCTTGCTTTGTTATTACCCTCACCGACGACGCACCACATCGCCCCATCTTTGCGAAGATGGACCTCCGCAACTGCCCCGTTGCCGGTGACTCTCACCACCCGTTAATCTCCCTCATCACACTAATCACTGTCATTAATACTAATTTAATCGAGTGGCTTCCTTAGGCGAAGGGGGCTCGCACTGACGCTGGTGCAGAGGATGGAGGAGTGGTCCAAGGAGAAGGGGGCGGGGTACGCGTACATGGCGACGGAGAAGGACAACGAGGTGCGGTTAGTCCCAGTTCCGTACCCCCGCCATCCTGGTGCACCCCGTGTTAGCCCACCGCCTTCCCCTCCCCCCACGCGTCGCCATCCTCCGCCTCACCCCCGCCGATGCCGAGGCCCTGTACCGCCGCCGCTCCGCCGCCACCGAGTTCTTCCACCGCAGATCCCGTGATCCCTCCACCCGTGAACGAGCGCGCGTGGGCCCTGTCCCGCAGATCCCGTGATCCCTCCCACCCGTGAACTCCGTAACAGGGCGTGGATGATTGCACCTTCCGCTAATCTAATCTAATCTAATCTAATCGAGTGGCATCCTTCGGCTAAGGCGGATTGCTCCGAAACTGGTACAGCGGATGGAGGCGTGATCCAAGGAGAAGGGTGCGGAGTACGCGTACATGGCGACGGAGAAGGACAACGTGACGTCGACGCCGTCCCTTCCTCGCCGTCCCTCCTGCGCCCGTGCTCCCGTGAACACCCACCCGTGAACGACCGCTTGTGGGCCCGGTCCCGCAGGTCCCGTGATCCCGTGAACACCCACCCGTGAACGACCGCGTGTGGGCCCTGTCCCGCAGGTCCCGTGATCCCGTGAACTCGGCAACAGGGCGTGGGGGACAGCGGCTGCCGAGCGGTGGCGGCGTGCGAGCCGCTCCCATCGCACTAATCACTGTCTTGAGTGCTAATCTAATCGAATGGTATCCTTATGCGAAAGGGGATTGCACCCAAGCTTGTGCAGAGGATGAAGAAGTAATCTAAAGAGGAGGCGGAGTACGCGTACATGGCGACGGAGAAGGACGCCGTGACATGGCTGGCGGGGGCGAGCCGCACGCAGTGTTGTGCACGTGACGGAGTTCACGGGTGGGAGTTCAGAGGGGTGCGAGGGATCACGGGACCTGCAGGGCCAGGCGGTCCTACCTGCGCCTGCGCCTGCGCCTGCGCCTGCGCCTCTGTCTGTGTCTCTACAGCGACGCCGAGGTTTCCGATCGTGATGACCATTGGCGACTGAAACGGGACCCGTAGGAGCAATATGTGGATCCCATCAACGCTGGCTTAAGGTATCTAAGTGGGTGAACGTTTGTGCGTATTGCTTTGCTCACGCTGTCGCGGTCACCATCACCTCACGGGTGCACTTTTGAGACGGCGTGGTTCACGCATTGTCTATAAAATGATTCTTATAGTACTCATAGTACAAGACTACGAGCGATTGTGTGATGGTACAAGACCTACGAGCGATTGTGTGAGAGATATGGCAAAGGGTATGGGTGTGATGCTAATGGTTTATGCGCTTCTGATATTGGTTACTTTGTTTTGACAGTTAATGGACAAAGCGTGAAAGAGTGCTGCGATCACCGCCTCAGATGCTGTCCCCCACAGACAGCATCTCTTGGAGTTACTAATAGCACTATGTAGTTTGTAGTTTTAAATGAGTCTTTGTGATTAACTGTTAGGGTATGTTTTATTATTGTAATATGTGTGTATGTTTTTATTTTGTATCCATGAATGATACTCCATTAAATCTATGAACTAAACGGGAGTTTAAATCAGTGTGTATCATGATAAAACTTTTATTATTTTATTATGCACAATATATTTTTCCTTTTTTTTTTAATCTCAGGTTTGATGCGGGCACAAGGCCAGGCATCGGAAGCCTCGCAGCGGCGTCGACGAAGCCTCGGCCTCGGGGCTCGTCCACGGCGAGCGCAAGCGCCACCGCGGCGGCCTCCGGCGGCGGCAGGGTGCACCGGTGCTCGGTGTGCCTGAAGACGTTTCCCTTGGGGCAAGCGCTGGGGGGGCACAAGAGGTGCCACAACGACGGGAGTGTCGGCAGCGGCACTGCCGCGGCAGCGATGACGTCGTCGGAGGGGGCGAGCTCGAGGCACAGGGCGTTCTATCTGAACGCGCCAGCGTCGCCGGACCCGGAGTTGGACGACGTCAAGCGTTGGGTGGCGGCGGCGGTGAAGGAGGAGGAGGAGGTGCAGAGCCCGCCGGCTTTCAAGAAACCGAGACCTGTCATCCCGGCATGAGCGAGTGAACCGCTCTTTCTTGTCTGTTTTACTTGATGACGATTCTTCCTCGACTTGTCGACTTTCAGTTCTGACTTAAACAGAAGCCACAAGAATAGGCGGGCGAGCAAGTGTTGTATCTCGGTGATGGTTCTCTTTCTTGGCCGCAAAGCTACCCTTCCTTGATACAACACCGCTTTCCTTGATGCTTTAACGGGACTACTACCTCTACAAAAGCTGTCAATCCAACTCCACCATCTGTTAGCGCAACTTATATATTTCGCGACTTTTCAAAACTATCCTCTTGAAGTGAAGAATTCAATTGATAAGCTTTAGTCTCTGCTCTGTTTTTCTTAGAGTAAAGTAAGGAAAGAACTAGCTAACGGGAGTTAAAGAAAAGGAACTCGCAAACTGAGCTCATAGTTGCTGATTCTCTAATTACCTGTGTTTCTCGCTACACGAGAGTACTGATAACCTAAGCAGGAGGAGCATATTGAATTAACAGACGGGAATCACACCCTCCGGTTCATCATTCAGACAGACGCCTTTATACAATCCTTTTTGGTCATCGTCCAAAATGTTCCTTACTTCTTGCTATCCTCATGAGTCATAAGTGCTGTAATCAGTCTCAATAATAAGGCTTTCTTTTCCTTTAGTAAGTAGTCGAGTGATTCCTTCCCTATAGATAGATAGGTCAATGCCGGAGTTTGTCTCGCCCGGGTAGAGCTCAAAGAATGGCCCACTACACTCACTCACAATAAAAGATAAATAGAGGAGAGCATCCGCTCCTGTATCAAAATGCTTTCTTTTGTCAACTCCGTGTAGTTGTCTTGGTCAACCAAATCCTAGCATGAAGAATGAGATTTTTCCTTCGCAACATGCAATGTGAGGGCAACACACATGAGTCGCACCTTTGATAGGTTTGGACCCGATAACACTTTGGTCCTGCCTTCTTGCTCCTTACTCTGAGGCAGAGCAGAGGCACCACACCGAAATAACAGTTGCCAATAGATAGGTTCAGGTGATTGACCGAGCCGAGTATATGTTCTTGTTTCGTGCTCTTGTTTCACAATATGAATAAGTAGACAACTAGAGAAGAAGAGGCTGGAAGCGGATTCCTATTCCTGTTGATCTGCGCAAAGTGATGTTCGAAAGTCAGCTCCATAAGCAGTTGAAACAGAATCAGGCAGTCAACGTTGTTCAAAAGTCAGCTGCATGTCCTACGCAAGAAGAAGAAGAAGAAGCAGCAGCAGCAGCAGGGAACGATTCTTCAAGTTGAGTTGGGGCAAGACTTGGTGCGTTGGGTAGGTTTCTTTTCCTACAGTCCGATCTTCTGCTTCGAAGAGAGATAGATTCAATTCTTCAATTCCTATTAGCACATCAGCGTCAGTGGCTAAAGAATGATTAGTTGCTCGGGGTGAGGAGCAGCAGCAGGGTCTGTTTGAGTTGAATCGACTCGAGAAGCAAAAGAAGGGATGTCAAACAGCTGACATCAAGCAGGTACACAGGAAAGGAATGTAAGGCGGAAGATGGGAAACTTGCTAGATAGGGCAAAGATGCATTTATCACTCCTGCTCCTGTTTCAAATCCTTCAGTATTCCTCACATGCTGAAGAACACTTCTTTCTCGTCAAATGATTAAGTCGAACTCCACTTAGGGCAGATCAATCCCCTTATGATTATAACCAACCAATATCTATACTCGTACTCGGGCTCGCGAACATTATCCAAGTGAAGGCAATAAGGCTGATTTCGAGTCGTCGAACAGAGGTTTCTGATAGAAGATGAGATTATTTAACATGATAGAAGATGAGATTTTCCTCAAGTACAAACAAATCTCACTTTGTTCGGTTGAGAAAATCCTCAACCTCAACATGTATAAATAAGCATTGTATTCACCTGATTAAAATGTACTTTTTTTTTTAATCTTTACTTTACATTTTATCATGGTATCATAGCCTCTTGTCCAGAGTAAGTTCTCTTATCATTTGTCCCAACAATGAAATAGAGATCATTCGTAGCCCTCTGTCGTTGATCTCTGAACACGCTCCAGGAGGCAATCAAAGCCTACCTCGTTTGCCGTTCAGCTCCGAAAATTGACAACTGCAACTTTCCCATGCTTCATCTCATTCTTCCACATCTCTGGCAACGATCCCACCACTATTATTGCAGGTTGATCTACCAAATCAATCTACTTTCCTCTTTGGCAAAGCGTCAGAGGAGTTCCTTCCTCAAGTTTCTTCCTGGACATTAACTACACCATCAACCAATTCCTCAAAATCGGTAGCCTGTCAACTATCAACAAGACCTAGGTCATCACGGCAGCGAAGAAGTCTTCTCCCTCTTTGCATTTTGTCAAAGCGGTGTGAAGAGGAGGCTAAGGCCACACAAGGAGAAGGCCCTCATCTACCCTAGGTGCAACTCCACCAACACCAAGTTCTAGTTACGCCACTACAACAACTACGGTCTCACCCAACTTATGCAAGAGTGCATGCGGTATTGGGCCAGGGTGGGCAGCTTAGGAACATCCACAGGTGGTGGATCAAGAAAGAAGAAGAAACTTCATCTCCTCTGTGCCACCAACTCTTCCTCTGTTCTCTCATCATAGCACCCACAGAATCGCCTCAACTTCCATAAAGTTGCACGATCTCAAATGCCAAGAACTCTTAATACTCTATCCATCATTGTCATCATTTGCTATGCAAGGAACAATAGTTCTTCTCATGGTGAAACACCAGATTCTGACACACTGCGACCCTCCGAGTTCTATCTGCAATAATCTTCACATTCTTCATCGCCCAAATCCTCGGTTGTAAGAACTATTGAGCGAAGATCGTAGCTTTACCTAGGATGAAGCCACGGCTGCCGTGCTTAGTCACAGTTATCCTCTCACTCTCATTCTATAACTAAAGACGCCCATCTTGCTTTCTTAAATTTGTACATAGTCTCAATATGTCTTCATCATCTATCTACGCTCCAGTTACTGTCCCCGTAGAGAAACATAGCACTCCTCAACATTTTAGGGTGCTAAGGCTTAACGTGCGTAGCTTTAGTGAGCGGTGCGAAAGCTAGGGGATAAAGTAAAAGCTACAGTGACACTATGTCTCAATAACACAAGAACTGGGATTACACTCGAACTGGAACTCTATTTCGGTAAGATGCTTAGTGCATGCGTGCGTGCGTGAAGTAAAGTTCAATTCCTTCTTTTTCACATTCAAATATATCTAGTGGTAAGATGCTTAATCGATTATATCTACTAAGGTGCGCTATAAAATACTATTATTCCGTTTGTTTACTCCATTCTACATTAGGAGAGATAGATTTGATTTTAAGCGGCACCTGCCCCCAGAGTAAGCAGGGAAGAACAGTAGATTCCATTTCTGTTTCTAAGGCTTATAATAAATGATTTGTTGCTTGATGGAGACTATTAGTTTGGCAAGTTCTTTAGTCCCACATCTCTAATTTACTTTTGCTATCCCTTATTGATGCTATAAAAAGGGGTCTAGGCTTTCTAGGTAGATACACCATAGGCACCACAAGAAAAGCCGCTTTTGATTTAATTTCATTAAGTTCATATTAAATATTTTGGGCTTTTCTTGTTTAGTAGTTTTAGGTGCTTTATGGCCTAAGAATAATTTCTTAAGGCATTTGTAATTGTCCCTTTTTTATAAGAGATTTGTTCCTCCTTCGTTCATGGACGTAGGTCAATTGACCGAACCACGTAAATTCGATGTCCTTGTTTCTTTTATTCTTTTCTATTTATTATCTTTATTGGATTGCCAAATTACCTTGTGGTAATTTCCTAGGGCTACGACAAGCGGTATCGAGCACAGTTTTGGGATCTTTGGCAACAATGACAATAACAAAGATTGTTGTCGAAAAATCGCGAAATATCAACCCGGCATGTGACTCAAGATGGAGGCTATTACGGTTTAAGGCGGAGTTGATTTGGCACTCTGAGGAGTTGAGAAAATTTGGATGGCATGTCGGAGGAAGATTTTGCGGTATGGATAAGAAGGCTCGATCTAGCATTATTCTAAATCTTTACGCGAGGTTTCTACAGGAGGTAGCTATGGAGACTACAGCTAAGAGCATGTGGGACAAGCTTAAAACCTTATATATGAAGAGGACAATGGAGAACGTCTTTACTTGAGCGAGTTTATATATGCTTGGATGATTGATGGTACATCTATACTCTCACATCTTGATAAATTTGATTCATTAGTTATGGATTTGGAGAATATAGATGCAAAGATTGATGATGAGAATAAGGCCTTACTTTTGTGTTCTCTCCCCAATCCTTTAAGTATTTTCATGAAACTATGATTTATGGAAAAGAAACAATTTCATATCGAAATTAAATGCATTAAAATCTAAGGAGCGATTGATAGGGATATCAGGGAGAATAGAGGAAATCGGTGAAGTGCAGTTGTCGGTAGAAGCGATAAAAGGAAATTTGTGATGGTATATCTAAATCTAGATCTAAATCTAGACATAGAAATTTGGAATCTGAGATATTGTCATAAAATGGGGTACATTAAGGCTGATTGCTTTAAATTGAAAAATAAATTAAAGCAAAAGGAAAAAATTATTGAGAAAACTACTGAGTCCGCTGAAGCTAGTGTTGCAGCTGATGAGAATTTTGGAAATATTTCTTTGCTACTGATGACAGGACAAGGTCTAAAAATGAATGGATTTTAGATTCGGGTTGTTCTTATCACATGTGTCCCAATAGGGATTTATTTTCCACATATGAATCTTGTAATGGTGGAATTGTTTTGATGGGCAATAATGCCGCGTGTGATGTTATTGGTAGAGGCATAATCCGAATTAAAATGCATGATGGTATTATGAGGTCGCTCACTAATGTTAAACATGTTCCTGATTTGAAAAAGAATAACATCTCTTTAAGCACCCTAGAGGCTCTTGGGTGCAAATACACAGCTGAAGGTGGAGTTATGAAAGTTTCTAGAAATGCCCTTATTGTTATGAAAGCTTGTAGGTCTGGTAGCTTGTATATTTTGCAGGGAACTACTATCACAGGATCAGTTGCAGTCTCGTCATCATCTGACATCACCAAATTATGGCATATGCATTTGGGTCATATGAGTAAAAAAGGTTTGAGTATGTTGAGCAAAAGAGGTCTTCTTTGTGGACAGAGTACTGGGCCACTAGATTTTTATGAACACCACATTTTTGGAAAGTAGAAAAGAAATTGACTTCTATTCTCCAGGTAATTCACAAAACAAAGGTACTCTTGACTATATTCATTCGGACCTTTGGGGTCTAGCTCATGTATTGATCTAAGGGTGGTGCGGTATATGTTGACTTTCATTGATGATTATTCTAGAAAAGTTTGGGTTTATTTTCTGAAACATAAAAATGATGTTTTTCTAACCTTTAAACAATGGAAGACTTTGATTGAGAAGCAAGCGGGTAAAGCAGTTAAAGCGGCTTGAGCGGATAATGGTATTGAATTTTGTGAAGGTGACTTTGATAAATTCTGCAAAAATGAAGGAATTGTTCGGCATCGCACTGTTAGGATGATGCCTCAGCAAAATTGGTGTGGCCAAACGTATGAATAGAACACTCTTAGAAAGAGCAAGGTCTGAAGCACGATTGGTTGCAAAAGGCTATAGTCAGGTACATGGTATTGATTTTAATGACGTATTTTCACATGTTGTTAAACATAGCTTTATTCGTGTTTTGCTTGCTTTAGTTGCCATGTATAATTTGGAATTAGAGCAACTTGATGTCAAGACAGCTTTCTTACATGGTGAACTTGAAGAGCAAATTTACATGGAGCAAACTCATGGATTTGAAGTTGATGGTAAGGAAGATCATGTTTGCTTATTAAGAAATCCTTGTATGGATTGAAGCAATCTCAAAGACGATGGTATAAGAGATTTGATTCCTTTATGTTGGGTCATGGTTACATAAGAGTATGTATAATAGTGTGTCTATTTTGGAAATTAAATGATGGCTCTTTTGTGTATTTGTTACTTTATGTTGATGACATGCTTATTGCACTAAGAATTTATCAGAAATTCACACTTTGAAAATGCAAAATAGTGAATTTGAAATGAAAGATTTGGGAGCTAAGAAGATTCTTGGCATGGAGATCAAAAGAGATCGAGGAGTTGAAAAATTATTTCTGACCCAGAAAAATTACCTCAAGAAAGTCTTTGAGAGGTTTGGCATGAAAAATGCTAAGTCAGTGAGTACTCCTCTTACTAGTCATTTTTATTTCTCTGCTTTGCTCGATCCACCACAATCGGTTGAAGAGAGGGCGAATATATGGTGAAAGTTCCATATTCGATTGCCATCGGTAGTATTATGTATGCAATGAGTACGTACTCGTTACGATATTTCACGATTAGTTTGGTTAGCGGATATATGTCTTGTCGAGTAAAACACATTGGCGGTGTGAAATGGATTCTTAGATACTTGCAAGGGACTTGGATGCTTGTTTGGAGTTTGGAAAAATTCTAATACTTTGATTGGTTTAAATCGACTCTGATTATCTTTGCGAGATCTTGATAAGCGAAGATCTCGGACGGCTATGTATTTTGCGTTGGCGGTTATGCGATTAGTTGGAAAGCTTCTTTACAACTTTGTCGTGGCTTTATCTACTACAGAGGTAAAATATATGTGATATGAGCGTCGAAGAAGTTTTATGGTTAATAGGTTTGTTTAGCGAATTATATCAGCATCAAGATGTTACTACAATTTACTGTGATAGTCAAAGTGTTATTCATTTGACTAAAGACCAGATGTATCATGAGAGGACGAAACACATCGATGTGAAGTTTTATTTTATTCGGGATACCATTGCGAGGAAAGGTCCTTGTTCAGAAAATTCATACGAAAGACAATCCAGCTGATATGCTTACAAAGCCTCTTCCGGTTTACAAGTTCAAGCAATGCTTGGACTTAATTGGTATTCATCGTTGGTGATTGCCCATTGGGGCTTTTGTGAAGAAGGTGGAGCAAGTTTTACTAATTGTTAATGTTGGGACATGCCAATTTGGAGATTTGTTAGTTTGGTAAATCCTTTAGTCCCACATCTCTAATTTACTGTTTGCTATCCCCTATTGATGCTATAAAAAGGGGTCTAGGCTTTTTAGGTAGATACACCACAGGCACCACTAGAAAAGCCGTTTTGGATTTAATTTTATTAAATTCATATTAAATATTTTGGGCTTTTCTTGTTTAGTAGTTTCAGGTGCTTTATGGCCTAGGAATAATTTCCTAAGACATTTATAATTATCCCTTTTTTATAAGAGATTTGCTCCTCCTTCGTTCGTGGATGTAGGTCAATTGATCGAATCATGTAAATTCGATGTCTCTGTTTCTTTTATTATTTTCTGTTTATTATCTTTATTAGGTTACCAAATTACCTTGTGGTAATTTCTTGGGGCTAGCTCTAATAGAGACAACAAGTGGAGCCGGTAAAATTCATATGCTAGGGAAGTTCGAGTGCTTTACTTGAATCCGTGTTAGGAGTGTCTGCCTCAGCGCTCAAAGAAAGATGAAATGAATCAATTCGTGTTGGATATCTGAAGAGTCTCTCTTGCATATTATATAAGAACATAAGCAAATGGCTTCTTTCTCTCATTCTCAATGACATAATGAAAAGGTGAAAGACACACCTATGACTCGTGTTAATTAACTCTGAGAGCGGAGTTTTGATGAGATGCATCCTTCAATAATTAATTATATATATATATAATTTGTGGAATTATTTTCATTGTTTAAGATTTTAATATATAGAAAGAGGCACATAATAATACTAATTTGGGAGAGGATCAATATTGTATCGTTAGCAAGGAATTCCCTTTTAAGTATCTTTTCTCTACAGGCCTAATTAACCGTGTGTGTAAAACCAAAAAAAAATGTTTAAAAAAGAAAAAAAAAACCTCACTGCTCGCCCCATCGCCTCACACCTTTCCGAGGAATGAAATATTGGCTTGCATGAACCAATATCTTCTCCCACCCCAATCCGAATCCCTTCCTTCCCACACCTCGTTTCCTTTCCTTTTCTTCATCGTCAGCCATGCCGGTGTTCACGTTGCCATCAATAACCAGGCGAAATAAAAAAAAAAAAAAAAAAGGATTTTGAAAGCCATAATATTCCCACCATCCACCAGTTCACGATTTTACCATATTTTCTTTGGGATCACTGACAGATTTAATTCCTTAGCTATCACAGCCACACCGACCGACACCTTTAAAACTAATAAAAGTATATTTGGCAACGGAATCAAAACTGTTTCTTTCTGTTAATGGTCGGACAATTAATCCTTTCCACTATATTTTTAGAGATGCTTTGATCCTTTATATCTCTGCTCAATACACAGCTTATTCTCTAATCGGAGTCCTACCACATGGCCGACGAAGAAGGTGATATGCCCTGACATCTTTCGTTTTGAGTTCTTACCGTCATCCTTATTCAAAAGATTCTTTTTCATTTTCTTCCCCTCTCCTCTTCTTTCAGGTTCGATTCTGGATGACTCTCCGATCGAGCAAGTTCGGTTGACAGTCCCACCAACAGACGATAACACATTGCAGGTCGTGACGTTCCGAACATGGTTGATCGGGCTCCCCATTTGCATCCTCGGGTCCGTAATTGCAGCATTATCTGCTTACCGACAGCAACTGTTCTATTTACCACAAGTCTGCGTCAACATCATCGTGCTCATCGTCGGGAAACTAATGGCTAATACGCTACCAAACAAAGTGGTGCGGATGCCATACACAAACTGGAGTTTCTCGTTGAATCCGGGACCCTTCAACTTGAAAGAACATGTGGTGACCACCATACTGGCCGGCACGGAAGGTGCTTCTGCCGGCCTCGACATAATATCCATGTCCAAGATCTTCTACCACAAGGATATCCCATTACTGCCGGCCATGCTGCTGGTGCTATCGGTTCAGGTGATTTCTTCTAGTATCGAGAAATTGGTATTAAAAAATTATTATTTATTCTTTTTTGGTTAGAAAAAGGGTAATAATATGGTGCCGAATTCTTCTTCGATGGTTTAGTTAGTTAATTCTAATTGATCTTTCCCTACTTCCGGTGAAGAAGTAACGGCTTTAAATGCCTTATGGTTTGTAGTTTCTTGGATATGGGTTTGCTGGCATGTTCATGAAGTTGCTAGTTGACTCGCCTTATATGTGGTGGCCTTCCACTCTAGTAGACGTCTCCTTCTACAGGTGGTGTGCCTCTCCTTGTAAACAAACAATGCAAAAGACAAGAGACTTTTGTTTTTTTAATGTATTTATTTAACATGTCTTCGTTGTTTTCACTCGCAGAGCGTTACACGAGCCGGAGAAAAGAGCCAAGGGAAAATTGTCACGATATCAGTTCTTTCTCATAGTCATCATTGTAATTTTCACCTACAGCATCGTTCCTGTTTACCTTTTTCCTTCTATCACGGCTCTATCGTTCGTTTGTTGGATATGGAAAGACTCGATAACTGCGCAGCAAATTGGTTCTGGATTCCACGGATTGGGCATCGGGTCTTTTGCGCTAGATTGGATAACCATATCATCCTACGTGGGCAGTCCGCTGGCACTTCCTGCATTTGTGGTGATCAACATGACGGCTGGATTCATTCTCATTCTTTATGTTCTCCTGCCATTATTTTATTGGAATAATGTTTACGATGCCAAACGGTTTCCTATTTTTACTTCAAGTATTTTTGATGTCCATGGGCAATTTTACAATGTGTCCCGGGTTTTAGATGAGAAGTCACTCACATTCAACGAAGAAGCATACAACAATTATTCGAAATTATACTTCAGCCCTTCTCTTATGCTTAGTTATAGTTTTACCTTGGCTGCTGTTACGTCAAGCATCTCTCATATTGCTCTCTTCTATGGGAGGTACGAACCGTAACTTTTTTATCTTGCAAATAAGTATTCATTGTAATGTTTTCGGTACAATTAGTGTGCTTTACGGTTGAAATAATTACCTTAGTCCTGATTTAGATGGCATGTTATAATCTTGTTGGCAGTGATAACTTCAGATAGTTCTCTTCTGGTGTTAAGCAGATCGATATGGCTACAATTTGTCGATTCATATCGGCGTCCGGTGCAAGATGTTCACACGAGGTTGATGAAACAAAATTACGAGCCTATTCCCGGTGGTGGTTCTACTCTCTCCTCTTCTCCATGATGGGATTTTCGATCTTGGTATGCGAACTATTTAACGATCAACTTCAGCTTCGCTACTGGGGAGTTCTATTGGCTTGTGCCTTGGTGGTTATATTGTTGCTTCCAGAAGGTGTCATGCAAGCTACTACCGGTTCGGTAAGATGAATCTTGAGTCAACGTTGTAATATTTTTCTTCTAATCCAGCTTAAAATAATGATTATTATATTTCAGGTATTTACAACTAAGCTTTTATTAGAGATCACATTTGGGTACTTGCAATCGGGTAAACCTATTGCAAATATAGCATTCGCAACATACTGCACTACTGCACTTAATATGGCAAAATTTTTCATTGTACAACTGAAGCTGGCACATTACATGAAGATTCCTCCAAAAGTAATGTTCTTGATCCAGGTATTTTCTGGATCACTGTGTTATATCCTTATCTAGCTAGTATCTGAACAAATTTGAAAATTAAGATGCATCACAATTTACGAAGAATTCTATATTATTATTATATTGTACTTACCATCCTATATGTTTTGTTTATATGTAGATGCCAGGTAATCTGCTAGCATGCATGGTTAGCTTTAGTGTCCAATGGTGGACTTTACAATCGGTGAAGAATATATGTTATCAGAATTATTGCCCAAGGGAAGTCCTTGGACATGCCCTTGGGAAAGAAGATCATTCTCATTAGGAGTCACATGGGGTGTTATAGGTCCAACTAGAATGTTCTTTCCTCATGGTACATACTCCATCATCTTCATCTTCTTTATTATTGGACTCCTTGCACTAGTGGGAGTGTGGATGTTGTCACGTGTATACCCGAAAAAGCATGGATAAGACTAATTAATTGGTCGGTCATATTTAGTGTTGGTACCATTGTGCCCCCTGGCACTACGGTTAATGTTTGGTCATGGTTTATAGTTGGTTTGATATTTAATTACTTTATCTTCCGAAGGTTCAAAGAATGGTGGGCACGTTATAATTATTTGTTATCAGTTGGATTGGATTAAGCATCTATTTTGACCATTTTGTTATTCTTTTTCTTCAATCTCGGGGTATATATGGACCAAATTGGTGGGGTTTGGAGTTGGATGACCATTGCCCCTTGGCTCATTGTCCAACGACCGGAGTTGTTGTAGAAGGTTGTCCGTATTCAATTGAGATGATCACTAAATTTGATGAACATGTATATCACTATCGTTAATTTGTCAAAAGGGTGTTATCATTTATTGTTTAGTTGTTAAACCAACATAATTTATCTTGTTTGAATTGTTAAAATAGATACTTTTGCTTATTCAATCTCATTTTTGGTATGGAGTAAAAAATAAAAAGGCTCGAACAAATGAGGTGAGGTCTAAAGTTAACGCCGCACCCAAAATTTTCATATAAAAGGTTTATGAGAAAGTAATTGTTTTGCTAAAATCCTAACGAAAATTTAGAAATTATTGTATCTTATTCCTCTAATCCTGCCTTTTTTTTATCTTAACTTATGAAATCTCAACAAAAAAAAAACACCTTCATCTATGTGTTGTCATGTCCCGAATCAATCGAGATTATCATTGTCATTTATTTAAACAATACAATAGTATCAAAATAAAAGATTTAGATGAAAATTACTTATTCTAGAAGTTATTTATTTATCATTACAACTAAACCCATGGATGACATTTATTTATCATTATAATTAAGCCCACGGACTATGTGCTTATTAATCATGAATTACTATTTTTTTAAAAATATTGAATTATCGTGGAGATTAACAATACAAGTCTAAAAGACTGTAAATTACTAATATCATCAAGTTTAACAATACAACGGTTCACCTATCATATATATAAGGGTTAAATTGGAAACGTATATTTATAAATCTCATCAACTTTTGCCAATGCACTTTTCATCGCACAACACTCTTAACACTCGGTATTACCCTCAGAGGTACCTACAACATTAGTGTTCTCAGCACCACTTAAATGAAAAATATTAGCTCAATTTATTCTCTTGTAGTGAAGTGAATATGTAGAAACGTGAACATGAGTATCTACGTAGAAGGGATAAAATTAGACTTACATATTTATTGATGTAAATTAGTGCACAACATGTACATAAGAAGGGGTCCTTTGAACATCCTATCATGACCCTTCTTTCATATTTTCTTTCTTGATCCATTGCTTTCTCACTTTTACTTGTGAATTGAATCCTATGTGTGTCACTTGAGAGTTCAGCTTCTTCAATTAGTAGCTTCGACCACTTGAACGGAGTGCTACACAAACTCTGTGAGGAAACAAGGGATTATATATATAAGAAGCATAGTTTCTTTCTAAGATTGATAATTAACAAGCATGATGATAAGCATTGGATATTAGCCTTTGCAGGTGGAGAAGGGTACTTGGATGTGATCTTTACATGTTGCTCAGTCAAAGATGCTAGCTTGTAAAAGCTTGATACATATATCACGTTACATGTATCATCCTAGTGATGTGGAGATGCAACAAAACCAATATAAGAGATTTGGTTGAGAGTATACCTTTCTATATCTAGCAAGAACACATCTCAAAACCTAAAGAAATGAATAAACAAATGTCTCTAAAAGACAATGTCTTCCTTATCTCTTTGAGTTCAATGGCTTTCTGAACGTCTAAATTCTCGAAAGAATATGTACCTCAAGACTTACCTTATCTACAATAAGAATTAAGTGTAGTTTACTATGAAGAAAAGATATATTAAGATTCTGATATCGGTATCATGATAAGATCGTTCTCTTATGACTTTATCTGAATAAAATTTAAGTATAATCTATCGATTGAAATCATATATACATCCGATTTGCACAATTTAGATAGTAACATCTAACTCAATCTATGGACTCAAGTTCTTGTGTGTTGGGTAGATGACCCAATTCGATCCATAGTGGGTTTTAACGACCATAACTCATTTCCTTTTAACCTAAATCTTAAGTCTAATTAGGAGAGTGTGGTGGCAGCTAAAAATAGAAAGAAAAATTATAATAAAAGGATAGAAAACTGTAACAGCAATGTAATTCAAAAAGATGAGAAAATGGTAGGAAAAAAAAGAAAAAAAGGAAATAAATAAGACAAGGACAACATAAAGACTATTTTCATCCATCGAAGAATATTCTCATCTCAAGTTAGATCGGATCTGTAGTGAATTCCCTCTGTGATTGCTTGGAGAGGTTTTAGATATTGTGCACATTGACTTAATCCTTATATCTCAGTTATTCTCTTATGATTGTTGTTTGAGTTTTGGGCAAAAGACTTTATATTCATTATTTTTATAGTGAATTTTCTCTGTTTTTCCCCATAGGTTTTAGAGGGATTTTTCACGTAAATCTTGATGTCCTATTTGATTATGATTTTTGTTTAATTTTATTATGTTACGACCTATTAATATTTATTCGCATACAAAGTTTCCTCTTTTATCTCATCAACTAGTATCGAGCTTGGTTTTGATGGCATTTAAGTTTTTATATTCGAACATGGAGGCCAATAGTGTTTCTTATTTTGATAGCATTTGTTTGCATACAAAGTATACTTTTGAACCCTTGTATTGATTGTTTGGCTGATAAATAATATAGAGTTTCTTTTGCTAGTCCTACATATAGAAAAATACATGCATTTGATCATGCTTATACTGATGTATGTGTTCCTTTGAGGACAAAAACTCCTGGTGAATATATTAATATTCTTGGCATCAATTGTGCACTTTATTTTGTTACTTTTATATTTGATTTTTTTAGAAAAGTTTGGGCATATACTATGAAGACTAAAGATCAGGTTATTAATGTCTTCAAAGAGTTTCATGCCAGAGTTGAAAGGGAGATAAAAAGACAATTGAAATGTATAAGATCATATAATGATAGTGAGTACACAAGATTGTTTAATGATTATTGCAGGTCACATAATATCTAACATGAGATGACAATTCCTATTACACCTCAGCATAATGCAATTACAGAGAGGATGAATCGTACTATTATGGAAAAGATCAAATGTATGCTTTCACAGGCCAAGCTACCCAAAAAAGTTTTAGGATGAGGCTTTGAGGATGACAATTGATGTGATCAACTTATCTCCCTATACAGTCTTAGATGGTGATGTTACAGAGCTTATATGGTCAGAGAAAGATATTTCCAATAAGCATTTGAGAGTGTTTGGTCATCGTGCATTTGTATATGTTCTAGACAATAAAAGATCCAAGTTGTATGGTAAGACAAAAGAATGTATTTTTCTTAGCTACTCATATGATCAATTTGGTTACAAGCTTTGAGATCTAAAAAAGCATAAGGTGTTTAGAAGTAGAGATGTGATCTTCTTTGATGATCAAACCCTTGAGTTTTATAGAAGGAGACATTAGCCAAGACTTAGTAGAAAGATTAGTGATTGTGACCTAGTTACACCTCCATATTAGGGTGTTGAGAGATATATGTAGGAAGATAGTGTAGAGCTCGATGT